>JAWLRI010000038.1:526002-558898 GCA_034781795.1 Crypturellus tataupa | reverse complement strand
GTCGAGATTTCCGAGTCAAATCCATTAGGAGATGCCATTGAAACCCTGGCTGACAGCTCAGCCGCTCTCCCACTGCCGCAGCCAGCGGCGGCCCGGGCTGCGGGCGCGACACCCCCGGGCAGGATCGGGCCCGCGCAGGGGGACCCCCAAACGCAGCGCGGGGACGAGCGCCGCGGCCTGCGCAGCGCGCTCGGGAACGGCGTCAAACGCCCGCTATCCCCCCGGGCGGCCCGTTTCTTGCCCGCCCCGCTCTTTCTGCGCCGCTTTTGCAGCTCCCCACGCGCAAGCAGCGCCGCGCGGCCGGGCGGAGGTCACGCTGAGTCAGGCGGTCTGACTTGGTGAACTCTGAGCCGGGTGATTAGGAGGGGGGTTTCTCCTTTTTCAATCTCGCCACTTCCTAGGTCTCGCCATTGTCCCCGCCGCGAGCAGCTGCTGGTGCTAATCTTGCGGTTATTTGCAGGCGGGAGGAAGAAATACCCGCACCCTGGAGGCGCCGCGGGCGCGGGGGACGCCGAGGCGGGAGGCCGGGCCCACGCGCGAGGGACATCCCCGGCGTCGCCTCGGGGACGCAGCGCGAGGGGAAGGTGCTGCCAAGGGCAGCGCGGGAGCCCTCCAAGCGGATCAGATAGCGCCCTGCTGGGGTCCCCGCTCTGCTCTCGGTGCCATGCGGGGCAGCGGGGACCTCTCTACTCCTGAGGCAGAGATCAGGGGCTGCTGCTCGGCCCTTCCCCTCTCCCTAATTACATTTGTGCAGGGAACATTAAACCCTGCTCTGGAGTGGTGCCCTGGCCGCCTTTTTGGAGCGCTTACCTGTTCCCGCTCCACCACGCGCAGAGGGATCCGGGATGCTGCCCTCGGCCCTGCTCTGGTGAGGGAAGCCCTCTGCAAACCAAGGCCCTGGCCCTGCCTCAGGCTGCACCGCTCTTTGGCCTGGTTGAAAACAGACAGAAAACAAAGAAGTCCTCAGCGCCACGGACAGACGTGGCTTAAAATCCAGGGGAACCAGGTTGCGTCAACACAACGGTTCAAAACGGGTTGATTCCATCATCCCACCAAGGGGATGGTGGAATCAGTCCTGTTTAGGCTAAAGCAAAGAGCCCTTCAACTTTTCCAACTATTTCAACTTAAAGCAAGCTGTATTTTTAAATTTAGTTGAGGTCCTAACCCTCCTATCTCCAGCTCCATCGATTTAAGAGTGTAAAAGAGTTTCACAGAATAATGGGTTATTTCCTCTTGATAAAAGGAATGGGCACAAATTCTTTCCATCTCTTTTCCCTCATTGTTTGGCTCATTTGGCTCATCAGACTTGGTCCTGATAAAGTTCATGGAATTTTGGGGATTACTTCATATAAGACCCAGTTTTCCTCACCTATGGGGTCTTTGAAAGGTCCATAAAACCCCAGCAAGGGACCAGTTCATCTGCTTGCCATGAAGCCGGTGTTCTGGGGAGCTGTTTAAGGGGCATGGACAGTGAAAAGGGCTTGACTTTTTTCTTTCCAAACCAAAGAGAGGTTGATTATTTTTAAATTCAGGTATCCCTTTGGAAGAACTATTCCTAAGTGTTCCCCCTGCTAACAGGCTTACTCTGCTCAGTGACAGCGGTGGGACAGCTCACAACGTCACCTGGAGCTGTTAGCTCTTCACAGGGTTACGGAGTTCAGACTGTAATTTTTTTAGGATTCTGGTAAAGAGGAGAGCAATAAATTACTAATTTCAAAGTGCTGTAAGCTCCCAGTACAGCTTACCAAATCCCCATCCAATTAAAATTGTCAGAGCTGGTAGCAAAGCTCAAAGAATGTAAAAAATACATCTGAATTCTTCATTTGCCACCAGATTCAACTGATGCGCAAATCTGCTTTCACCCTTACCAAGTCCCAATCTCTAAAGAATCATTCAGTTTCCTCTTCTCATTCTCAAAAGGTATCAGAATCCACACATTTAACTAAAGCCATAGTGCTTTAAGTATGGAGGAGACACTAATTTAAGACGACAAATCTCAGAAAAAAAGAGTTACAAAGCAGCAGCACAAGCGGCCTGGTTATCAAAAATAGTACCAGCCCGTACAACAGTTTCTGACTCCTATGAGGAGGCTTTAAAGCTTTTGCTGCACATCATCCCTATTTATAAAAAAATGATGCTGAGTTTTAGTTACTCAACTGTTGCTTATTTTAGCTTAAGGGTAAAGTGTTATGTTCTTTTTAGTGAGACATTGTAGAAATCAGTTATTTTTTGCACCTTGTGCCTCATTATGAGGTGGATGCACACACTGCACACACACTCCCTACTCTTTGCAGTGTGCTTCACCATCACACTGATGTCATATATGACACCCAGCCCCAGTGTAGGTACCTACTACCAGCTAGGTTCTAGTGAAGGTTTGAATCCATTTATCAACTAATTACATTTCTATAACAAAATAATAGTCTGAAAAAAATCTTTTTTTTACAAAAAGAGAGCCCTACTCACTCCTAAGCTGCTTCCTAATGCTTTGCACAGTCCGACTGCAAACATCACCTCCGCTGCGTACAAGTCTTGAGGTCAGATGTCCACAAACACTTGCTTACGCTCAAGAACTCAACACCTGCTCAAGGCATGAGAGGCTTTTTGTTCAGTTGAACAGCAGGGAAGGCTGGAGCTGGGCTCGAGCCTTGCTGCATTTGTCTCAGCTGTCAAAGCAAATGACACGAATAAATAGGAGAGCATAACACGACCAATGCAAAGCACAAATCTAACCTTAATTTCTGAAGTATTTTACTGCAGCACTATCAGGAACTAATCATAAGCAATACTTTCATCACAAAGAATTGCTGCAGTAGGTGTTGTACTAAAGAGAGCAGCACATTTTAATGTTTGTGATATTACTAATTATCTCAGGTACGCAGTGCATCTTGTTTATAACTGCAAGGCAAGAACTTCATCATGGGTAGTGTGGAAGAATACCCCTTTGATACTGTGCCTGGGGAGCAGAATGCACATACTGTATCTGTGAGGAACAAATAGAGGAGCTGTTCTGTACTAGACCAGCAGATCCTTCTTCTTTCCTCCAATACTGAAGTCAGTAGTGATATAAGGGAACTATTCACATAAAACGTGGATTTGGGGGTGTTTGTCTCAACTCCAGTGGCACGTCCATCAGATAACATCTCATTCCCACCCAAAGCACTGCTCCACAAAGGATATCAAATCAAAAGTGATTATTCTCAAAGGTCTTAAAGCAGAATCCAAAAAGGGACTCGTACTCCTTAAAGCTGGGGTCCTATCGGATCCTGTGATCTAAGTCAATCATAAAAGATTAATTTACACATAATAATTCAAACATGTATCTAAGGCCACTGTTGTGCACAATGCTCTAAGTAATTAAGTTTTACTGAAGAGCCTCCCACAACTACATTTCAGGGATGTCACCAGTGCAGGTAGCTTTTCTTAGAGCTGCTGGCATGAACACTTCTAACCAGAGCATTAGAGAGTTGTCCCACTTGAACACCCCAGGAGGGTCCTATGGCAATGAATATGGTGCACCTTGAACAACAGTGAAGAACTCTCAGACATTATTTAGGCATTAGACTATTACAGTGTTAAAAAGCAACAGGACACCAGTGGTAGGAAGCCCGAATTTCACATTTCCGAACCAGTTCCTCTTCTATTTTAATACAGTTTTAATGAACATCAGTCCAAGAGATCACTTGATAGTACAAGGTACATTCCTTGACCACATACGGCTGTGCTTAAGGAAAAGGACAAACATAAATTAAATAGTGTAATTTAACTTAGTAGCTATTTAATTTTTATCATTAAGTTAAAAAAAAGTTAATTAACTATTAACGTTAATGAGTTGAGACCTTTCAGAAACCATGAATCCAAAAGGAAAATATCCAGCAGGTAATCAGAGAATCATCGGTTTTCACCAGCGCTGCCACCTGCATCAGTCTATGGACTATTTGTTCAATGAAAAAATTGGTCTACAGTCCAAAAGAGCAGTCTTGGTTCTGCTACTTTGCGTGGTCTTCTAACAAATACACGATTAACTCGTAGGTGGACAACACAATGGCTGTGTTTGGTATCTGCCGGATGAGCTGGGCAAAGAGTCCTCTGTAGAAGGCAAGATAGCCCTCCTCACGTGCCACGAGCCGGGCTGTCTGAATGAAAGCCTTGTATTTCGTGCCTTCTTCTCGCAGCCGTGTCCGTATGACCTCTGCAGAAAAGCAAGAGAGAGCCTAGAGTTAATAGGACTTATACCTTTCCAATGAGAAGCGTGCCAAGACCAGGAAAATGTTTGTACTGCCCCGTGTCACCCAAATCTCCTTGGTATTGTCTGCCAGGCAGCACTTTCAGCCTGGAAATCCTGTACACGTCGCCCTTTGGGCGAGACTGGAAGTTAAAGGCGAGTTCCCTTTCATGGGGAATGAATGGATCATTAGCTCCTTCAAGCATCTATAGAACTAAATTTACTCATATAGCTAATGCCTCTTTCTATATAACCAGGAAGGCATTCACAGCTATCCAACACAATCATCTTACTCACAAGATGGAAGCTACAAGTGTTTTCCACCACCCTTTTGCTTCTGTCAAAACACAATCCTTCACCTTCTGCAAAAAACACTTCCACAAACTATACAGCACTACTGTTCAGCCCTTCTATACACTGAAATTATATAGAGTCCCAAGTATAATGGGGACACAGCTAGGCAGGTCACTAATGAGAACTGAAGTCAAAGTCTTTTTTTGAGCTGTTTTTAAATCAAGAAGTCCCAATCACAAACAATGTGGCTAATCAAGAATAATGAGACCAGTTCTGAAAATACTAACGTGTACACATGCACCACTGTAATATGCATTTGGGCACTGAAATGAAGAAAACTTTTACAGCCCTGCAGATCATCCTTCAGCTCAAGCTAGAGGGAACAGCTGAAGAGCCGTTCTACTGCACTCCTAAATGGAGGAGTTAACATACCGTGTGGATAAGCAATGCAGGAAGCACAGCCCTTGGAAACAGCAGCAGCAAACATCAGTCTGAAGAAGTTTGTGGAGTTCCTTTCGGTGCCATTAGTAGGAGAAGGGGGCAGCTGTACTTCCTTCAAGTGCTTTTTTAAGCTTTCATAAATAGCAAAGCAGATAATGGTCTCAGAAATCCCAGCATAGGAGGCAGTCAAGCCTCTATAGAAGCCACGGATACCTTCTGTCTGGTAAACGTATCTAGCACACTGCAAAGCATTCATTGGCTTCGAACCCCTGACTCTAGAGGACAAATACAAAAACAAAACAGAGCACATGATTAATACCATTTATTATATACATATAATATATATTATATATATATATATATATATATATATATATATATATAAAACCTCCACCAGTGACCATAGATCACAGGACCCAAAAATCTATTACTGTTCAATTCCCCCTCTGCTTTCAGAATGTGTGGTTAACAGTAGCACAATCCTGAGGGATGCAAGAGAACAATGAACTATCGCAATGGAATCTTGTGATCTCTTGAGAATGTTTTAGGAAGCAAAACACATGCTGCTTCATTAGAATTTTAAAAAACATCACCCTTTCTGTTCACAGTTAGCTAGCTGTGTATTTATACCATCATTTGTTGCAGCAATACACATCTGTAGGATCCAAGGCCAGTGCTAGCCGTGTTGCTAAGTGGGACAGCTGCAGCCTCCTGCTCAGGCTCCCACCTGAGCTCATCTAACACTTCCTTGGTCTTTATTTTTGTGGTATCAAAGCACCTCACAGTTTTTGATGTATTTATCTGCACCATCAATACCTGAGGTACAGAAGATTTTATAAGCAGGGAACTGAGGAGAATTAATGCTATGACCCAATTGGCTTAAGATCTATGATGAAAACAGAAACTCAGTCCAACTCAGCAACCTATATTTTCTTCTCAGGCATAATTCTGCAAAGCACAACATCCAGAACCTTAACTTTTAGTTCAGACAGGCAAAAGGATGCCTTGGAAGATAGACTGATTGTCAGGGAAACAACAGCACAATCTACCAAGGTCTGAAGAGCCATGAGCTTGACCAAAAGGTTGAAGTTTGACTTTCTAGAGCCTCCCTTAACCACCCAGTATCTCTCAATCAATCACTTACTTCCGTTCTAGCTGCATTCTGGTTTTCACCATCCATATGGGATTCATCAGGGAATTTGTGATAAAGGCTAAAAGAGAGAAGAAAAAAATATAGCTCAAGCTAGGCTGATGAACTGCAGTGGAAAATACGAATCCTAGCAAATATAAAAACACATGAACCAATATGAACATCCACTGCACAGTTCTATTTACCTGCTCTGTCCTGAGGTTTCAAAAGACATGCAGGTTTATGACTCTCAACCTCTTTCTTGCCAGAGAATGATGTTCTCTGAATTCAGAAGGAATTGACCGCTTCCTTTGTGATTTCTTATAAGATGCTTCATTTTTGCACCTGGTATCAATAGGTATTTCATATACCTGCAGCCTGCTGTAGACCAGGTATCTTATTTACTGACTGTGTTTTACAATAAAGTAAAAGACAAAAAGAAATTCACGGATAAAATTGAGAGGTTTTCCCCCCCACCCTACCCCAAGGCTCTAGGTGGTGCCATTGAGCCACCTCATCAACAAAACTTACCCATCTCTAAAGAGGGTAGTTTGAAGACATTGTTTTTGATGATCTCTCTGGTAACTGAAGCTTTAACTAGCAGAGATCTCATACAGTAATCTTCCTACAGCAAACACTATTTTCCCCATAGTAGGAGGAAAAAAATGCAGTAAACCATAACAATTTGGCTAAAACAGTATCAAACTTTTGCTGATATATTTTATTATTGGATAGTGAAATATTACTGCAACATTTCAGTGAGAAAGCTTATGTGTTGAACAATAATATACATATATATACACACACACACACATATGTATGTATGGTATTAGGCTCTTCTGTGAAGTCTCTATGTGCCTTCCCTTTGTCCCTTAGATACTTCTGAATGGCTTTTTGAAGATACAGTCAAGGCTTCCTGCAACTAAATTATGCAGCAAACACAAGCAAAAACTTTAATTATAACTCCCCCCTTTGGATTGTACTGATACTTGATGGTTTTTATTTTACAAAAAAAAAAAAAAAAAAAAAAAAAGATTGACTTTTTTAGTAATGACATGAAGCACTAACTTAGTTCTTCAGAAGAGTTTTCCTTAACAGTCCCTAGACAAGCTTGCCAAGCACTCCCATTTTGTTTGTTTGAGGACTGTTTCCAGCCTAGCAGATTTTTAAATAGACTCTGAACTTTTGCCTCATTAGGAGTCTTTTACATATTCTTGTTTTGTGGACTTAAGTCACCTCTCCTGACCTCACCCTTTTGTAGGGATCATTGCTAGACACGTTTCTTAAAAAGAAACCCTTTCTGCACATTGCAGTAGATTCTAATAACTTCTAGCACATAAAAGACCAAGTACACAGTTCCAGAATGAGCCACACACAGGCCTCTGAACTCATTCATATACCAAAATTATCCATAATTCTCACAGTAAAGACTGGCCTATTAGCCTAGGTGCTTCACAGGCTAAAATTCCACTGTCTGCCTTATTCTACTGATTCTCCAGCTTCTGAGAGCAAGAGAACAAGTCTTGTGGCAATAACAGCCTTGAATACACACTTTACAGAACTAAGGGATATCTCAGAGCCACAGACACCAATATGTGCACAGGCTGCTGGTGGGTGGCTGAAGAATAGGAACCATTTCAAAGATGAATTACTAATACATACCTGCAGAACCTGCAGAGCAAATGTGCACGATGTTGCTGTTGGGCACGAAGATGCCATTAAACCGCTCTTTGGCTTTGGAGTAGCATGCGAAATAGACAGCCCTGCGCAAGAAAAGGAGGGAGGGGGGAAAGCGAGCTAATACAGAGGACATCAAATTAGATATGTTGCCAACTTGCCCTCTCACAGCTTCCCCCCCTACAACCCCACCTCCTCCCAATAAAAAGCATTCACCAAAAGGGCCTCCCCATGACTGCTTAAATCTCTAATACATGTGAACAGACAGGAGCTTAGAGCAGGATCTGCAATAGTCAACATGAGAACTATGTTCAGAGCACAGCTCCTTGAAGGCAAATGCTAGAGAAAGGGAAAAGTTGCTGGGAACTCAAGTAGAAGCACCAAGTACCTTATTTCAAGCTTAAGCAGGAATATGAAGGAACACACAAAAAAAAAGCATGAGTCAGTTGTATGAAAAGCAGTCTTGGATTCAGATATCTACTGCAAAGACTACCTGTATGGAAACAGGATTCCCCACTTGCAGGTGGGTATCTTATCTCCCAGGCTATGATGCCAAAGAGGAAACACATTACCCTTTTTTTTTAATTTACAAACTGGTTCAATTTCTGGCAAAGAACATCTGACACTTTTCCAGATCTAACAAACTTTGGTATTATTTGGTACAGAGCTCTTCAGCCCTACTAGGAATGTGACAATTACAGGTATGTGCGGAAAATAAACACTAGGTGCCTGGAAGACTTCCAATCTATGCAAAGTGTGTGTCTGCATTTCCTCCCCGCACCCCTATCTGAGAAGAGCTGAGGCAATCAAGTCCCAGAAAGGTGCCCCCATCTCCCCTGGCATCTGGCCACTCCTGAAGTGTTTGCCAAACACTGTTTTCACAGGTAATGGCAGATCCTATTAGAGAAATGCAAACATTAATCTACAGCTTTTTTTCTGCACCTACATTCTTCTGCTTTCCCAAGCAAATGCTCAATTCCTTGAATCACTGCAAAAGCCATTTAAACGCCTTTAAAAATGTTTAAAATATATCTTTTAATACCAGGCTAAAACCTCTCTATTTTTTTTTTTTGAGGACATCATATAGTATAAATAAAGAGGGAGTTCCACCGACAACAAAAGCAAAGCAAAGATCAAAAGCAGCTGCTAAGATAAATGCACAAAATTTAGACAACCCAATAGAATATGGTAGATATGACAGATACAGGTTTAATTGGCAGGAAGACAGGCACTGATTTTCACACTATTAGATAAGTTTTTCAGGGTAGAAGAAATGAATGTTGACAAAAATATATATTAGCAATTCATAAATGTTACTGAAAAACAGTGTTAAGGATGTCTAAAGTGGATTTATAATCATTTGTTGATATTTATATATATATACACATACATACACCAACACACACACACACACACACCATACAGCAGTCTGAAACTGCTCCCGAAGCCTCATTTAAAGACAGGATAATTTTGTCCTGTTTATACAGTGCATTTATTTAAGCTGCATTTGTAATGTAACACTTGGGTTGGTGCCTTTAAATATGTCCTCTAGCAATCGTTTAACTATTTACCTTGATGGTGCAACTCCAACCAAGTTTGGACCCAGCCCTCGGAAGAGTGACCTTGGTCCTTCTTTTTCCAGAATTGACCTTAAAACAAAAACAAACAGCAAAAAAAAATGAAACAAAACAAAACAAAAATGAAACAAAACAAAAAAAAAATTTGGATTAGTTATTTTTCTTGTTCCTGCACACATCAGGCAAAAGAACTATGCTAAAGAAATAAGTATTAATTGTGAACTTGTTAATTCTCAGACCACAATTTAATTGCAAATTAGCAAAATAAGACACTACTGAATAAAAGCCACTAGGCAGTAAAATTCAGTGCACTACAAGGAAATCTGTGTGTGCCAAATGACATAGGGCTGTAATTCCCATTCTTTGAAAGCTGTCAGAAACTGATTAAAGAGTTTTAATAGGAATGCAAGACCACTTGACTCTGTTTAAAATATATATGTAAGTATTTAAAAGTATTTTTGGCATTCTCTTTATCTAAGTGGTTCAGAAAGTTTTTTGTTGTTGTTTTTTTATCTCCTGTACAGGGCAGCTCTTCACTATTATTTCATCATTTTTCTGCTCCCCAATGCCCAGAGTGAGAGTTGCAGGTCACAGCTGCACTATAGTCTGTTTCTCCAGGTAGTTTAGGGACAATTGTTTGGGTTTTGAGGACATTCAAGAATTCACAAACATCCTTCCCAAAGGCACAGCTGTGAATGGCTGTCAGCAGACTTCCTGATGTGGTCTAAAGAAGAGGAGACCAAACAGTGTTTTCCTATGGCTTTGCATTTGCTACAATCCAGGTTCCCAAAACAGTTTTTCTTGCTCAAGTGCCTCACCAAAAGAGACTTACCTTGCAAGTTCTTCGCACTACTAACAGGATAAGTATTTATAAGGACTGGATCAACAGCTAAACACCAATGAAGAGCCAAGTTCAACTACAAGTGACTGTCAGTTACAGCCCAGTAACCACTAGAATTTCTGTGCACATGAGAGGGTTGTAGCCCTCTTAACTGAAGTAAGAGGCATCATGTGAATATCATGCAAGACCCAGATAACACTAGGATCCAGGGGTAGTTCACATGCACCTATTTGAATTACCTATTTTTCAGTGTTTGCTTTCTAGGTCATTAGCACTGTCAGGAATGTTCCCCAGCGACTTGTTCCAAAAACAAGCTCGGTGGAAAGAAGGGGATATAAGAGCTTCTGAAACACTTTTTCACAGGAGAGCTGAACTTTCTGTGTAAGCTCCGAGGCTGAGCGTCTCCAAGGAGACAGATCCACCAACTGCTTGTTCTTTGTCACTAAACAGTCACGACTGCAGTTTCCAGCTGGGGTGACTCATCAGAATCTTAAACGGATTAGACAAAAACAGCGTGTCCTTCTGGGGTGCTTTCTTCTCAGCAGCAGGCTTAACTCGCTCTCCTGAGTACCTACTTTCTTTCTATTTACAGTAGCAAAGGGGCTTTTACATTCAACACCCTTTAACTCTTATGGAACAGTTTACACACAGGGTTCTAAGGGCTGCTTCTTTAGTCGTGCCTTTTTCCTAAACCAGGGGCTAAGTCACATCCATTGCTTGATAATGCATACGTGACCAGGGATGAGAAAGGGGTAAAAGATGGTAAACTGCAAGACACTTACTTACTCACTCCTCTTTTTTAATGCATTTTATCAGAAAGACTATAATCAATAGAATTATTTGTGCTTCAAGGACACTGCCCACAATGGAATGACAAAGAGTATGATTATTTTGCTCTCACTTCTTAACAGTCTTAAGATTGTAGGTAGAGAGCTTAGTGATACATGCAGCTGAGCAATTCCTTAGGTAAAATGAAATCAGGATCACAGCCACGAAATTTAATAACCTTAATAAATGTATTCAAACGCTGATTCAACGTTAACCCTTTTGCTGTCTCCCAGGAAGACAGCCTCAGAGATGGAGATGGAGAGAGAGCCTCATACCTTGAGGTTATCACATTCTTGTAGTTATTAAGAGCCTCATGCCTTGAAGTTTAGCATGTTCCTGCAGTTTAAACTGCTTCCAGTTCAATGCTGCACAGTGAAAAGGTGGAAAGGAAAAGGAGAATAAGAAACCAAAGCAAATGGCACTACCTTCCACTTTGAATCATGGATTGTTCTAGACTCGTGTCTGAATAGACAAAGGAGTGTTTGGCAAGGGAAAGAAATGTTATTTGAGAGAGATTCAGGTCCCAGGGTGACACTAGCCATCTAGTTCTTCAGAGAATTTGAGTTAGCACTGTGCTGTTATATAACGGTGCAGCTTCACCCGGCAAGCTGCCAAACGTGTTGGTCTTACATAAATCCCTCAACCTGTTTTGCTAGTCAGTATTATCTTTGGCATTTCTACTACCTGATCTAAGCAGGACCTCTGTGCATCACCCTAGGGTGCACAATGATCTAACTCAACTCCTCATTCTGTTTACTTGAGGCCTGAATCATAAGTTTATGCAGCTTTGGTAAAAAGAGATTTGGCCTTCACAGTTGCTGGTGGCTCTACCGCAGTTTTAAGTCAGATGATTTAGCATCTCACTCTCCTCAATACACATTGGAAAGGCAACAGCAACTACTGCAGCCTGAACTACAGAAAAGACCTAGAACTCCTGAGTAGCACAGACGTAGATAGGATTGATGCATGATAATTGGCTAAAGCAACATACTAACAGCAAGCAGAAGACAGCTAATTAGATCAGATGTGTCTAAGGAACAGACAAGAGCTCACAAGATCCCATTTAGACACTGTATTTTAGAGACTAGTGTTGCAAAGTGCCCTTCCTCCACTGCCCTTCAGTTATAGATTACCCGCACAAGAGTGCAGCCAAGCAATCCTTAAAATATATGGGATCATTTAGGTTGAAAGGGAATTTTGAAGGTTACCTGGTCCCAACTCCTGTACAAAGCAGGGACAGCTTCAAAGAGATCGGAGGAGGCTGACACATATCACCAAGTGCAGAAAAGCAGAATCCTTGTTACAGTGCTTGTCTTTAAGGTGAAGGAAAGGCTACCGGGTTTCACTTTTATATGAAACCCCAAAGAATGAGAGTTTCAAGACAGGATTGGGCATAATTAAAGCTTCCCTCATCAACCAAGTAAATAGCACAAGCAGAAACGAGCACCTCTAACTAGTTAAAGCAATCTGGAAATGGCCTCAGGAAAGAAAGATAAGGGTATATGGTTAATTCAGTCCTTTAGTCCTTGTGCAAAGAATCAGGCCTGGCTAAAAGCCCTTGCCTGTTCCACTACTCAAAGATGACAGTAAATTAAACAGATTTCCAGTAAAAGCCAAAGATGATAACTCCTGTGTTAATATTCTGCAGGAAAAGCATTTTTTATCTATGGTCGTTCCAGCAAGCTGAGATGCATATTAATACACAGAATATACTACAAACTCTTGATCCCTGGCATGCAATAACTACCAGAAAGATTAAATCTGAAGAGCTTATTTAAAAATAACACTTCCAGACACTCAGACAAAACAATTCTCTTTGGAAAGCCTGTGAGTGCCAAAGGCAAGTTTTTGTGGAAGTTCAAAGAAAGAGCCAGGAACCCTAAAAATCTATTTTTAAAAGAATAATTTATCATTCCAATGTTGAATGGATAAGCCCAACTGACAGACATCCTTCCGGTGCAAGTCTGGAGCAAAATTTGCATGCCATGTTTGCACAGAGGAAGCCAAATTTAGCTCAGTGGTGTCAAGTAACACACAGTGACAGGAGGCACAACACTCACTTGAGAACTCGGAAGAGCCCGGGTGATACCGATGTTGGTCTAACCATTCCTTCCCCACTGATGGTCCCCAGCTGGACTTGAGGGTAGTAGACAGTCCGGAATGCCAGCTTTGAAGATTGAAGCCTCGTCTTTATTACTTCCAAAGGGCAAGTAAAGATGGCACCGACTGTTCCTCCGCATCTGGAAAAGACAATGTGAGCAGAAGATAAGTTTCAGTGAATGGTAGTTGCATGGACTTGTCAAATCACAGCACCATCAAGTATAAATAAAAACTTAACATGTGACTGTTCTGCGTTATTGAAAAATAGTTAGGATGGAGGGAATAGTTGTGGCATCAGCAAGGGAGATTGTTCCCAAGCTTTAGTGCGAAGGAGAGCTCAAGAATGATGAGCGTGTGCATGGACTGAAGAGGGACAACTAAGACAACAAAACAGCAGCCCAGACAACAACATGACAGATCATCTGGTGGCCCCATGTTCTCTTAGGACTTGGAATTCTTCCTGTAAAAGCAGAGGAACCCACGTCCCAGAGGTTGTTGTCTAATGCAGACATATCCTTGGATGGATTTTTCCTATGAGAAGCAGGAAACTGGAGAAAGAGAACAAACCATTGGAGATTAGGACCCAGGAGGCTAAAAACATAGCAACAGAATCTTCACCATTTCAGTACTTGAATTTAAAGGGTTTATAGATAATAGTAACAACCAAAGCTGTTCTGGATTAGACAGGTTATATTAAAATCCAACACCAACATATTTTTGGTTAGCGGGACACTTTTCACTTTTTCTATTCTTGTGCTTTTTCAGTATCTTTCTTTAACCCACACCCTCCCCCGTAACCACATGGCACAGAAAGAAAAAAAACACAGTTTCCAGACAGTAATTATTGTTATGAACAACCAGCTAGAGCTTTCCCTCCGAAAAGCTTGCTGGGCCAGAGAAGATGCAAGGGTTCCAATTGCCATTGGACTTAACTAAAGATTTCAGTTTGTATAAGGGCGTTTACTACAACGGAACCTAATGGCAAGAAACTGCTTTCTTTGTTTACACAAGTGTTTAAGTATGTTATTCCTGAAGAAGCTGTGTTTGTGATTCTCTTTAGAAAACATCACGAGGCAAAAACTTTGATGTTAATGTGAAATTGTAATTTAAGTATTTTTCTGTGGGTGGAGGAAGGACAAATCTATCCTCTGACTTCCGTAGAAGAGGAGAGAGGAAAAAAAATAAATAAAAGCATTGCTTGCTAAGAGTCACAAGGTATTTGCAACCTGTAGGATTCTGTTCAATGCATCATCCCAAACATGCTGTTTCACTGGTTTTCAGATGGAAACATCTGAAGAAATCAGAAGAAATTCCATGTTTCACCCAGCCTAGCAATGGGATTTAAAAGCATGCTTCAAATGAGTTTCTTCTTTAAGCTCATGCCCCTTGCTCTTCAGTGCTGGAAGGAAAAAAAAGGTTAATCTTCATGAGGAGCAATCCCTGCATTTTAAATGTCAGCTAGAGAAAGCTTTGTGTTCAGGCCTTTTAGCCCGTTTAAGTTTTGACTCCCAGATACAGTCATTAAGCTGTTTATGGAACTAGCTACACAGCAGCTGAAGTTGTCACTTGTATCAAGAATGACACTGTTCCCAGAGACCTTTTCAGGCTCTGATCATTTTGGCTCAGAACCAAATCTTCTTTTCTGTCAACACTGCTCTGGAGAAGACTGCTCCAGTGCATCCTCCTCTGTCTTGTTAGGAGCATCTCATGTTTCTCACATGCCTCTGAGATAAGATCTTGGGGGAACATAAGGGTCAGCAACAGCTTCTCCAGCAAAACTTCTGCTGTTCTCAGAGCTCAAAGTTAAAAAAATAAGTGTTTAAGGACACCTCTTGTAGATTCTCACATGTCACCTTTTCCCAACTGACTACTTGCATACAATACTGACTAAGCCCGTATAATTAACACCTGACTCATCAACATATTCAAATAAAAATAGTAAATTTACAGGAGTTCTACAAAGAGCACTGGATTTCCTTAGCTCCTTATGCATTTTCCTATTAGTCCTGGACACCACTTTGTGCTCTGTTTTCCATCTTCATCTATTTCCTATTTGTGAACATTAAACTAGTAGTTCACGGTACCATTTTACAAATCTGGAATACAAATTCCATTACTGTTCATGAGCTACAAGCTGCTTGGTCTACAGCAGCATCTCAACATATGATTTTCTAACCACTTGGGCAAGTTCCCTTCTGCATTATCTATCCACTTGCCTTCCTAGCCCACTCCTTTCCTTCCACCCGTCTATTCTGATAATCCAGTTAATTTATGCCTTTACTATGCACATACTTCTGGGAAAGCACACATAATCCTCAACACAAAGGGCTTGTATCTGCATCAGTTTAACAGCTCGGAATTAATGCTGTCAGTATGGCATTGGAGGCAAACAGCATAATTAACAAAGCAATTCTCAGAACGTCAACAGGGTGCATAAGTTATGTCCCCAGTATAAACCCTCAGGATACGGTTCAAGCAAGGACTTTGCTGTATTGAACATCTTGTTCAGATGAGGTGATTTTCCTCCAGATGAGACTTCCATGCATCGTGTCCTGGTGTTGCTTTATTCCCTGAATGGCTTAAAATAGCCAGTGTGCATAAAAGAAACACTTGATATTCCTAGAATGTTCCGAACGTCTGCATCTGGGAAGAAAAGAAAAACAACCAGCAACCTTCCTCAGCTACACAGCCAGCCCTATGCCATGAAAAATTCAGTTCCTGAGCGTGTAGCCAGATAAAACTGATTTGGAAAAATTTTATCCTGCAATCAAGATAAAAACTCTAAGTCTTTGTACTCAATAAGACTATTAAAAAATAAAAATAAAAAACAGCAGCTGCAGAATTACAGTTCCAGAGATGATAACCAGCGCTTATTACACTGGCCTCTTGCAAAAAAACGCCCAATGTTTAATCTGTAAAGGGAGAAAAACCTCCTTAGAAACAAAACGGGTATCTTCTACACGTCACACAGCAAACACAAAAAAGTGCCCAGTAATGCTTTGTATGCGTCACAGATCTGTTCTGTAGGACACATTCAACAATGCATCAGCTTAGACCTGTCACACCCAGACAGAAAAACAGTTTTTGTCCTCCAGGCTACAAATACTTCATCTGGTTACAAACTGGGCCAGGCATATATTGCTGTTAGAGAGTAAAATACAACTCTCTACTTTTTAATGTTTAAGCAGAGTAATCAAGGAAACTCTTGACCTGAGGGTATGAACCATTTAACATCTTATAAAGTACACTACAAAAAACTACAGAAATATATATTTGCTGATATAAAAAAAAAAAAAAAAAAAACCATTTTGTTTAAAAGTCATGGCAATTATTACTTGTTCTCTTTCAATGACTTACTCTGAACAGCTCCTACACAACTGGTACAGATGATGCCAAAAATCTTAACTAAGAGGAGTGATTTCACCTTTCCTGGGTTTAATCACTGAACATTATTCTTAATAATAACATAATAATAATCACATATCATGCTGAATAAAGCAAGTGCTGCAAAGATCATCCAAACCTTAGATGCTCCTTCGCTAGAGTACTTTTGACTTTACTGAGATTACAAGTTAAAAATTATTAACTGCTCAGTTGGAGGAATAATTACAATTTATAATCTAACCTGAAACATTCTGGTGTGTGGGCATTTGAAAGCAATTTTTCCTTCCCAAAGGACAGGACCTACTCTCAACCTCTAGCAGCTCCTTTTTGAACGGCAGGAGTCAAGTGAAATATTGCAGGGGATTCTTTTGTATCTCTCTCGTAAGTGCCCATGCCTATTCCAGATCTACCCACTGTAACAGAACGTGCTCGAGCACTGAATGCTTGACAGAAACAGTAAGGCAGACCATGCCTTTGCTATTTTGGTATTGCATCATCAAGAGTTCAAGAAAAACAAGCTGCTGCATTCTCAGAAAGCACAGTACATGTTGTATAAAAACAAGTCCCACTGGTCTTTATGCCTCAATTTTAAAATGATAAGGACTCAATATATTTCCAATTAATTACTTTATCATTGGGAGGATATAATCTTATAAGCACTTGTTGTGTTCTTCACGGTAAATCATATACAGCTGATGCACTGTTAGGAAACACATAATGTGCATGACAGCCTGAACAAAATAGAGGGCTAATGTATCATCTGCTCCAGTGGAAATCACGAGCAGTTTTATTTATATGAAAAGTCTCCCACACTCAGCTTGAACCAAAGTACTCCACATCGTGTTACATCATGAGTAAACATCACGTTACCCACATGATATAAAGGTAACAGTTCGTTCTCAGCTTTAGCTCTGCAGACACTGTGCCAGTTTTATGAAGGGCACTGGAGCCTCTGAATACCAGTTCTTAGGAAACTAATACCTTGTTACCTCTAATAGACAGCATAACTCCAGCTGGAAAGAGAAGAAAGTCCCATCTCCTGCAGATAGGGTCAAAGTTTTATCCCAACTAAAAATTCCCAAGAACTGCACTGACTTCAGCAAAGACGTAGGAAGACAGAATTGTAAACACGCTTAAATTTATTGTGAGACTTAAGCATCATGTTTGTTGCTTTCAAAATTCTTCCCTGCCCTCAGAGTCATCTTCCCATCCACATCCCAGGACCTTTCACTTCGCTGTTATTATTGTGAGGCTTAAAAGGAAGGAATAGAAATGAGGAAAACAGTGAGTCTGTCTTCCTATAAATGAGTTAATAAGAAGCTGCCTCTTTCAGCAACTGGGCAATGCTTCCTAATTGGTTTAATTTATCCCTCCCAGCCTCTGTGTGCCCTCTGGATACAAAGATAATCTGAGGTAGACCTGCATTTTTTGCACATGCACAAGGATTTTGTACTTCATCTTCCTAAGATCTGACAAAATCCTTTTCCTACGTGCCACCCCCACCTTTTAAGAAGGGGCAGCCAGTAATATATCACTAACAAAATTGCTTAAAAAACAAAAAAAAGACAAACAGAAAAACCTCACAACCTTTACAATGGAGAGAATATATAAACACCTACATCTAGTGCAACACTGCTAAGATCTCACACAAGACAGTCAAGCTGCTCTACAGTAAAGAATCTTGGCCCGTTTCTTAATGATGAGAGATGCCCACGTCCAGTTCTTTGACCTCAAAAGCACATGCTGAGCTCCAAGGACACTGGTTCCACTGCTTAAACAGGTTTCAGTGGCAGCTGCAGAACAGTATCATTCATAGAACCACCACAACACCCTGATGGCCAAGTCCATCTCCACCCCACACTGAGAAGACAGGGTACGTTCTCATTGACTAGTTTGATTAAATCTTTCAACAATTAAGTCTTCCTTCAACAACAACTTCAAAAGCCAAAGATGCCTAGCCAGGTCAGCCATGCAATGAGGCATCAGAAGACAAACTAAATTTGCTGTCTCACTTTCCTTTTTGTAACACTGCTGTAATACAAATGGTGCTTTTCTATGTCTTTTTAAATAATAAGATGTTCAGAATGAAAATGAGCCCCACAATGAAGCTTTAAAGCCAATATATCTTGAAAAAAACACACATCTCTTCCCCATGCTGTATTTTCATAGCTGTTTAAGAGATCTATCAGTATTATTCTAAGAGAACATGTTCAGGAGGACACTGGTCTTCTCTTTTTTCCGTTCCAAAGAGGTTCAATACTGACCTTCTGGGCAGGCTGCAGGACATATTCACTCATTAAGATCCTTAGAGAACGCAGGAGAGCTTAGATTAAAATGCTGATGAGCGACAAGTTATGTGAGGACACCTAGAGCTCTGGCTAAGCCCCATAATTACCCCAACAATTCTCATATGTCCATCCAGGTCCAATTTCCATAGCAGACCCAAGGCACTACTCTAACATAAATAAAGAAAAAGCCATTATTTAGAACAACACATGCTGTTCAAGCCAGCAGGAGGGCAAAGTCTCTGGAAAACTCTGCTTTGCCGGTTTTAATATTTATATTAAATGGACTTATTGTTCCAAGGAGAGGTCGGAGGAGACTGAATTCTGCTGTTTAGCAATGGAAGAAATAACAGCCGACTATTTAGCAGGTTAAATGTCTGTGTGGATTTTACAGAACCACCGGGCCAACACCCTCCTTTCCCTACAAAATCAGGGTAGGGTCCAGCAAAAAGCACCAGGGCTGGGGGCCAAACGGTGCTTTCTGGACCAGAGCCCTCAGCTCCCGTTTATCTCGATGGGAACCTCGTGTGAGCAGGATCCAGGCTCCAAGATACCCCTTGCCGCCACGGTTCAGCAGGGTTTCACGTTATAAATGGGGAATTCACGTTATAAATGGGAAATGTCTCGATTTCACGCTATAAACGGTGAATATCCCGATTTCGCGTTATAAATGGGGAATGTCCCGGCGGCCGCGCTCGGCGCCATCTCCCCCGCCGCTGCCGGCGGGGCGGGGACAGCGCCTGCGCCATGAGGCGGCGGGGCGGGCGCGGCGCGCGGGGCTTTAACGCGTTGTGTTTGCGGTGTCAGTGAAAACAACCCGCTGCAGCAGTGCTGGGTACGGCTGCTGGGAACGTTTGGCCAGCGCCGTGTAGATTATATCAGCTCTGGAAAGTGCTAATGAACTTTTTTTTTCATTTTTCAGTTTGCCTCCATGTAATATCTCGGTAGTGTGCGCTTCAGCGCCGGGTTCCTGCATCTCCTTACTGCCTGAGGGAGCTGCACGGGGACGCGCGCGCCGGGCCCTGCTGGGCTGTGCGGGACTGGCAGGATTGTGCAGGGAACCCCAGCCCGCCACACCTGGCTGCTCCCTGTTCGCTGGAGCAGGGTCGGGTAGTGATCTGGTTGTTGAACATTTACAGCTGCTCGAGGTGTGCGGTAAAGCAGCAGCATCCCTGGCTTTTCAGCCTGAATTATCAGCAAAGACTGGACAGTTTTGCATCCAGTGAATGCAAAATACCACGGGTCTGTACTTAGAATTTCCAACAGCAGACACGTGCACTAAATTGTCAACAAAGACCTTTACTCTCTGCGAAAAGGATGGTACAACAGCATCGTTTGGCTGTGCTTTAAGACAGAAGGGCAGCCAGCCCTTGACATACTTTTAAGTTGCAAGTATATCTTGACATTTTCTCTCTACAAAGAACATACTGAAATATCATTTTTATGTACCTCCCACTGCCTTTGAAATTGCTACAGTGCAGTGACCATAGAATGGAAGGAACAAAACAAAAAGTTGTCATTTCTTCTCTTTGAAAGGAAAAAGAGACAATCAAAATTACATGCTAGATACAATGATAAACAAGAAGCTGAACCTCTCTGCAGATTTTACAAGAGCACTCTACACACACAAAAAACCCCCACTATTTTTATGCACTTGTTACAAAATAAATCAGCAACAAGTAAACAACTAATTTGCAAACAAGTTTTCATATCCATCCACCAAATTGTAATTTGTTTGGTAAATAGACTCTGGAAAGATAATCTGATGAAAGAGAAGTTAAAACTTGAATTTCAGCCTTCATTTTAGATGCTGCCATAATTTCCAGCTAAAAAAGAACAAATTAACCTGTGATGCTGCAACAGCCTGATTGAGGATTCTATAATTGTTCAAACAAGAATTATATTTGTTGGATATGTACAGAGAGACGTAAAGAATATTACTGGAAATGGTGCTGCAAAATTGCTGTCATGAAACCGAGATTGATTTTTATGCTATGTTTTTATGTTTTCCCAAATATACTGGAAATATATTTTCTCACATTTATAAGCAGTTAATAAAGTGAGTATAAGCAGGAGAGGGAAAGTACACAATACCTTTTCTTCCTTGCTAACCAGAATGTATGCCTAAATTGAGATATATGGTCCTCTAGGCAGGACCAGAAGTTAAATATAGAGTAAGCAAATGTTTTATGCGTTTCCCTTTGAAAGATGTAATATATTCCACACTATTAACCCCATGTACAGCATAGGATCATCAAATCGGCTTAAAACACTGGCAGTTCTGATGAGACATGGGCTCTCAATGGACTTTCTCAACCTTGCTGCCTTCTAGAGAGGCAAAACCTCACTGATTCTGCTATACTAAGGAAGAGGGTGGCAGGTGATAGGATTTGGACTGTGGGTATTAAGAAACAGGAGACGATTAGTTTATACATACTTCTCTTTTCAACACTGGCTGACGAGCTACATAAGGCCTCTTTTGTATACTTGCTAATTTCTTCTGATCTTGTTTTGTAAATGGAATCAGGGCATCTTTGCATATATTTAATCTGAAAAGAAAACACAGTTATTAATTTTTCTTATCTATTTTAAAAATGCTGTTTCCCTCTTCTAACAAATCAAAGTAATGTATAAAAACAGTAATAGATTTGATCATCAGCCATCTTTCTGTGCATTAAGTCAGATTCACTGTTACTTGCATATACTGACTGTGAAAGAGAAGGGAGGTACTTCTATTTCTTTTGGGAAATAACTAACCTCTTGAGATCAGATGGAAGGAGACCAAGCCATTTTATAGATGGAACGGTGAGATGATGGGCTTCGAAAGACATTGACTAAAATAAGAAAGGTCAGCTTACTAGACGGAAGTTAGGACACAGCAAAGACAATTAAAAACTGCTTGGGAATTTTTCATATTTTATGCTAGAAAGTAACACATCATATAAAAATTGCCAGACCAAAGGTTTATCTAGCCCCGTATCACAGATACAGTGATACCACAGATACCTAAAGGAAAAATGTAAAAAAAAAAAGCAGTTAATGAGATTTTCTCAGAATACTTCTCGTACTTCAAGAAGATTGGCTCCAACTTTCTGAGACAAAAATATTTAGGAATACTTGATAGATTCTTTTTTTTTTCTTGAATTTGTCTGGTTGTTTTGAGAATCCATGAAAACTTTGTCATCTACAGCATCCAACAGTTGAGTACCCCAGTTAAGTTACACATTGTATTATGAATAATTGGATTTTAAGTAGGAATCTGACAGTTTAATTTAATCTGGGATGATGATGCTTTGTTAGCTTACACCCTTTTCTAACAGCATTAAATTGAAAACTTGAGCACTTGGGAAATTTGGCTTCCCTATATGACCTTGAAGTATATATTAGAACTCTGACATCAATGTGTGATTGTTTTCCCAAACTTTTTCTTACTTTGGATGTTCTTTCTCCTTTGCCTTATGGAACAGTTCACCTATCTGCTCCTTCTTTCTGGAAGACCATCTGCATTGTCTTCCTGTACCTGTTTTTTAGCGTGTAACACAAGGCACCTTCCTCTTCTCTTGGCCTCTTCCTCCATAATGTTCTGCACTAACCTATGTATCCACAAACAAATTCTCATCCCCCAAAAAAAGCTTCGCTAATGTAACACGATTTTTTTATTGGGCAGTTCAACCATCTCACAAGTTACATCTCCCTTCTCCCCAGTTCTTCCAGTCTTCATTTGTCTTCTAGAGCAGGGACTGTGTGTACTACAAAGCAAAACGGAGAACACTCTTCTTTTGGGACTTCCCGAATAGTATGAAAACACAAAACATCAAAACACTAAAGTAAGAATACCATAAACAACTCTATGCATCAGGCAAAATGAGAAATATAAGAAAATGAAACACCTGCAATTTTTATCTATTTTCTTTTTGGTACAGTAAGAAGCTATTTTTGCAGATACACAAAGCCTTGAAACTGTGTTTTAGTATTGAAATAAAACAATAAAGGGCAATAGCAGTTCTAGAAAAAGAGGATATAACATCTTGTACATCACAGCTTCAAAACTGGATTGCAAAAATATATACTTGAAGTGGAAAAATATACTCACCACAGATCCATATTTGTAGATGCACATTATTTCTATACCTAATTTACAAATACCAAAAGTCAAGAGTGCTGGATGTGCTTAGGAAGACTGCATTAATAACTCAAGTCTATGACATAACAGTTATGGCATTATGATTAATCCGGTTCTTAATGGTTTACAATAATCTTTAAAGCATGTCAAAATAATACAATCAAAATTTGAGCATAATGTAACACCTTTATATAGTTAAATGTTTCACACTGACTGTGCATAATCATTTCAGAAACAAGGGTAATCAGCTCTTTTACATGTTGTCCAACAACTGTCTTTGAAAGGGTTTTTCTTCGTCCACTGTAATCCATATCTCTCAACAGAATTGCTTGGGGCAGCTGCTTTGTATTTTGTAGTAATCTCCTTCATTTCCAGGTGGTATTCAGTGTAGATAAATACAGAAAATTTACTCTATGTGAATCTGATGCTTCAGGGAAATCTCAGATTTACTGCTGATATAATAGGATAACTCATGCACAGTGAATCTAACACAGCCAGAATGTAATGGGCTTGTTTTATGCAGAAAGAGTGACTGTACATGAGGCTTTTGGGTGGGTCTGCACATGTGGAGCAGCTGAAAGATATTGAACACAGTGAACACATTCAGATCAACAACACATGCCCAAAAGATCCTTTGGATCTTGCTGCTTTCTTCAGGATTAGCTTTAGTAGGTATGATAGTTCAGGAGTATAAGTTATTTATTATATTTTTCATTCTTCTTCTTATAAACTTAAAGTACTATTCATACATCTTTTAATATGAAAAATAATTTCAGGTTTGCCTCACAGTGTCTCAGATGTTAGAGATATCCTTAAAGAACAGCAAAAATCAAACAAATATAGGATGTAGCTATGATATCCTGAAACTTTCAAAATTGTCCCAGTTTCTAACTCCCATTAAAGTCAGTGTATTTATGCAATGGATCATAAAATGCACTATGACATACTTGCTTTTTTCTTTTTTTTCTTTTTTTTTAAAGGCACAGGGTTCAGATTACTGTTAAAACAGTGCAGATGTCTCAGTTAAATTGCACAAACTAGCAACTTTGTGATTGTCTTGGATTAGCCCATCGTATACCAAGAAGGCCTTCTCATAAAAGTAAGAAAAAAGATATTCTAAATACATTTTCCTTCTTTTTATGCCATTGAAATTCTGAAGATTTACCATGTGGATCTGCATCCATAAGGGTGAAAATAGGAATTTGAAATGTATCCCACAGCTTCCTGACCAAAAGTCGTGTATTAAGATCCGGTACACCTCTTCCCTAAGGAAATAAAATAAGAGCAGACATATTTAAATTAATTAAAACAACATCTGGTGACATATGTGTTTACATCTGTCATTTAAAAGCAAGTAAACAAACAAAACATTGGCAGAAATACTTCTCCTGCAGCTATTTTGCAGAGAAAGTTCCATTTTGGCTCCGTGAGGAGGGAAGGAGGAACAGGGACTGTGAAGGAGCATGGCAAATGACTGGGATTATAGGGACCTTAGAAGCATCATACTTTCCTCTGAATAAACAGTTATTTTGCTATGTCTGGCAGTTGACATATAGATGGACTCTGATAAATGAATAATCTGGTGTAAAAAGGCCATTTGGTGTAAAAAGGCCATTGTTTCCCACTTAACAATAGTTAAGGCATTGATGAAATAATATAAAAAAGCTCTTGATATGGCTGATTGTAACTGGTGCTTGATATATGCCCTATATATTGCACAGTATAATTTTTTATATCTCTCTCAGGCTGAGGATAAGGCTTTCCTGACTGTGGGGCAATATTTGCCCCAGAACACATGGGTACACATATTCAATTTACACTTCCCTATTAATTCTCCAGACTCCACTGCTCTTTCATTACAATCCAAAAATCAAACAGTTTCTCTGTGTTTTACAGCCTAGCTAAAGCTAGGATGCTGAAGAAGAGACTCAATAATAACAAAGTCTTTCTGAGAAAGAGTAGGGCAGCTACTTTGCAATAGTAGACGAAGTTGATAAGCTAACATGCTCTAAGGAGATCTTTGGAAGAAATAAGTCTTAAGGATGTGTATTTTGTATTTATATTACTAGGATATTACTAGGAATAAAATGAAAAAAATACTGTAAGACATGCTTCTTAATAATTATATTTTAGTCTTTTGTCTAAGTCTGAGCACTGCTGCAATTGTAAAGTATCATTTAAATTGTTAAGTCTAGCTAGACAATACAGTGTAAATGGCCATACTCTGATGGATGCAGTGCATACCGTAATCATGATACATGGGGTCAATTTACTGCAGAAGTCATCATCCAGGAGTCTCTGAAAAGTTGCATCTTTTTCTACAATTAGCATAAATTTTGCATGTGTGATTAAATCTTAAATGTTAAGGCTAGCTGCATGTAAAATGATCCACCACACAAATCAATTAAATCCAAATGCTCTATAATACATTTTCTAGAGCCAAAGGCAGTGCTCATGACTCAATTTCAGAGCCAACAAGCAAAGAAAAAAAAAAAATCATTGTTTAACTTGGAAAATTCTTTGTTTATACTTTATTTTTTCAGTCTACAATGAGAGTTCTTGCTGAAAGGATACTTTTAATTCCTTCAACATTAGATGGCACAGAGACTGCCTAAAACAACAAAAATGAAATTAATCATTTTAAATAGAGAAAATGATCTATTTTAAAATAACAACATTAGGTAATGAAGGACACAATTATATCTTGAAATAACCATTCATCTTTATATACAAGATCATTCTTGACATTTTCACTGCTTTATGAGCATATTCAATCATTTATATCCTGTATTATTATATAGTTGTATTGAAGTTCTCCAGTTATTAAAAGATGCTTTTGAAGAATGCCCTTGTGCTGCCGTCATAGAAGGTTATTCCTCACATGGCCACTACAGAGATAACATTGTCCCTGTTAATTTTGTGTTTTATCCAGAAAATAGTCATCTAAGTGTGAAGACTGTTAATTCAATATAAGTTTAAAACATCTAACCATTCCCTTTAAAAGACTATTAAATTCTTTCTTTTATTTACAACTGTTGCGTAGCAATTATTTTAAGATACGGCAATGCTTACTTTACATCTCATATTAAGATTGGCTCAATCTGGCAAACATATGGATGCAAAAACAGGAAATGGAGGAAGACTTGGCAAGAAAATATGTGTATACTGAAGTGTGTGGTCTCTTTCTACTTCTGCCTGCTAGATCACCTCAGGTGCCAGAGCAGAACAACACAACAAATAAAAATACAAAGAGCTGTGGAACACTGTTAATAAGAGAGGTCATTAGGCTCTGCTTAAACAAAAATAAAGAGCAAAAAGTAGCTAAGGTTGTCTTTCCATTTTGAAATTAGCCGCCAGTTAAAATTAGGCATATGCCAACTCACAGGCTTGTGGCAGGCTAGTCCACCAAACAGCTGAGTAATAATTTTTCTCTCTCATTTTTATCCAGGGGTTCCTTGGGTGCCACAAGCACTGCTCTTTATAAAAAATATGTTTAATAGCTTTGGCTACAATAGGTATAGGATTAAAAAATGCACCAAAAAGGTAGAAACTATGAATTACTGTTGCTATTCATAATACATACTGTTGCACTACAGGTACAATTCACTTTTGTACCATCTTCCTCAGTATAACTTAAATTACCAGCAACAGAACCTTTACTTGTAGACAGCTGAAAAAAATAATAAGTTGTTGTTATATTGCATAGGCAAAAAAAGAAACTTCAGGAAAGAATCATGACTAGTAATAAGAAATTATTGACTGTCCTCAACATTTTTAACATTGAACAAATATTCCTTCATAGATATGAAGGAATATTTATAGTAAATTATGTTAATAACATTTATAGATACAAAAGAATTCTTATAAGGCATGAGATACAAATAAATTTAAACTTGGCAAATCACTTAAGCACAAATTACAGAATGAATGTGTTGCACCCTAAAGTTTAAACTATGTTTAAACTGAAGTTTAAACTATGTCTTCACTAGATTAATAGCAAAATGCCTAGTGATTTTAGCTAAATGAGTTGGCCAAAAGAATTAGTTTAGGTAAATGATTTAGTTCCCAAACTCTTTGGAACAAGGGAATTATCTCTATTTTCTCTGAAGAAAGGAGCCTTCTGAATACCATGATAAACAAACATAAAGTTTCACTGAATACTTCTTACTATCACTTTCCATATACTTCAGCTTTCGGTATATTTTATGTGAGTTCAAAATAATGAAAAAAAATCATCATAATAAACTACTTACTATATGTAGGCTTCTCCGAGGTATCTTAAGCATGCAAGAAATGTCATTAATTATATTGTCCACAATACTCTGGTTGCCAAACAGTACTGTATCTGTGTAATATATATCTCTATGAAGATAAAATAGTGTATTTGTAATTATAATACTGAAAAAGCTGTAGGCTTGAGAGACTGAAGAAAAATAATTAACTGAGGGCAAGAATAATTAGACCAATTTAAACCTACATTTAATGTACAGAAATGTGTTATTCTACAGGTATATATTCAAACTGTTTGTCTTTCACAATAGCATTCATAAAATACAATCTTATTTGGAATTACAGAAATGCAGTATTACCTTTTAGTTGCATAAGTATTGCTCTGTACCATCTTATAGATAATAGACAAGATTTTGAGCGTCAGAGCTGAAAAAAAATACATTTAGAAAATATATGAATTGGTCAATGTTTACCAAATAAAAAGTAGTTTTAAACTGTTTAACAGCTAGCACTGATAGCGCCTTCTTTTCAGAAATGTGTATGCAATAATTTATATTTTTGACCCATACTTGTGTCTCATAAAACCTAAAAAATGTAAATACAATTTGACCATACATATTTTAATATGCTGTGAAAACACAGAGAGACTATACTAATCAACAGACTCCATTTTCAGAATAATGAGAAAAAATATGATTGAATTAACTGAGGGAAAGTATGTTCTGCTATCCAGGTCATGAAATATCTTGGAGTTAGAAAAGGAAATTAGTTTGCTGTCCCTATTCCAAGATTCCTTCTCTAGTCAATTTTCTAAGGAAGGATGATGTTTTCATATAAAGATCTTTTAAATACGTCTGCAGCTGATAAGCAATCAGAGAGGGTGGAAATTATAAGAACTCTGTATGAATTTCACTGTAACCCACACAATAATTTAATAGAGAAGGGAAAGGCTGAAGGACTGGCTTTTATTAGCTTTATATTTCTAAAGCACAATGCATAATTTATTTTCTCTACAAAGTTTATTTTCTCTACAAACTAAAAGAGAAAAAAAATAATTCTACTTTTGGATTTTTTTAACTTACCAAATTTTGGTGCTGATCTAGAGCAGTCGCTTCTTATTTTTCTGGTGGTAGAACATGGTATCATCTGTAGACCAACAGAATCTTCAAATCTGATACATTGCAAACAAATACAATAAAACTGTAAATGTATGAAGTAAGGATATTCTAAATCATTCTCTTCAAGATAATTCAAAATAAGATGCCTTTTCTCTCATCAACTATTCTATTCCTTTTTTTCAGATTTAGTATAGGGTCCCGTCAACTTCAGTGGAATTCCTACCAAAATGTCCCTAATCTTACAAAAAACAGCACGGTATTTCTAAATTTCTTTCTTCGTCAAAACTTTTGCATCACGCATCCTTTGGGTGGCAGAACACACCACACTGTACAGGCGTGTGTGAGATGACAGCAATGAACAGCACACTGTGCCCTCTGCCTTTCTATTTTAAGGGAACTCTCTTGTGTGTGTGCAAGAAAAAAATATCTCTGTTTTTCACTTGCATGTTCCCTACATTGTAACTTTACAAGATTAAATTTCTATGAAGAAAACAGTTTTCTGGATTTCCTTGCTATGGTAAACAGGGAGTGCTCCTTTTAGGAAACAGTAGGTTTAAGAGTCTAAGTCTGATCAGTGTGATTCTGACACTTCATTAAAAAAAAAAAATCAAGCTGCTTTACATCAGTCCTGCAGCAATAGTGCTTAGAGTTGTCTTTACCCTCACAGAATAATTTCTGAAACAACCTCGTCTCCACAACTGGGAAATCTGGCAAACAAAAGACACAGCTGGACAATGAAAACCAGTTGAACTGCTTTAGGATTGGCATTTCACTGACTGCATTCTCAGGTAACTATCTCTCTCAGTATCTACAAATGTTTCCAAGAAACACTTCGAACATGAAATTATTCTCTCATCCTACTAGGTCCTGCCCTATAGATCTGAGCTGTGCATTACGTATGAAAAGGCTTACTGAAAAAGAAAAAAAGGTGCATACCCCACTGACTATATTTACTTTTGCTCCTAGTACATTTTGAAATTTTGTTTTTATCTGGTTATTTGTTTTTATTGTAAACTTCTACTTCCTACCCTGCCATATTAAAGAGGGGTGTTGGTTATTATTCTGTGGAATTGCATATCTCAGATTATATTTCATTATCATAAATACTTGTTAACATTTTTGAATTTGATTGATGAGTCTTATTTTTAACATACTGTGATGTTAACTTGCTTTAATTTGACCATTTTTCCCTTCTATGTGACCTGATGGCAAATAACATCCCACATGTGTTTTTCTAGCTGGGAATGCCAGTTCCTCCAAGACTGCCAAAAATTGCAAAACTTTGTTATAGTATTTTAATTTTACTGACATCTGAGTGAAACATTTTTTTGTCAAACTATCACGACATAAACTATTAAATCCACTGGACCATGCAGGCCTTTCAGTTAACTGATTACCTTTGGGCCATTTGGGTTTTTTGACTGACAGAAATTTATTATTCTCATTAAATAAGGATTCCACCAAAGTGCTCTGTGTGGAAGGTTTGCTCTTCTTTCTCAACCTCAAGTTGTTTGCAATGTGGCCAAACACTTCTGCAATCTTAATGATCTAAATATCCTTTAACCCTCTGATATGCAAAGCTCTTGCAAGACAAGAAAGAGACTTGTGTCTTTCTTGATCCTTTTGCATTGGTATTATAGAAAGCAATTAATCTGTCAGATTCAGGCATTTTCAACTCGTGAGAAAAATATTGTTCCATGGGCAACTTCAGCAAATCACACAGTGTGTTACAAAGGAACCTGTCTAGATAAATTAGCATAAAATCTAGAAGTCAGCTAACATTCATAAATTTGGTTTACTTTTTTGGGTTGGAAATGAACTTAGAACAACTTACAGACACAATATGGAGGAAAAAGATAAAGCATTGAGAGGATCATCTTTTTTTGAAGAAGAGAATCTCATCATTATCATTTGAGGAAACAATATCATGAGGATGTTATAGCTGTTCATGCAGAGTGGACACTAAGTATCCCTTTTTATTTGTCCATTACTTTTTAGGAAGTAACTTTTGGAAGTTTTACAATCAACTATATATCTCTGTCATTTCTATAAATATAATGCAGGCCTTCAAAAATTATAGCACTTACTCTATATTCCTCCAATCTGATCTGTTAGCTACTGTGAGCACAGGTGCTTTTTGTTTGCCCAAGCTTGTAAGTACATTCAGAACAACATTTTCTATTGCTTCAAGAACTTCAGAACTGAAAGAAAGCAAATGCATGATACTGTTCATATGATTAAATAGAGTTAGAATTTTATTCATCTGTTCTCAATACTACAGAGAATATCTTTTAATTCAAAAGCGTTTCAAGAAGATACTAGTTTTAAAAATATGCAGGAACTTTGTTTTGCTTTTGAGGATTGTTTTACTTAGTTTCACTGAAATCTTTGACTTTCCATTTCAGATGAAACACAGAGCACATAGCTTAAAAGTGTGTTCCTATTCACTTCTGAAACCATCAAGTTTTTAACCAGATGAACTGTGGGACCAACTGGATGGTTTGTTACTAATGATTAATGTTTTACTTCAAGTGATGTAATATTGGCTTTGGCTCTGATTTGGGCTAACTTGTTTTTAAATGCTGTAATTTTTTTTAAAATGTTCAAGACTACAAATACTTCCTGTTGTACCACTGCATATTAACCTCTTGATCTATTGCTTCGAACAAACTGTTGAGGATTTTAATTATATGAGGGCTTAATTTCACTATGAAAAGAATAAAATCTATATCTTTCACCTAAAAAAATAAAAAGGCAAACTAACCTTGCAGCAGATCCTCTACTGCAAAATAGTACTGGCTGTAGAGTGTTATGACAGATGCTTTTTATTTTCATAAGCAATTTGATGCCAGCACTTCAGCTCTCCTTAAACATGTAAGGGTGCTACATACATTGTAAGTTTAAGTAGGAATTAGAGGAATAGACAAGAGTATTGCTTACTTTAGCTGAAAGATTTATCAGCAAAACCCAATTTTATCATTAAGTAATATATTAAGAACAAATACTAGCACCCATTCACATAAAATGAATTAATGTAGCACTGCAAAACCAGCAATGATGATTTAACCTAGTTGTAAGTTTTCCTTTCTCTAATTGCTTCATAATCATGGCCAAGATTCCTTGATTTTCAGACTCATGGTCTAATCCTTCAAATAAAATTAAAAAAATAATCTATTATGTAGAAACAAAGGGGTCAGCTTGTGAGATAACATATAATACAGCAAAGGGTTATAGTAAAATAGATAATCAAAGTCGACTACAGTGCAGATCTCAAAGTGAATGAATAATGAATGGACAGGTAAGTGGGAAATATAAAATATGATAGTTTTGCTACTCATATATACTTTTTTCATCACTTGATTCTGTTCTTTATATCTATGCTTCATATTCCATATGCACTTTGAATTTTGCTGCAGGATTAGGAAGTCTAGGTTTCTTCTGGATACCCGATTTCTTGATCAACAGAACTTGTAAATGTGACAATATAGGGGAAAGAGGACAGCAGTTCTCTCCGTACAGCTAGCTGATGTTCCAGCTCCCCTTGCAGAGATTAACAGAATTTTAATAAGTATATAGTGCCGGCCAAGTATGCCTACTTAAAATTCATTCTGCTTTAGCTAACAGTGAAATCGGAGCTGAGGAGGAGAGGGTGCTGTGGATCTCACAGGGTTGCAGCTCATTTCTGACAGGTTGCAGCATGGATAGATCCTGGTCCCTGTATAGTATATTAAATGGTCTTCAATATTAATGACATGAAAAAAAGATTAATTTTATAGTACTTTTACCAAGCAACAAAATGTACACAAGAGAAACAGTTACAAATAAAAATCTGCAACATACTAAACCAATGCACTCTGAGAACCAGAACAGGAACCTGCTAGAAACATGCAGATCCTAGACCTGTAAGAAAGACTTAAGAACTTCTTGAGACATATTATTTTTCTTACCCTTTTTCTTTTTAAATTTCTATTAAGATGCCGCTTTTCCAAGGCCCTGAGGATGATATACTTCTCTACGGAAAGTCTTTATAAAGGGCAACTAAAAGCTTTAGGTTTTTGTAAGTGAAGTAATCAATACGAAATTGAGTATTTTTTTCCCTTTTTTTTTTTTTTTTGTTTGTTTTTCTTGTTTTACACAGAAAGATGGGGCAAGTGCCATTTTTTTTACCTGGGCACGTGGCTCCTGCGACAGGATGGACTTGCCTCCTGGGAGCCAGTCTCGCTACCGGCAGGCACCGTGGTGGAGCAGGGCCCGGGGTCCGCGGAGGAGGTCGGTGCAGAGCCCCCCAGCCTCCCTGGAGGGGACGAAGCCATTTGAAAGAGGAGACAAAAAAGAGACTAGCAAAGAGATTACCAAAAGCTATTCTGGGGGCTGGATTTAAAACTCATTCCTTGAGCTCCAACAGAGGGGTCGATTGGAGAGGAAAAGACAGAAACTTTTCTGTAAAAGTGGAGAAATTTTCTGTAAAAAAGCACAAAGTTGAGCAAAGGGTTTTCACACCCTCCCTGACTGACAGGCGCTTGCCCCGCCCTCCCTAACGGACGAGGCCGGTTTCCCGCCCTGACTGAGCAGCCAATGGCATTTCCCACCCTGACTGAGCAGCCAATGGCATTTCCCGTCCGGACTGACTGACAGGTGCTCACC
>JAWLRI010000038.1:504236-525902 GCA_034781795.1 Crypturellus tataupa | reverse complement strand
TCTCCCCCGGCGCTGCCGGCGGGGCGGGGGCGGCCGGGCCCACCGCAGGCCCCGCGGCTGCTGCCGCCACCTCAGGAGCCGCCCGGGCCGGCGCAAACCGGATGGGACCGGATGGGACCGGCCCGAACCGGCCCGCTGCTTCACGCGGGACTCACCCTCCGGCGAAGAGGTGCAGCAGCGTGTTCTCCTGCGGGGCGCCCGCCATGCCGCCCGCTCCCGGTTCGGGTCCCGTTCCCCGTTCGGATCCCGGTTCCGCTCCCGGTTCTGGTTCTGCTCCCGCTCCCGGCGCCACCGGCAGCCCCAGCGGGAGGCCGGGCCGCGGCGCGCACGTGACGCCGGCGGGACGCGCGTCACAAGGACGCGCCGACGTCACGCGCGGCGCGGCGACCCCGCAGCCCGATGGCGGGAGCGGCCCGGCGCATGCGCAGAGCGAGGAGCCGCGTTCCCGCCGGAAATTTGGAGATTTTCACCCCAAATTTGCGCTTTTTCACCCCAAATCTGCAGTCCCGGGAGCACGTCAGGGCCTGCACTAAGGGGACAACCTCAGGGATGGCGGCAGCAACTGCAGGGCCTGCGCTGCCCCCCCTGGCCACCTCTGGCCCTTGGAGACCTGTTTTATGGCGCCTCTTGCCACAATGACTTTATTACAAAAACAAAAGGAAATCTTCTATATAGGTACAAACTGAGGAACCACCTCGGCACCTGATGACATTGATGCAATCAGAGGGGCTGTTAACCCCTCTGCTGAGATTTCCTGCTAAATACGTTGTTTTTCGTGCTTTTTCAGGGCCTAATGGGCTGCAGTGGAGCTGGCTGCTGTGAAGGACATCGGGAGGCTCCTTCAGGTCCCAAGGGCAAGTTGGCACCTAGGAATGAGCTGCTCATGCTGAGTGTCCATCAAAGACAGGAGATAGGTGCATGTCGACCACCTATATGGCAATTGCAGGTAGATGTTCTCTCAAAATACAGGTTTCTTTATGAAGAGGGACGTTCTAAGCTTGTGGTGTTCTCCTGGTATTTAGTAGCAGTGTATCCCTGGCAAGTGTCCCTTGGAAAACATGGAAAGGAGCAAAAGGGCCTGTGCAGAGCAGTGGTAAGAGGGTATTTATAACCCCCAGGAAACTTGGGAGAGCAGCTCCTGGATCAGATGGGGCCCTGCAACTTTCCAGGCACAAAGAAATAAAGAAAAACCAGTTTCTCCAAGACTCTTGATCATGCAGGAACACGCATGTCCCCATCTTGGGTTGTCCATGTGGGCTATCCATTCCCGGGGTGCGTTTTATCCTGTTGCTGCCTCATTGCTGAGGAATCTCTTCCCGCTGTCCCTTGGTAGCCGGGCGGAGGGCTCGTCCGCCCGGCAGGAGGCCGAGACGGAGCGGGAGCAGCTGAGAGGGAATAGGGAAGAGCCGGGGCCGCGTCCTGGGCTGCAGCCCGCGGAGGGTGTGCGGGAGGCGTGGGCTCGCGCAGCCACTCAAACGGCTCCAGGAAAGACGAGCGTTTCCAGCAGGGCTGGATCCGGGGAGCTGGGGAATGTGCTTGGAGCTGGGCTGCTTTGGACGCAGCTATTTCCAGTCACGGTTCATCGGGGAGCGCGGCGGAGCTGTGTATGCACGAGGGAGCTCAGGTTCCAGCTCTAAATTAAAGCTGCAGGGCCTGATTCCCACTGCCTCTATTTCTGTGCAGGGCCAACCCGAGAGGGGATGGGTAAAGGTCAGCAGACTTAACACTGTCTATAACCTTGGGTTTAATATGTCCCTTCCATCCTGCAGCCCCTTACAAAAGCAAAGAAGGGCAAAGAGGGACAGGGGCAGCTCCCCCTCTGGCCCTACTGGGATTTATCCATCCTAGGAGGATCTGGGAAGACTCAGCTCCTACAGAACCAGCCTTTGAGGTTTGGTCATTTAGCTCTAGTAATTTATGTGGAAGAAGTGGAAGAGATGTCTGACTCCTGCTGCCCACCAAGGCAGCAGAACTGCCCCTATGTTGACTTCCAGCCACCACATCCATAGCCCAATGTCGGAATTCAGAGGTCCATGGATTCCAGCTAATTTAATACATGGCAGCAGCTAGAAGAGAGTTTCTCAGGCAATTACGTCTGTGCTACTCAGACTCTTTAAATTAATACTTCTGTGCTTCTGTTCACTGAGAGATGAGACCACATATCACAAATTATCCCCACTAAAAACCTTTAGTTTAAAAACTAATGAGAAAAATAGAGTTAATGAAATGACAGCCAAATAATGACAGATGAGGCTATTTATGGACAGCTGCCCACAAGGAACACTAGTCAGAGGGGAGGACAGTGCACCACTATAATGTCATTGGAACCAATATTCTGCTTGAAACCTATATTTTCACCTGATAGCTTGTTTACACTAGAGAGTTTTCTGAGACTAAAGATAGGTCCCCAGAGCCCTCTCGTGGAAATGCTGTTTAATTTTCCAGAAAGATTTCTGGAAATGACATATATTAAAATGGTGGAAGTTTTCTTCCATCCTCAAATACAAGGTTAGCGGAGAGTTTGCTGGGAGAGCTAAGTCAGAAACATCTTATGGTTTTCCATTATTCACGGTGATAAATTACGCTAGTGAAATTGGCTCTTACTGGTGGGCAAAAGCAGATTGCAGACACCTGGAGCAATGTTATTATTCCTCGTTATTCCACGTTATTCCTCAGGCTGTGGCGGTTGTGCTGGTTCTGGACTACGCTTGCAGCCGTGCTGGCCTCCAGCTTGCACTGCCCAGCAGAGAGCACTCCGCAACCAGCATTGGAAGCAGAGGCAATCGGAGCAGCAAGAATTGAGCGTAGATGGTTTGATCTCTACCAGACTCTGCATTTTCTCTGACTACACCCCTAGTTCTGCTTATATATGTCTACAATCCTCCCTTAATTCTTTGAAGACCTTGTGGTTCCTCTTCTTCTCCATGGAACATTCCAAAGGGGAAACCAGGTGTGATAACTCTGAAGTCCTGGAGAAAAAGCTGCCAGCACTGAGCAGCTCAGTCAAGACGGAGAAAATACTAAATACTATAAATACTACAAATACTACCTGCTCTATTTTTTTTTCTTTTTTTTCCCCTGGGCTTCCATCACCCTTTCTCTTATTTCCAGGTGGAGTTACGATGTGTATTTCCTTATATTTGCTCACCTCAAGAGCTGCATGGAGAGTGCAGTGGTCCTGCTCTCCTTCCCCGCTGTCATTTTCCAGTATTACTCTGAAATGTAGAAGAATATCGACTCATTATGTGACTGTAGAACAATCTTCTGCAGTGTTTCACATACCCATGGAGATACTCCTACCAAATCAGTCTTGTTCTCGGGAAAGGGGTTCCTGATCCGTATTTAATTTTAGCTTTCCAGGTATCCCAAACTCAGAAACACCTGCTTTTCCACACTCCCAGCTCGTCACCTGCAGGGACGGGCAGAAAGAACCCTGCAGAGCGCAGGTCTTTGCTCCAGAAGCTGCAGCCAAGGAGGGAGGCAGGTTTTGTGGCTGTGCTGTGACCGTGTCCAAGCAGCAGGGCCAGGCCTGGGAAAGCACTGTGGTCCAGACACTGTTTTTATATCAGTTCTAGGGAATTTGGTGAGGATAAAAGTGCACAGGGGCATCGTGGCCTCCACAGATCGGGCAGCACATGAAGCACCTCGGGGAGCTTCCTGAGGCTCCTTTGCCAGCACAGCACGAACCCGACTGGGCAAGGGTTGAGCTGGCTGCTCGTGGGACTTGTTTTGTCTGGTGGCTTCCTACAAACCGGCGCGAGGACTCACCAACTTGTTCCACATCATTAGCAGCTGGCAGCTTCCCAAGCATTACCAGCCTCGTCTGGATCTCACCCAGCAATTTGGAGATGAAAGACACTGCAGCACCACTGAACTCACTGTTTTAGGTCCTAATCCAGCTCCCACTGAAGTCAGTTCCTCTTTTTTCCACTGACTGCAGCTGGAGCTGGGTCAGACATTTCTGTAACAGTCCTGTCCCAAGCCCTCAGCTAACAGAAACATCGCTAAAATAGTCCAACACAACAGATAGATGCCTGCAACTCAGCTGTTTTCTGGCATCCAAATTCAAACCAGCAACAGAGCCAAGCAAGAGCATGAGGAATTATGTTTCTTCCCCTGAAGACCTTGAATGTCTGAACTCAGAGCAGCCAAAGCACCTGGTGAAAGGAATCTGGAAGTCTGCGCTAAGTGGGTGTCTGTGAGGAGGCTGATACAAATCTGCAGCTCACTTCTCATTCCCAAATTACCTCCTGCCAGAAGCACCATCAAAGAAATCTGCGCTGGGGATGACGATGCTGACAGTGCTCAGATGCCCTGCAAGAGCTGAGGCTGTTGCTCAGATATTGGGGGATGCCCGGGGAGAAGTGAATGTCCCAGCAAGGACCCACAGTCCAGGGGGTACAAGCAGGCAGGACACGTGTGGTTGTTCAGACATAGCAGGGAGACATCTCACCTGGCAAATTTTTTTTTGCAAATTTTTATTGATAGTACTTGTAATGATTTAATAAATATCCTAAAGGCTGTAAGGATACACACATGACTTGAATTCCTTCTTTCTGTCTCATTCTGAGAGATTTTGGCTGTTTCTGTTTTACCTGGGCAAAGCAGAAGCACAAGGAGAACAGGCATGAAAGGAGCAAGCAGAGACGAGGCCAGGGCAGAGCACAACGTGCCTGAAGATGAAGCTGTCTGCGCCGATGGGCACTGCCGAGGGAGGCCCTGCTCTGTGCAGCCTCATCTGCTCTTTCTGTTTTGTCATTGCAGAAACAGGCTCCCTTCCACTTACGGGACCTCAAGGACACGCAGGACTCCCAGCAGCTACTCCGGGGCTGAGCCAACACCAGCAGCATCAGCCTGTCAGCACGAGAACAAGAAGGGAATTCAAAGGAAGGAGAAACTGGGAAAATCAAAACTGATAAAAGACGATTTTCCTTCTGCACTAACGTGGAGCTGGATTCAGAATTTAGTCTTTAGTGACCGGCCTGAGTGAGGAACTCAAGGGCTGTGTCAGTGACAGTGGAACAAGCCTGTATTGGCAGCCCAGCTCCGTGGCTGCTCCATGGGAAGAGCACGACTCCGTGTCACGCCTATGCTGTGGGCAAGGATGCTGTAAGCTCCATGCGGGGCCACCTCAATAGTTTTCCACCTACAAAACCTCCAGCCTGGGCGTCTTGATGCTCACATAGACCCACCCTGGGCAGAGCAGGTCCTAAATTAGTGGGGGATGCAGAAGTGAGAGAGACAGCAGCATCCCCTCCTCGAACCCCCTTCCCTGCATCTCCGTAGCCAGCCTCTCTGCAAGCCGGATTAATAGGAAGCATATGGGAGCGAGCGCGCGCTCCAGGGCCGCGGACGGGGAGCTACCTGGCCGGCTTTCAGGGCTGAGCTCAGCGCTGGAGCAGCTCGCGGATGGGGAGCGGGCCGGGCGGGGGCCGGCAAGGTGCAGGGCTCGAGGCCGGAGCCTCCCGGCCTCGCGGGGCCACGGGCCAAGCCGCGGCGCTCGCATCTTCCCTGCAGCATCTTCAGCATTCCCACCCTTCCCGGTCAAACGGCTGGGCCCAGACTCCTACCAAGCTGCCGAGGTTCCAGCGTGCCCAGCTCAATCTCCCAAGCCTTAAGGGGCTTCAGCAAAGCTGCATTTGCAAGCAATGGACCAGCATTAAAATCAAAAGCCCTTGAACTTTGCAGAGCCCTTGAATTATGGCCTCTGCTTTTAGTCTTCAGCTCCAGCAGAGTTTGCTGGGGGCAGATTCCCCGGCCTCCCTACAGACACAGCCAGGGCTCCCCACCGTTTTACAGGGCGTATGCACAAATAAAACCTTCACCTCCTTTCTGCTTCATCTTTTTATTTTTTTCCCACTTTCTTTCCTCCTCTTTGAGTTTTCCCCCCTTTATCAACAACCATTACCCAGCCCAGCACTCTGTAATTAAATAAAATCCAGCCAAGAATCCGACTTATCAAGAATCTGAGTCTACCAAGAGGGCACATTGATCCGAGGGGGCCTCTCGAGTTCATGCTGTAAATGAGCAACAACACAAGCATCATGCAGAACAACTGGGATTGCTAAGCCCCAATGCCACGGTGATGGGCAGCCAGTTGGAATCACAGCACAAACAGGCTGGGAATCATTTTCCAATGTTGACAGTGATCCGAATACCTTTTTCCACCCTGCATTGGTGCTTCTCTGCAGTTTAACTAAAGAAATACCTACAGGAATGAAATGATCTATGCTTCATCTCAACAATACCTCTCACCTCCTTGGATTTGCACATCATCACTTGGCTGAATCTTTCCCTTAAAAATAGAGGGTTTTTTTTAAGGAGGAGAAAAATTAATTTCAGCAAGGGTGGAATGCACAGAGGAGATGACCTCAGTTGCCAAACACTCTGCTGTTTTTATTAGCCAACATCAGCAGAAAGTGCTTAGCAAAACGGCTGCCCATCCCACCAGATTTATTACCTTCCACATGTGCTTTTTTATTATCATTAGCTTAGCTTTAAATGATCCCTTTTAACCTTTCCTGTCTCTTGATTTGCGCTGTCCTCACTCCAGAATTAAGCAACGTGGTGGTAACCAGGCATTTTCCATGCTTTGCCATAAAAGTTCCTCGAGTTATTCCAGGACTTTGATCTCCTCCTTGACATCCTCCTCCTGCCACCCCCAAGCGTGTGCACAGCCCCTCTGGAATCCACAAGGCTGTAGCTACAATATCAAAGATCTGGCCAACCTCCAGGTTTATCTCACTAAACCCTTTTGCCCAACGTGGCTTTAAAGAGACTTGGCCTCGTAGCCCAAAATCAGGATTAACTTTTACAGAAGCAAATTCCATCAGCCTGGAATTTGCTTCCTCCCCAATGTGGCTCATTGGCTCTCTGCTTTCCTGCAGTGTGTGGATGTGTGTGTGTTTTAATTGCAACCCTGGCTTTTTTACTGCTCCTTTAGCATACATTTACCTCCTTGTCCTTGTGTAATTGTGCTCTGGGGCTGGCTTGGTTCTAGATGATGAAGAAATAGTTTTGTGACTGCTGTGCAGGTCCTCACGCTGCTCCCAACCAGGTGCTTTTGCAGAAAGATGCTGATTTATGAAGAAAATGAGGTGCAATTTCTTTGCATTTCTGCATGGTGCTTGGATGGGCTGGAGAGCTCCAGTGATAACCCCTGGCCAGAGACAGGTCTGTGTGGTGGCTGCAGAGGGCTGGAAGGAGCCTGCCCTTCCTCTCTCCTGCATGTGAGACAGAGGAAAAGAGAGAGGAAATGAACACAATAGAGAACTTGAAATAAAAGCATTTTATATCATCTCCTATAAAACAACCCATAAATCGCTGTCCTCCCGCTCCGCCCCTCACATGGTTTTGATTTTACGGCTGGCTGGAACATGAGGGGAAGGGTACAACGGGCCGGGTGGGAGAGCAGCCCGATGCCTGCAGCGAAACAGGAGGGTCCTGCATTTCCCTTCGCCGGGACCTCCCAAATTCCCGCAGAAACTGCCTCTTCAGAGACTGCAAGATCCACGTTTCCCATAGGATTAGAGGCATGGCGACCTGCGAAGCTCTGGGAGCAGAAGAGGCCAACGTGGGGCAGAGACATCCCAGGACCAACCTCCTTCCAGGTTCAGCTCAGCTTCATCCCCCTGTTCTCACCTGCTCTACCAAGCACTTCTCATCACGGATGTAATTCCAGGTGCCGCACAACCGGAACAGGGAGAGCACCCGCCTGCTTTATAAAAAAGAAAAGTCATTGATTTTTAATGAGACATTTTTAATGAGACCTGGTAGGGCAGATGCCAAGGACATCTCGTCCAGGGGCAGCGCTTTGGAGTGGGATTATTCCCTCCCCTCCTGCAGCCCTGGGTTACCGCAGCAGCCCGGCACAGCCACGGTTCAGAGCAGGATTTGGCATTTCCCGCTCTGCCAGCTCCGCGGGGCCGTGCTCAGGCCTTGGCACTTGTTCTTTAACCAAACTGCCCATTACACCCTGCGAGTTGCCATCCTAACGCCCTCAGTGCCTCCCTCAGAACCACTTAGTTTGCAGCGCTGGCCATAAAGGGCTGCTGCATGCGGCTCTCTTGGCACGTTGGGGACATCTCCGCGCTCCTGTGTCCGTGTGGTCCCCACACATGGTCCCTTTAACCCACCTGCACCCAGGCCACTCCACCAGGACAAGCTGCCCGGGCCATCGATGCCACCGCTGCTGCAATTCCTTTTTATCCTCCACTGGAGATTTAATTCCATGGAGCTGAGCATCCTCCCAGCCCATGAGCTGCCGTCTCGGGACAAGGAGAGGAAGGAAGGAGGATTATCCCCGTTTTACAGATGCGGAGATGCATGGGGCACTGACCACACTGGTCAGGGAGCCAGTTTGCGGCCTCGTGGCATTTGGATGAGAAAAATGCCCATTGTGAAACTGCGACCGCGTGGTAAACATCATGTGATGAAGTCCAGATTTCTTTGATTGAAACGAGGAGAGGGAAGAGATGAGAATGAGTTAACGGGAAGGGGCAGCAGCCTGTGCCAATCCTAACAATTGAGTTAAGCTGAGCTCAAGGCAAGCAGAGCCGGCGCATCCCACCCAAAGGGGACCCAATGCAAGTGACCTCATGCAGCTGGTGGACACAGCCCCAGGGCTGCCTAAGGCTGCGGCCAGTCCTGTCAATGGGGCTGGCAGCTCATAGCAGTGTCCCTTGTGCCACCCGCTTGGTCCCGGCGTTCTCCAGAAAACCTAAGGGAAGGTGACACGCGCTGAGCCCGGTGCCACGACGCTTCTGCCGTGGGTAGGAAGGGGTTTACCAGGTGGCAGAGTGTCACTTGGTGTCATAGAGGCTGCCGGATGCTGGGGAAACAGCCCCTGCAAAGAGCTGCCCCAGCTCCATAAGCAGCAGCTTTTCCCGCGGGATCTCCTTAGGGACAAGGGGCAGCAGCAGCCGCCTCTCCCCGCCCCGGCGCCCCACGCCAAGTTATTTTACAATTATTACTTGCAGCCAATGTTTAGCCGTTGCCCAAGCGACGGCTCAAACACGGCTCGGCCGCGGGAGCGCCGGGAAGCGGCGCGCAGGGAACGCGCTCCGCGGCCTCCCCGGCACCCGCAGCACCGGGGGGCGGCAGGAACAGCCTCCCCGCAGGGCACACGGGGTCCAGGGGCAGAATGGGACCCATAGGGACTCGCAGGATGCATTTCTAGTCGGTGTGCGGGGAAGCAGGCAGCAAGAGAGCTGCAAGCAGCAGTGGCAGGAGGCTCCGAGCGGCGACGTGTTCCGAGCTGGCACCTTCTGGGCATCCAGCGCTCCCATCGGCTGTTTGGGAGTCGGAGCGCACAGGAATTGCGCTTCTTGCACTGCCTGTATGCAAACTTGCCCCCGCCAGATGTAATCACTGCTTAGTCCTCGCTGCCACTCGGGCATTGCCCAAGCAGCTCCTCAATAGTTTCAAATACTGCGAGATGATGGTTGGGTTCCAAAATATATCCTTTGTGGACTGTTATCCATTCCCTTTTCCCATCCTGCTGCTGGAAGCCTCACTACGCAGGATTCCTTAGCACCAAGGAGCAGTTTTCAGAGGTACCAAAGAGCTGGGTGGTTTTTCTCAGCGCAAAGTCTCGGGTTTTTCCCCGTGTTTGGCCCGTTGCCCGTTCAGCTTTGCCTTCTGCCTTAGAGCAGCCTGACCACTCAGGGATGTTTTGGATCCGCTTGAGAGCCCAGCTGGATGCGAATGGCAGGAAGGGAAAGCAGAGGCAGCTCCCCAGGAGCCTTCCCAATGCTTGTGAAAGGCGACCTGCATCCAGGCAGGGATTCCTTGGGATTCCCCGGCAGCTCCATCTACCTGCATGGATGGGGCGCATGGAAGCTGTTTCCCCTGAGACCCTGCAGTGCCGCCTGGCCGGGACGGAGGCGGCGCAGTCGTCACACAGAACAAACCCCGTGACCTCCCGGGGCTCCTTCTGGGGCAAAATGATTCATCCCCCCCGGCTGACACTTCCCCCTGCAGCTGAACCTGTGCCTGGCAGACGAGACGCACGAGAAGCTACTTCTGCTCCCATGGCGCATCCTGGAAAACACTCCCTTGCTTTGGACCTTGCAAAGCCTCCATGAAAAGCCCTGGCTCTCCCTGGAATGCGTTTGCTCCCCACTTTTTTTCCAGCTGCTGCACAGCAGAGAGAATGAGAGCCTCATAGCTAGAGAGAGACTCAGTAAGGCTAATCTCATGGAACAGGAAAACAGGGGAGAAGGGACATTTTCCCCAAGGATTTAGTTCCCAGACCTTTCTCTGGCTTCTAGGATGAGCAAACATCTAGACAGTGTCCTTTGAGCTTGGATAATCCATCTCTACATAGACCTGTCCATGATCCCTGTGCACAAGGGACTGTAGGACTGGAGAAATGTTTGCCCAAAGCATGGGATTCTCAGGAGAAAGTGCTGTTTTTGCAAGCTGTTATTAAAGCCAATTATGCCTGTAAAAGTTTCTTTCCGGGATGAAAAGTTTAGGTGTTTCATGACATGCGAGACACGTAAAGGACACAGATGCTTATCGCGCATGAGTCAAATCTTGCTCTTCTCATTCTGCTCCCCCAGCATCACCTGCAGAACCGGTTCCCCCCACCTAAAGGCAGCAACTCAAAACCCTCTGCAGCAACATGAGGACAGGAGAGGAAGGAGCAGGCGTGTCCAGCTCTTGTGTGACACTCCTTGTCCTGAGGGCTAAACCGGAGGACGTGGGGACTTCCCTCACCCTGTTCATTCCAACTGATCCCACCACTCTGCCCGGGGTCTCCGTGTTCCAAGACATTGGGACACCCTGGACACTGATCCATTGCACCGTGTAGCATTGATCAGACAGCAGTGAGACGAACAAGGGGTTAAAACCCAGCAGATTCCTGCCTCAAGGCCAAGTTAGAATCAACATCTCCCCGTGAGACAGCTCGGAGGGTGCAGTTTCCACAAGGAAGCCGGAGAACTTGAAAGCTCAGACTCCAGACTGCGCTTCCTCCCGTGTCAGAAATACATTAGGTTTGTCAGCACTGTCACTGTCCCCTCCGCTTTCTTTCTTTTTTTTTTTTTTTTTCCAAGAAATATGAGCTAATGGTTGAGGATTGAGACACCTGGATATACAAGTTCTGTTGCTTACCGGACTGTATCATCATCCCCTCTGTAAAGTTGGGGTCCAAGTCTCTTCCAGCCAAAACACTGTTCTGAGAACAGACTGAGGTGTGCAAATAAATGAAGATCTATAGAGGAAACAAAAAGACTCTTTAGTTCAGAGCTGTATTTCACCTATTTAAAACTCGTAACAGAGAGTTGTGGATCAAGAGTGAAGCAAGAGGCCAGACTGCAGAGGAAATCTTTGCTCATTCTTTTGTCTCCTTAGCTAGACTTTTAGCTGGCATTGCGCGTGCAGGACAGAGGCACCCAGACCTTGCCTGCCAGGGAATTGTGTATTTTATATGGAATAAAATGGAAGTGATTGCAGGGAGCTGCTGCCTTCGCTCATACCGCACTCCCTTGCAGCCTGCAGGCTCGCTGCACTCCTCTGTGCAGGACATGCAAGGTTAAATACTGACAAATTCATGCTAGGAACAAAGGGCAGCAAGAGAGATGCTGCTGCTCCACCCCTGGACGGTGCCAAGCGGAGGGTCCGGGTGGGTTTTCTCCGCTCGTTGGGGATGTTTTTGTTGTGAGTGGGTTTGCCTAAATCTCAGGCAGCAGCAGAGCCAGTTGGATGCTTCTCACTTTTCATCTCTTACAGCAACAGGTCAAATCAAATTTATCCTTGGAGTAAAACCAAGATCACCGAGATGTGACACACAGATGGTTCGTTGTCTCGCTAAAACTCCAGCATGGGATTAGCTCCGTATCTGAACCCCCGTTGTGTCCCGTTCTCACAGCTCCCACAGATGGGGTGAATCTTTCTCATCCCCCTTAAGTTGTGCTCTCTGCCCTCGGGCCCCTGCATTGAGCACCCTGCTGTATAAATAACCGTGCGTCTCACTGGGTCTGAATGCTGTTTATACCCCACCGCCTGCCACGTCATGTGCCAGGGTTATAAATACACGGCCGCGTCTAGACTGTATCTAAACTTGGCATCGGGCACCCGAGTTCCTGAGAGAGGCAGTTTCATCCATCAGCGCGAACAGAGCGGGAGCCCCGGCGCGTCCGAGCGGGGTCTGGAGACGCCGTGGCGGGAGGTTCCTGCCCTGCCGGAGCAGCTCCGGCCCCGCTTGCTGAAGGGGCCTTGGAAACTCTCTTCCTCCCCCACTGCGAAGCTCCCGGGCGCTCAGCCCAAAGGAAATACCTGCCCTTATCCCTTCCTGACGTGCTTCAATGCGGCATTGAGCGCGAGGAGCCCCACACATCCCGGACTCACCTTCCCAAGCCAACAGAGCCTGGGCAGACCCCCCGGAATGCTGCCGGCTGAGCGGGATAGGAAGATCCAAGTGGAATCAGCTGCTCTGTGAAGCCACACTGGGGCCTTCCTAGCAAGGACAGGGGCACAAGCAAAGCCCTTGGGTGCAAGGTGCTGGGGGTAACGTGTTTGGGCTGCCTGCACCTACGCGATGGAAGTTGCACGGACCCCTTCCCATCTCTGCGTTTTGTTTGGAGCCTAAGAGCCCTCCTGGGCTGAAGGACGACAGAACAGAGCTCTCGCAGCTGTAAATATCTATTGCACCGGCCAGAGCCATGTGAAAGCTCCCCGGACCATAACGTGGGCAGCGGGGTCGGATTCACGGGCTCTCCCGGCTCTGCAGCCCCACGTTCTCCCTGCAGCAGCAGAATTGTCGGATTGCAGACCTGGAACATCTCCCATCAGTCTTCCGTGATGGGACACACATCTGGCCAAGCAGGGACGTTTCCCCTAGATTATATCCAAATGTGGCGAAAAGAAGGGAAGGGAAGAGAAGGAAACACAAGGGAAGCAAAAGGAAGGGAAGAAAGAAAAAGGAGGCAAGGAGGGAGGGCAGTTTTTTCACCTGCTTATTATAGAGCAGATGTTTAAAATGAATATATCCATAAATAGACAGCAAACCTGTGGTTTCAACTAGTTTGGATTTACAGATGCCCTATTTTTTTCCCCGTGGAGGTTCTGTCCTCTGACGTGAATCAAATCCTCCTGTTCACTTCTTTGTTTCTTAGATAACTTTGGCAGATGCCTCAATAGCAGTCAATGGATTTACAGATTTCAGGCAAAAAAATAGATCATTGTAGGCCTACAGATTCATGAGCTTTGATGGCATCTGATATAAGGTCTATTAAATAAACTAAAATCCCAACAGCTCCAGATCTTACCTCAATGGTATCTATGAAGCCAGTCAACCAATCTGTATATTGAGAATATTCGTCGCCTAAATATTTAATGGGTTAATATTTAATTTTATACAATACTGAAGTCACCGGGTACCCCTCCTGATCCCCTTGTGTGCACAACTCAGTCCAGGTGCTGAAATTTTCCAAAACAGAAAAGAGAAACGTGAGAGGAGGAGGCAGGAGCGAACGATGCACAGGGAGAGCAGCCTTTCCCATGCTCCCCCTTCCTGCCCTTCCCTTCCCGTGTCCTTCCCAAGCGGCTGCAGGGCATTCCCGGGTTTCTGCCGGGCTGAGGATGCTGCCAGGTCAGCAGGATATAGTGTCCATTGAGACACAAGGAGTGTTATTTAGTCTAGGGACTCGCAGAGGAGATCTCCGTTTGCACGTGAAAAATCTCTGGAATTCCGCTCGCTCTCTCCAGTGTCCCAGTATCTCTGCAGCCTCAGAAATGCCGCTGCTTTCTCCATCCTCTGCTGATCCTGGATGTCGGCACAGCCCCGTGCCCAGCTCACGGGAGGTTTTTGCCCGCATCGAACACGGTTACAGCAGCCAAAATCCTCTCCCATGCCCAGGCGCAGCGTGTCCAGACGTATCCCATGGGGAGCAACATTCCTGGAGGAGCAAGGGACTGAATCCGGCTTTCCCAGGTAGCAGAAAGAAGGGAAGAGGGGGCAAACAGGGGAAACATTCCAGCAGGAAAGTCACGCTTGCTCACTGAAATGTCTCGAAATGTCACTTACTGATGTAGCTAGCCCACATTTTCCTCCTTTTTTCTCTCTTTTAAGAGAACCAAAGAAAAGGTCCAGTATTTTGTGAGTGATGGTGAAGTGGCCCAGCTCCCTCCGGGCATCCGTGACACAAACTTTCCAGCCCGACAGTTGTTTCCAGGCTCTCCCTTTCCCCATGACTTGGGTTATCCACCATCTCCAGCTTTCCCTGGAAACCCCGAGTAACATCCACCTGCTCCAGCGTTGCTCCCGCGTCGCATCCATCGGTGCGGATGAATGGATCGCTGCCGGCAGCCTGGGAAGTCCGGCTGTGTCAAACAGTCTCGGACCAGTGGATGGATATTCCTGCAGACGGATGGAGCTGGGAACACCAGAGCTGTTTATGGGTGCAAGCCCATAATACTTCCCAGCGCACCCAAACACCTTTCAGCTTGGACAAAGCGGGAAACCTAATAGACACCAGTGGAGGAGGCTCCAGGATGATCCTGAGTGCTAAACCAGACTTCAGAGACCTCTTCCCCTCCAAGCAGGAACCTCAAGACACTTGGTGCAATGTGACAAGCAGGGTGTGTGGCACAAGGGATGCAGAATTCCAGAGCAATTACCGGAGGGAGCCAGCTGCACTTCCAGGTGAAACGGGGGATTCAGGGAGGCTCCTGGCAGCAAAGGGAGTTTCTCAATGGGCAGGAGCACACGCAGAGACCCTGACTGCTGCTCCCAGCTCTCCTTCCTGGGAACAATCCTGGAGACAATTCCAGGGACAACCTCCTTCCCATGCCAGGGTCGGTGCAGGCGCCACAGGGCCCCTCTGCCTCCAGAGAGGCCGAAATCACCATCCCGGAGCCGCATCCGGAGCCGCCCGCGCTCCCTCCTGGCGCTGCCGCCCCTCCGGCCTCGCCGCGAGATCCCTATCACCGCCCTCCCCGTCTCGTTATTAAGATTTATCTTTCACGGGGCCGCTGAGATCAGCGCGGTGACGCGCGTGGCCGCTGATGTCATCGCCCTCGCCGCCGCTTCCAGGGCGGTTTTGAGTCATTCTGCTGCCGCACAAGCGGAGCGGCTCGGCGCCCGGAGCACCTTCCCTTCCCTACGGAGCAGCCGCGGGGCCGGGAGGAGCCGCCTCGCGCTCCCCTGGCACCGGAGCCGGCGGATCCGCAGCCGCCTCCATCCCGGCATCCGCAGAGCCCGGCCGGCTCCTCCTGAGCCTCTTCTTCCCACCTTGAGCTGCCTTCCCATGCCCTCCCAGTCATCATCAGCTCCCATTGAGCAAGAATCAGCCCAAATTAACAAATGCAGCGGCGCTGCTGAGCACAAATGGTGCTCAGGTGCCTCCCATGCACTTCCAGAGCCCATGGATTCATCTCATCCATGAGAATCTTCCTTGCGGGATGGAAACCGGAGCTGCCGGCTGGACGGCGGCGACTCGGAGCCCTGTGTCTGCCTGGGCACAGCGCACGCTTGGCCTTTCCACTCCATCCAACCAGGCACTTCAGGAGACTCTTTTAAGATGCCCTTTAATTAAGAGTGGGGTGCAGGAATAAAAGGACAAAAGCCGTAAAACTGGCAGCTCAACTTCAAATCCTTCCTCCTGATGCAACCTCCACCGCATCTCGAAACCTCTGGAGCCTTTTCCTACGCCCTTTCATACAACCTAATGCAGGTAACTCTTGATCTGCATTAATTTAGGGGATATTTTGCTGTTAACTCCTTATGTGGGTACACAGACGCCTTCAGGTTGTGTAAGGCCATTCGAGGGGCTTCCAGGCACCGTATGATCTACACAGACCTCAAGGCACCTCAGATAGTAGCTTGGGTTTGAGATACAGCTCAGGAATAAGGAGGGAGCAGGATGTTTGCAGCACGCAGGACTGCCCTGGCACGCACCGCGGTTCCTAGGTAATGCGGAGGAAGGAAACCATCCGCATGAAGCCGCTCCAACAGCTCCCTGTGGTTAAGGATTCCCGAGAAATCCACATATTCATGCAGAAAAGGCAGGAACAATCCTATGTTCTCCAACCATGTTTTCTCCTGTTTTTTTTTTCTAGGAATTTCACATCAGCGCTGGATTTCACAATGTCGGTGCTAAAGGTTATCTGATGCCAGAGATAAGCAAAGAGCAAAGCAGTCAGTAAAGCCTGGATTTCCCCACACTGTGTGCAACCTGCCTATTCAGGCAGCGTTTGGGAACTGCATCCCACACAATTACAACACAACGGAGCAGGAAAATCCCGGCCGGCCACCTTCCCCCTCCTGCTCTGCTCCAAGTCTAAGTAGGGAGCAAGAAATTCCCCAAGAGTCATGGAATTCTGTGCTTTAGTTAATGGCCACGGCAGCCTGTATTTAATTCCCTTGATCTGCACAGTACATGGGAAGCACAAGGGTCTCTCTCCGATTCTGGAGATGCATTTTCTGCTACAGAGGAAAGCAGAGATCTTGGCAACTCACTCATTCCTGTCGGCTTGGTGCGCAGACACCGACTGTGGCCTTGTGATAAGGGAATCATCTTTGGGAGTTATAAATAGTTATCAGACTGTTACTCACTAATGTGTCAGCAAACTCCTTCCACCAGGAAACGGCATTTCCTACCCTGGTCCGAGTCTCTCCTCCTTCCTAGAGGTGTCTGCAGTGCAGGGTGTTAACATCCCTCTCCTGGTCTTCTTCCCATTCCCTTTCTTCATTCCAAGCTGGGAGAAGGATGCCCAGACACCCGCTATAGTGACATCTCTCATCGGGACACCCTCCTGCCCTTCCAAAAGGGAATTCCAGCCTAAAACAGGGAATTTGCTGCATCCAGGACCACGAGGAGGTTAATCAGAGCTCTGTAGTGAGTGGAGAAGCTGCAGTGAGGTCGTTCTGGTGAGTTGCAGCAGAGGGAAAGGGAGATAAGGGTGATTTTAGGTAAAAGAGAGAAAACTGGAGGGGAGGTTAGAGCCCTGGGCATTGCACAACACGGACCCTGGGCAGGGGAAAGGGAGGACACAGCTCCATTTCCCCTGAAATACCTGTGCTCACCATTCCCAGACGTTACTAGGAGAGTCCCCAATACAGCAGTTTAACCACCATGAAGCTATTTTTTAAATTTTGACTCACTCATTTGTACACTTCTAATGGTAAAGGTCTTTTCTCTGTGGAAACTCCTCCTAGCAGGACTTAAGCTGGCTCAAGGGAAGATTTATTTGGGGAGACCAAAAAGAAAAGAGAAAAACTGTTAGCACTTCTCACGTTTAACCACGTCCTGAGTAAACTGCTTCCTGTGCAGACAGGGCAGCACAAAGCAGGCAACACCCAGCCCAGGAGCACTGTGTCCCTGCAGAGAGCTCTGGAATGGGATTCCAGGAACTTTGGCTCTATTCCTGACTCCACACTGGTCTTTTGAGCACCTCTCAATGGGGCAATTCATTAACTCCTGCCTCAGTTTCCCTCTTATTCGCTCAACCACAAACCTGACACCCATGGGGTGGTCCCAAGCACTAATTAAATGTTAAATATTGCTGGGAATCACCCAGTCTAACTCAGCAGCATCTCTGTTCCTCAGGTCTTTACTAGACTTTGTTCCTTCTAGAGGATCCTGTACTTCAAAAGCATCTCCTTAGAATAAAAGGCAATATATATATATATACACAAATAAGTAAACAAACCACAAGTCAGACAGCCAGGAAACACCAACAAAAACCCAACAAAGACCCTTATCTGGCTAAGTGACATCCTGCCCTGGGCAAATTCCTAATTGCCCAAGAAGGACAGGGTGAAGAGAGCCCTTACCTTGTCACTGAGGGTGCATTTGGCCTCCCATTCGGGTCCAGGCACAGAAAGGAAGGGAAACGGCACCCAAATTAACTCCAATTAGCCCAGGGGAAGCAATGAGCTGGGTAAAGAGGTACCAACAGGGCCTTGTCATAGGAAAGTCACTCTCCTGTAAGGGAAAAGGCAGAGCAGACACCAACCCAGCAGGACCACAAGCTCTCCTCCTCTTTCCTATTCCCCAGGTGATCCTTATATCCCTTCATCCCGTTACCCTCACTAGGTGATCCTTGTTAACATCTAAAGGTTGAAACATCTGATGGAAACATCTAAGGGACTGGAAGGAAATCCCTTAATCCATCAGATCCTTATTTTCATCCCCAACCACCCTTTCCTCGTGCGTCTCCACGTTCTCCTTCTCCCGCGATGGTTCCACGGATGCAGAGCCTGGCCGGGCCGTGTCCTTCGGCTCTCCAAGGTGAGCGGTTTCGAGTCCCGTCTGCCTCCTTGCAATACAACCCAAGGGTGCAAATTAGCAGGATAATGCTAAAAAAAACCTATTATCAGCTGTAGGAGCAAGCACGGCATCAATAAAGCCCTCCAAGACAGGGCACACAGTCCATTTTGATGCCAAGATTCCTCTAAAATTTTCATGAAAATGCAACCTTGCCCCTCAAAATCCAAGTTATCCAAGGAGTATAAAAAAATAAGCCATTCTTTTATTTGAAATATGGAGGAAAACAGTTTCCTCCACTCTTTCTACACATGAAACAGTTGCTGTATCAAGCCTGAGGCTGTGACGCTTTCAGCTTTCTGTAGGAGCACTGCAGATATCACTGAAAACAAGTAAAATTGCACATAAACTCATCTTATGAGTATGAAAACAGAGTCACTTTGTAATGGACTGTAACGGCGTCCTGCTAAACTTCATGCAAGAATAAAGTTTGACTTTATTCTAATCAAAATTATCCGTTTCCTGCAGGAAAATGCTGCGGGAAATGTCTGCTATAGTTGCAGTTAATTCAACCAGCACTCTCTGCCTGTGGAATTACAGCTCCGAAGTCAGCAGCTGCTCTCAGAGAGGAATATCCAGTGTTTTTGCTGTCATTCCTTTCCACTTCCTCAATACCCATTTGGGCTCGATATTGCTTGACTAAGGTAAAACTCTTCCTTGACATCAATGGGAGTTTGGACTGGAAACTCGCTGTTGGACGGAGATATTTAAAAGCTGCTGTTTAAGGCCAGCAGGGAGAGGGATCAAATCCAGGCTGTTTCCAGCAAGAAAAGGTGATGGAACAAGGGGAGCAGGAGAAAAATTCCACTTGTTAAGCACCATTTACCGCTCCTGCTAATCCTGCTGAGGAGGCACGGGCTGAGCGAGGCCGACAAAGAGGCTTTAAGCAGAAAGCCCTGCCCAACCCTTTCCCTCTTGCCATGCAGCTCAGGAAATTAAGCCAGATTTGGACAGGAGCAAAGGATGAGCCTTTGCCAGATGCATTTCTCACCAGCAAAAAGGGAATCTCCCCCTGCTCCCTCTGTGCTGCCCCAGTGCAAAGAGATGTCCCCAATTCTGCAGGTGATTAGGGTGCAAGAAGGAGCTGTGTTTCAGCAGAAGAAATACGAGTGCCCATGCAACACGCCGGTGTGTGTGCAGCACCGTTATATGGCATTGATTTTCTTCATGCTGCTTTTCTGTAATTGGACGTGTACGAACACAAAAAATAAACACAATCGCCTCTGTTATGGAAAAGAAATTGTAAGCAGGTAGAATGCAAAGCAGAGCATCTGCATGGGAGGTTTTGGTCGCTACTTTTGCTCCGCTCTCTGCTTGGAGAGGGCGAACAAGCCTGCAGGGATGGGGACTTGGGCACTTGTGTGTCGCTCTGCCCGGTGCTGCTCACGTTAACGTGTCCTCCCGTCTCCACCGACTACAATCTCCTCTCCAAACATCTCCACTGAGGTCCCCACACATGGAACTTGCTTCCAACAGCCCTCACACACCTCTTGCTGTGGCCATATGCGGCATCCGACACCCGTCTGCCTCAAGACGCTTAGGAAATGATCTGCTAATTAAGCCTGACATTTTCAACCTGTGAAGTCTGCTTACCCAGCGTGAACTATCCTACTTTCAAGTGCTCTTGGCTGCAATTTGCAATAATTAGGGGGATTTTTCCATGCCTGCTCCTCTCTTTTTAAGCAAAGCGGATTTTCCTGATGTTCCAGTTGGGTGGCGTTTGGGCACAGGTATCACATATATGGCAGGGAGTCACCATGCTCCTGCTCCTAATTTCCTGTATCACTTCCCATCAACAGGAGGGCTGGAGCGTGACGAATTTCAAGCTCATTATAAAGCACCTACCCCCTTCGCACTGCTCCGGTTCTCCGCTCCCGTGAGGCTGCGTGTCCCATGGAGCCAGGTTCCCATGGGATCGCTTTCCAGTTTATCACTCACCCATGGATCTTTCATGCCTCTATTTCCCCAGCCATAGCATGGAATTAGTAATATTTTTTCCTATTATTTTCCTTATTATACGTAAGAAATTTGGGATGGGAGGCTTGCAATTCTTCCACCAGTCCTAGCATTGAACTTTAAGGGGGGCTGAAATAAATCTAACAAGACTGAACTGGGAATATTTCTGCTGCCCTTGCACTGATCGTCCTCATACTCGATGCACAACCCGCTGTCAATATTTAGCTGTGTGAAGGGAAGAACAGCAGTCAGGGAGTAAAACGGAGCAGCTTGAACTGAGCACAAAGTTTGTTTCTTTCCTTTTTGTTTTTCTTTTTCACACTGATTTGATGAGCAAAGGAGCAACCCACGTAGCTCGCTGCCTCTTTCGAAACGCCTGGTGAAACCCTGGCCAGGAAGGGAAAAGGGTTTGGGAAGGAGGTGGGAAGCAGGCAGAGGCCAAGAGCAGCGCGGGAGTTGTGCAAGGAGCGGGGCCAAAGCAGCAGAGGGAAGGAAATAAAAGAGAAAAAGAAAAAAAAGGAGGAAAAAGGGATAGGGGGAAAGAGAGAGAGAAAAAGAGATGGGAAAAGAAGAGGGAGAAGCGCTCCAGCGCTGCAGCCCGGCCAGCAGCAGCCCCGGCGGATCGTAAACCAACCTCTCCCATCCATGTGGTTTGTGCTGCTAGGAGACGGGCGACAAAACACAGAGCCTCGCGCCGGGCTCTGCAAAACCTTATATCCCCCCCAGCCCCCGAGTGCGGCTGAAGAACGCGCATCACCTAATTAGAACCAAACTGGGGTTTGCAAAAAGAAAAAGAAGAAGAAGAAAAAGAAGAAGAAGAAAAAGAGAAGAAGAAGAAGAAAAAGAAGAAGAAAAGAAGAAGAAAAAGTGAAGAAGAAGAAGAAAAAGAAGAAAAGAAGAAGAAGAAAAAGAGAAGAAGAAGAAAAAGAAGAAGAAAAGAAGAAAAGAAGAGGAAGAAAAAGAGAAGAAGAAAAGAAGAAAAGAAGAAGAAGAAAAAGAAGAAGAAAAGAAGAAAAGAAGAGGAAGAAAAAGAAAAGAAGAAAAGAAGAAAAAGAGAAGAAGAAGAAGAAAAGAAGAAGAAAAGAAGAAAAAGAGAAGAAGAAGAAGAAAAAGAAGAAGAAAAGAAGAAGAAAAAGAGAAGAAGAAAAGAAGAAAAAGAGAAGAAGAAGAGGAAGAAAAGAAGAAGAAAAAGAGAAGAAGAAGAAAAAGAGAAGAAGAAAAGAAGAAAAAGAGAAGAGGAAAAAAAGAAGAAAAGAAGAAGAAAAAGAGAAGAAGAAGAAGAAGAAAAGAAAAAGAGAAGAAAAAGAAGAAAAGAAGAAGAAGAAGAGAAGAAGAAGAAGAAAAAGAGAAGAAGGAGGAGGAAAGGAAAGGAAAGGCAAGGAAAGGAAAGGAAAGGAAAGGAAAGGAAAGGAAAGGAAAGGAAAGGAAAGGAAAG
>JAWLRI010000038.1:462311-502388 GCA_034781795.1 Crypturellus tataupa | reverse complement strand
GAAAGGAAAGGAAAGGAAAGGAAAGGAAAGGAAAGGAAAGGAAAGGAAAGGAAAGGAAAGGAAAGGAAAGGGAAAAGAAAAAGGAAAAGGGAAAAGAAAAAGGAAAAGGAAAAGGGAAAGGAAGAAAGTAAAGTAAAATAAAATAAAATAAAATAAAATAAAATAATTTTTTTTTTGGTGGTCCAAGTGAGTGTGGGTGCTTCTGCCAGAGTTCATCCATGCCTCCGCAGCTCCGGCCTCTGCTTTTCCCACCTGCTGCCATGCGCTGCATCCCACATCCCGTGTCCTGCTGCCTCCGAGAGGGGCTGCAGTCTCCACAGTGTGATCCGGCCTCCAGACCCGGGTGCCTGTAGCTCCGCTGCGGGGCAGGGGAACGATTCCCTTTGCTACTCCTGGGAAAGGGCCCTGGCTTTCCCGGCAGCAAGGCCATCCGCTGCTCCCACACGCAGGGAGCCGGGAATCTTCCCTATTCTGCACAAGGAACGGCAGCGGATTGGGGTGACCGAGGCTGGTGGGACGAACCCCAACAGCAGCGACGCTCCAGCCTCGCGCGTCCCCGCACACCGCGATGGTGACGACGGCACCAGGTCCTGCCCGAGCGGCGACCAGCACACAGGGACGCAGCCGCGTGCCCGGGCTGCGCGTCGCGCGCGGATGCTGTGAGCAATGCTCATTCCTGGCGGGAATGAGCCGTCGCGGACGGAGCTTCCGGAGAGAGCGGCCGGCGGAGCAGCAGCAGGTCCCTGGCAGGCGGCTCCGCGCGGGAGGATGCAGCTGCATCCTGCGCTCCCCGCTCCTCCACGGAGCCGGCAGCCCCTCCTGAGGGCATCAGGACCTCCTGAGCACTCCTGCCCAGCGGGAAATTCCGCCGGGAATGGGAATTAAACGCAGCAAGGAGCCAGGAGCCTAGGGCTGCTGCAAGGTTGATGGACCCTGGAGCTGCTGCAGGGCTTGCAACACCCTCGAGAGGGGAAAGGGCCAGTTCCTGCCCAGCAGCTCCAATCGAGCGCATTGGTCCTAGCGGGACGGTGCTGTCACCAGCTGCTACCTGGAAAAGCCATCGGCCTTCCCCTCCCTCCGCCGGGAATGGGGAAATTCCCGAGACGGCTCTAATGGCAGCGGCTTCCTGGCCAGGCTCCCCTCGCCTTCCTAGAGGAGAAGCCGAGGTCTGGAGGAGGAGGAACACGTGGAGACGGCAGGAGACGGCACCCGGCAGCCCTGGGACGCTCAGGACATTCATTCCGTCTCTCTTGCACCCACGGAAATTGGCTTTGGGGGTCACCAGACGGCCACTACCATAGAGCAAAACACAGCAGCCCCTTCCTCTCCCCTTCTGCTCCCTGCTAGGACCTTCCGCAAAGGCGAGAGGGGCGATTTCCTGCCGGGACATCCCATGTTGTGGGATCATCCCATACGGGATGCCAGGACATCCCATATCAGCCCAAAAATGCCTCCTCACCCAACCCCCAGGGCTTATCCATGGGGCATTCCATGAGTAGAGAGCTCTAGTCCTGGATTGTGTTTGGATTGTGTCCTAGGGGTGCTTTGGCTCCCAGTCAGCCTGGAATACTCCAGACCTTTGGAAAAGCTGTGGAAATGCAGTGCTGGGGAAGGTGCAGGTCCTCCAAGGAGACAACTACAACCGGAGACAGGGATTGTGCGCACGGATGCAGGAGATATCGGCCCTGCCGGCTTTGGCACTGCGGAGGCTGCCGTTGGCCGGGACGGCTGCTGGGGAGCAGGAATTCGGGGATTTCTTCAAGATGACACGACGGGAAAAGAATGCTGAAACGTCGAGCGTTTCCCACAAAACAAGCTCGGAATTTCTCTTTGCTCGGGAACCCTCAAGCTGTACCGTTTGGCTTCGTTTGGAAAGGTAGCCACGTCCAACAGGATTATACAAGCACAGCTCTGCAAATATAAACAAAAGGAACATGAAATTTGTAATCTTTCTTCCTCACTAGTACAGAACCTCTTTATTTGTCAGGAGAAAAGCAGTTTTGTGCCTTTTGCAATTTTCCTCCTTTTCTTCTGCCTTTAGCCATGCTAAATGGGTGCATGTGAATGGGGACGCAGCATGAGCCCCTTCCCAATGAGAGTTGTCCTTAAAATCGTACGGCAAGTCCTCATCTTCCTGATATTTGGGCATGTTTGCAGAAAGAAAAGCAGCAGTTCCCACAAGCCTGTTGACAAGGATAAGAAAGGTATGGAAATATGTAGAATTCACAACTAATTGCACTTTTAATGGTAATTTCATTTTTCCTCCCTTCCAACTACATCCCTTTCATATGAAATAAAGGTGATGTCTTGGTGGGCAGAGTCTAGCACAAAGAAGTGCCACAGATGGTCCTGAAGCACTGAAAAGCAAAATGCAACTTGAGCTGTGTTTTCCATTGCCTTAGTCACCCAAACAGAGGCAAAGACCTTGCTGGGCGTTAGATGCATCTGCAGCTGGGCTGGTACGTGGGTATCTGCAAGGAAACCTCTCTAGAGCATACACAATATATAAGATTTTTGATGAAAAGCACATGGTAGAAGCAGGTGGGCAGCAAGAAGAGAGGGTCCTGGGTGGCATTTGAGCCCTTCTGGGGGTATCTTGGGTGGCCTCTATGGAGGTAGACAGGGATGTGCTACAAAGCAGAGCCAAATGATGAGAAGATAGACCTAAATTGACTGTCATAGGCATCATTTCTCACCCCTGGGCTCCTACATATCTCCCCAAGCCAAAACGAAGACCACAAGTCTGCTGCCAAACAGCTAGAGGATGTGATTATTAATGGTGAGCAGCTGAGAGTACGTGTGTTTGTCAACAATTTAAATCACAAACGGGTCTCAATGCCAGAAATGTGTTTGCGCTATGAAACGTGAAGAATTGCACCTTGACCCAGGACCTGCACCCTCCTTTTCCTCTTTCTTTCCAGGTGCTGTGGTTCTCTAATCGCAGGCAGCGCTCGAGTGGGAGCTGTTGCTGCAGATGCCTGCTCTGTGATAATATTTACGCAACAAGCTCTTCCAGGGGCTCCGTGTTCCTGCTCCGGGCGGCCCTCCCGTTGGCTTGGCGGGAAGTCGGCTGCGATCCCGGCCCGGCAGCACAAGAGCCGGGAATGCAGCAGGGTTCCCCTGATCCCATGGGGAGACTCTTGCCGAGGCTTCAAAGAGGGGCGACACATGGGGACAGCTCCAAACGCGTGGCTTTTCCTAAAAGGAGAAAACATATAATTAAGAGGTTTTCCATTTTATTTTATTTTATTTTATTTTATTTTTTTATTTATTTTATTTTATTTATTTATTTATTTATTTTATTTTATTTTATTTTATTTTTTATTTTTTTAAAAAAGGATTTACTTTGCAACAAGACACTGACAGCAGCAGCACGTGCAGCACAGGCCAGAGCTCTGCAAGCATTTCCCAACCCTTTGCAGCCTCCTCCTCTGGCTCCTGCCTCCCTCGCACATGCATCTCCGTGCTCAAGAAGTAGGTTGGGCACCCACAAACCTGCTGGGAATTGGGTGTCCCCAGGCTCTGCGTGGCTGCAGGAAAGCCCTGCAGAAAGGATGTTATGAAAAGCATAAGAAAAGCAAATAATAAATAAAGCAAATTTAACAAGACAAGCCTGGATGTGATGAGACCCTCTCTACAGCCCAGGGCTCCTTGGTCCTTATCCTCCCTCTGTCACGGCCTCCTCAGAGTTTTAGTCATTTACTTTGTTTTCTCTCATAATTTTCCTGCTTCATAAGACACAAATCTTACTGACAATTTATGAGACTGGACAGTAAATTTGGAGAACAGGTTTTTTTTACCAACTGCAATTTAATTCATACTGAGATGCACGTGCAAATACAGCCTGAATAAGGGGAGCAAGGTGCAAGGCAGGTGCATGGAAAAGGCTCATGAAAGGGCAGAAATGCAGCATTTTCCTTGGCGATCTGATCTACATGTCCATGTTTATGAAGGCTGCTGATCCCCACGATGAGTAAATGCAGATTTATCACGTTGCTGGCTCAGACTCTGGGTTCTCCTTTGGCTCAGGAGTTGCAGGCTATGGGAATAACAACATAATCTGGTTCCTTACCTGGAAACTATTAATTTAAGAGATAAAAAGACAACTTTAAGACACCAAGAACCCCCTGGCATGGCCCAGACGTCCCCGATTCCCATCGAGGAGGCAGCAGCGCTGCTGCCTTCACCCACCAGCCCCTCCTGCCACTTAAGGGAAGGAGGAAAAAAACCCCGAAGCCTCAAGACTATTTTTATTTATGGCCACGTCCGTGGGCCGCTCCGTGTCTAGACAGCTGCTCGTAGCATCCGAAGCCGTCCGGGAATTTGCAAAACCATTTATTTACAGGCGAAAGAAAAGCCCCGAGATTAAACAGTTCATAAAAATAATTTGGGAACCGACACGGGGCCCAAGGAGACCAAAGGTAGCGAGGTCCTGAGCAGGCATCTCCGCTTGTCTTGGCTATGGGGATGTTTGCTCAGAAAACAAAACAAAACAACTTCCATGTCCAGGAACCCTCTGGAAACAGTCTGGCTTCAGGACAGCGTCTCCTTTTGCTGCTTCTCCTCCTGCTGTTATTTGGCTGCCCAGATTTGCCCCCACAAGGTAGCAAAGGAGTCACCCGACTGGACGGGAGCAGCGTTTGCCCTTCCAAGAAAAGCCCGGGAATTGGGAGCTGCTGTGTTTTCCCGCAGAGACGCTTGGGATACTCCACCTGCAGCAAAACAGTGTGTTATTTTCACTGACAATCCCTTGGCTTCTGTTTGTAGGGGAAAAGAGCAGGGGGAATGGAGAGCGGGAGCCCCAGTGTGTCCCTTTGCCGCCACGATCCGCGCCCGCCGCCTTCGGAATAGCCCCGTACAGGACCACATCATCCCTTGGGTCTTCCCACCGGCTCCTTTTGCACTGCCCATTCCCAGGATTTAGGTTTCCAGGGTTGGGAAAGGGCAAAACAACCTTCTGGGCTCCGTGTGCTCCCTGCCCTTGGGAGAGATGGATCCCATCACCCAGGGGAGCTCATAGGGAGCCTGATGGAAATCCCTTGGGATGTTATAGGGATTTGAAGGAACTACATTAATTAAGGGATAATACCTGCCCCCTTTAGAAAGGGCCACTCTCACAGCCCCCAAACACAAATGGGAGTTTTAATAAAACTGCCCCTTACCGAGCGCAGCCCTGTTTTACGGCGCAGCCCAAAGAAATCTGCCCTTTTAATTCAACACAGAAGGAAACAAAAGGTCAGTGTGGAACAGGACCAGGGCATAAATCAAAGCACTACAAAAACGTCACTCCCCTCGGCTGCCAGGTTCTGGAAAAACCAACCCTTCCCAATGCATTGGACAGCCTGGAGGGAGAGATGGGGTTAGGCAGAGCATCTGGAGCGACGTGTGTTTGATTCCCGGCTTCGGAACAGAGCTCGTGTGCAGCTCGTGCAAGTCATCCCTGCTCCCCGAATTATAAAATTAATTATTAAACACCTCGGGTGTAACATCAGACTATCCCCTATTTGTCTTTGTTTAGAGGCTGAGAATACCTAACTTTTGCAGCGGAAAGAACTAGCAGGAAAGATTAGATATTACCCAGCAATGGGCACCCTTTTGCCTTGCAAGCTCCCTGCAACCCTTGGAAAATTTGCTGTGTTTTATGGAGGGGCCAAACTGGATCCTTGACGGCTACTTTCTGCGGAGACCTGCTGAGCACGGGCAAAACTCGCTCTGCTGGACCCTGCTCGCGAGCCAAGCTGGCCAAAGCCGTCACGATGTGGAAACGCGGCTAATGAGATCAGAGTCTGAAGAGATAAATTCCAGAGCACAAAGAGAAGAGGATGTTTTCTTTTCCGCTGGACAAAACACAACTCCCCTGGCAGGCGCGAGCGGGACGGTCTGTCCGCTTTGGCAGCACCCCCAGGCCGGGACGGCCGCGAGGGTGTTTGTGCGTGCGGCCCCGCGGGGTTACACAACCTCCCTGCAGGAGAATGGGGCAAAAAAGAGCCCGGCGAGAGGCTCCCGGGGCTGCGCGCAGGCTCAGCACCTGCATTCGACCACCAGGACGAATCCCAAACCCAGAGCTGCAGTTTGGGCACCCACGAGGCTCAGCTTGAGGCACCAGCTCGTGCCCTCCAGCCTTCGTTAAAGGGGGCTCGTTTAGGCTGCAGGCACTTTGCACGCGTGACATAATATTATCTGCTTTGCACTGCTGTTGCTCAAGAAAAATATGGCAAATTATGCATCAAAAATCCGCTTTCTAAGAGGGAGGGTTTCATTGCACAGCCCTGTGCTTGGGCACGAACACTGTGAAAACATCAATGAAAAACTGCTGGATTTATCCAAGGAGGACTCGGAACTCCTCCTGGTACTTTTTAAATCACCAAATTGATTAAAAACTTAATTTATAGCATTCTACAAACCTCATTTTCACATCTGTAATGGTCTTGTCATGAAGTAGCATTTCCCATTTCCCGCAGTTTTAACGTGTTGCTCTTATCAAGCAGCACAGCCACTAACTTCTGCAATGCTGCAGGCTGCGCACGCCTAGATCAGCTGAAAAGCAGCAATGTCAAACCTCAACTTTCGCGATCAAATTTCCCCCCCGTCTGCCCGAGTCGACGTCTCCCCTTGGGTTTCCGTACAGCTCATTGAGCAAAACAAAACAGAAAGGGGCCCCTGCACGAAGGAAAAGCCTGACATGATTAACTAGCTCTGCCGGGCGTGTGTGCAACCCACCCAGGTGTCTAGACAGCTTGAAAAATACAGATTGTGCAGGAGGAGCAGCTGTTCCTCCTCCACGCGCCGTGTTGGACCTGGGGTTGTGCAGGCAGGGACGGTGCCAGCGTTAGGTGATGGGGACAGAGCCACCAAACGAGGATCCCGCGTCAGGAGGTGGCACTTTTCCTGCCTTTTCCTACACTGGCATTTGCTCCAGGAGGAGCTGGGAACAAGGTGCTCGGATGGGAGAGCCCTCAGCACTTGGGTGCAAAGGGAAAATCAGAGCAGCAGCACCTGGATACTGGCCTGGTGCCACCTCCTTGCGTGCCCCGTGCGATAATAAATGGGAGAGCGGGTTTTGCACAGGGAAACGTTTAGGTCCGGTTTAGAAGGATCCGAGAGGGAATGTGGATGGATTCCCGGGGGGGGTTTTGGAATCCCGGAGCGCTCCGGAAGGCCGTCCAGGAGCAGCGTGCGTGTTCCCAGGGTGCACGGCCACCCCAGGGCTCAAGCTGGCGGCTCCAGAGCAGCCTCCCCTCTTCATACGGGAGATCAGAGGAAAACACAGAGCTGGGGCCAAGGACAAGTGCGGACACAGGTCCTGATTAGCAAAAAAAGGCAAGTTTGAGCACAGCGAAAAACACAGCACTGCCCATATGAGCCCCGAGTCTTCCGCACAAGACCCCAACCCACGGGCACCGCGGGGACACGGGAGCACAGGAGCCATCCAAGAAGCTCCCAGATGGGCCAAGCAGCTCGTGCAGCAGACGCAGACACGGATCCGTCACACGAAGCACCAGGACTCGTGTCCCTGCTGCTAAACACGGGGCCGTGGGACAGGCCGGCGGCGCGGAGATGCCTCCGGAGCGGAGCGCGCGGGGAGAGCAGCATTACCAGGCACTAACCAAGCCGCAAAACACAGCTAAAAACACAGACAAAACAGCTGGCAGCTGCCTCGAATAGTTTTCTGTCTGAAGGGCAGATGAGCCCGCAGTGGTCTCAGCGCAGAACACGTGCAAGGACAGCAGCAACGCTCCAGTGCGTAAGCACGGAATGAGGTTTGCGGCCTTCAACGTTGCTTTTGTGCCAGGAAATAATAAAAAAAATAGTTGCATTTTGAGTTCGGTTTTCAATTTTAATAAACCCCACTAAATAAAACACTAAGTATTTCCTTTTCCAGTCAAACACAACCTCGTCTTTGGCATGAGATCAGCATTGGCTCTGCGTAAGAAGGGAGAGAAGCAGGAGAGGAGACTTGGATTGCCTTAAGGAAGCAGCCCTGGTCTTTCTGTTCAGAAAGTTCGTGCTCAGGCCCATCATTTCACTGCACTTGGCCTCCCTTGTGCAGGTAAAGGAGATTTTCTGAGATTTTCTGTATTATTGATATAGCCAAAACCCCAGCAAGAGCCAGCCTATGGCTTGCACCAAGACCCAGCTCGCACACAGACCGGCCTTTCCTCTCCAAACAGGGGTTGCTAATGGACCACAATGTCCTTTCTCATCACCTACTAAGGGTCGTCAGCAAAAATATCCCCCTTGCAGCCCAACTACCAAAGCCAGAAGCCTCCTCTAAGCCACAGAGCAGCAACACGAGTCAGCGAGAGCAGGAAGACGAGACCGGAGCAGGGCTGGGTCCCCAGGAGACCCCAACACGAGCAGGACCTGGGGGTTTTATTGCTGCTCCGAGCAGGGAGTAGCCCCCGGCGCCGGCGCCCGCTGCGATTCATGGGGCCCCGCTAATCCGTGATATCATCTGTTGACTGCAGCGGGTCCAGTCCTCGTCCCATGACTTCCTCCGCGGTCACCATGGCACCGTACATAAACACTGCGAACGCCCGGCCCCGGGCAGGTCATTTATTTCAAATATTCCATGCAGCTGGAACGCGAGCCTGTTTGGGTGTCTGGAGCGGAGCATGAACTAATTTCTGCGTCTTCTGCGCTCGCAGGCCCTCCCCTGCGGCTCCGGGGCAGCCTTCCCGGCAAGGTGTAACCAAGCTGGATTTGCCCCCAAACGGGCAGGAAAATGAATATTCTCCTACCTGCAGGAAAACAAGCACCGGCGGCTGTCAAACACGCTGGCTGTTGAGCTTAGCATCCACAAACTTGATCCCAAAGGAGGTGAAGCCTCTCAAAGGGGAAAATCCTGGCCCTGATGGGGGAAAAAAGGCAAGAAATAAAATCACTTAAAACAAAATCACCCCCCGGCCCCGGCACTTTGGTTCCCCAGCAGATGGGCAGCTCGGCGCAGAGGTCTGAGCTGCAGCCGAGCTCCAGTTTGTAGCGTTTTAAGTGATGAAATCACTTGATTTTCACACCCAAGCTGGGAGCTGCAGGAAGGTGGAAAAGGGAGCATGGAAAGGAGGAGGAATGGGACAACGGAGAGCACAAACCCACGTCCCTTCAGTCGGGACCTACCTGTTCCACTGCAGGACGGTGTCTGCATCCCGCTCGGGCTGGAGCTGGACGAGGAGGAGGCATCACGAGGAGGCAGGAGCAACTTGCACCCCACAACCAACATCTCCTGCAGCTCCTGCCAGCCCAGGGATGAATCCTCCTGTGCCAAACGGGTTGCATTTACCAACCTGCGCTTTGCAGCAAGTTTAATTCCATCATTGGGGCTCTGAGCCCAGCCTGAAAGTGTCCGAGCCCCAAAACAGCCCTTTGCAGCCCCCGGGGCAGATGTTGCCGATCTCAGCCCCTCACACTGCCCCATCTGCAGTGCCAAGTGCCCCATACACAGCCGCCAAGGCCACCACGACACAAAGTGGCCTTTAATGGTGACAAAGCTGCCACTTTTTCCTATATCTGCCCGCAAAGGGCCCTCACGAGCAAGCAGAGCATCCACCCAGGCAGCGAGGATTACGTCATGCACACAAAACCCAGCACCAAGTTATATTTAATAAATTTTATTAGGTTACTGAACGTTATCTACACCCATAAAATAGAAAGTGAGAGTTTAAAACTGTACAAAGCGACGTCCGAGGGGAGAAGTGAGAGGAGACGGAGAGGACGGGGCGGGAAGAACACAGCCGCTTCCCTGGAGCTAACGGAAGACGCTGGTTCACACTGAAGGCAACCGAGCAGGGCTCCAGAAACACTGAGTTTTCTTGTGCAACTTGTGTCCCACCCCGTAACAGAACCTAGTACAAACCCCTACGTTAAAAAAAAAAAAAAAAATGTACAAGTTTTTTTTTTATTATTTTTTTTTTAAAAAGGGGCACATTGCACCCCACCCAGTCTTGGCACCAATTCTGTGCTTTAAAAAATATACTATGCAAGTAGTTTATTTTTTAAAAAAGGTACCCTACAGCAGCTGTTTAAAACATGGTACTTATACATACACCACAAATATATATATATATTAACATTTTCAACAACTAAACTCATTTGTACCTACACAGAACCGAAGGAATAACTCAAGAGCAAAAAAAAACCAACCACACAAACATTTTTTTTTTCAAGACAAAGAAATGTGCAAAATAACCCCAGAAAGGCAGCATAGTAGCCCGTGGAGACACCAAGAAAGAGCTCCGATCCCTCTCCTGGCTACCGAGGCAAGAATCTGTATTTGGGATGTGCCGATTTTGCCGGAATCGCTTGTCCTGTTTATTGCAGTTCTTCCCATCCTGCTCCCGTGTCCCTTTATTTTTCCTGCACCTGAAGTGTCCCCGGGGGCTGGTAAAGCCTCGCGGGTCCCATCCCTCCATCCAGCTCCTGGATTCCCAGGCTGCTGGTGGGAATTCTGCTGCCTCCCTCCGAGGCTCCTTCCCAATGCCGAGCAAGGAGCAGGGAGAAGCATTCCCGCTGCGGAACCCAGGGGAGAGGCCAAGGGACAGGAGAACCTGGAGGACCTCAAGCAGCTCATTGAGGAGAAGACCCTGGCAGGGACATTCGAGTCACTTCAGGGTGTTTCCAAAGCCCGGACTATGCAAAATCAGGTGTAACAAGGCAGGACCTGCAGCAAATCTCAGCTCAACCACTGTGGTTTATCCTGAAGGACACATTTGTCCCCTCCCTGTCCCCGCAATGGGGAGAAGCCCCCAATTCCAGACTAAAACCTGCAGTTTTAGGTCTATAGGAGGGCAGGTGAGGACACGGGACGCCCGCTCAGTCACACCAGGACAAACAGGAGGACAACTGGGACAGTGACAGTGGCACAAACAAGACAACAAGATCCCTGGCTGTTCAGTAACCCCAGGACGTGGCGAGAGCCCCAGCACAGACAGACACCAGCTAGAGAGTCACCTTGGCCACGCGGAGTGACCTGGTGGAAAGGCTTTTGGTTTTGGCGTTCCGGGTTTCTGTTGGCTTTGTTTTTGGTTTTACCATCCCACCGCTATTCCTCTTGGTATTCCAGACTCTCCCAACTCCGCCGGCCACCCTGCGCCTTCCCGTTCTCAGCACCCGCTCTTAAACCTCCATCCTCCCTTCCCTTCCCCTGAGCCGCCTTCTCCCCTTTGGCATGGAGGGATATTCCCTTCCTAGGGTCTACAATCCCAAGGATCCAGCACAGCCTGTTTGGGAAGCAGGGAAGCACAGAGCTTCTGCAACGGTTCCTTTTGCAAGGGGGCAGGAAAAGCACCTTCCAAAGAGCGAAACGCTCATTTTTAGGGGTGAAACAAGCATTATTGGAGACGTTGCTTTAGCCCCAACAGGAGTGCTTTGGCCAAGGGGTTCCAGCAGCAGCGAGGACACGAGGGGGCAAACCCGTTCCCAGGTTGTGGGGCCGGGTGCCGGCTCCGTCCGCGGACACCGGGGTCATTGGTAGAGCAGGTAACTCTTGAGGGACGCGGGCAGGGGCAGCGCGGGGATCTCGGTCAGTCTCTCCTTGCCCAGGGCGAGCCGCACCGCTCGCCGGCACAAGTCCATCAGAGGCAGTGGTTCAGCTGGAAGGAGAAAAAAATATATAAAAATATAAATATATATAAAAATATATATATAAATATATATATGAGCATTCCAGCCCATGAGCTGCACACTTTGCTAGCTTTAAAAATCAGAGAAATCAGAGCTGTGAATGCCAGGCCTGCTCACAGCACCCACGGCCTTCAGCACTCAATCAGCAACGTGACCATGTCAAAACCACAGCCCAAAGTGACTTTTGGTAGGAGGTATTTAGAGCAAATACTGCAAAGGACAAAGTATTCGGATTATTTAAGGAAGTTATGTCTAATCGATGCCATTGAAGGCTGAGACCATAGAGCTGGTGCCTCTCCTTACAGTATCCCCTTTGTAAGGGGGTCACCAAAAATAAAACTCCAGCACTCTTTGATAGTACCATGTGCTATAAGCACCAGAAAGGACCATAATTTGTGTTTACTCTCTTCATCCTATTGCATGAGCCCCCTGTGATCAGTAAAGCCATCAGTTAACTCCATGTCACTGCACTTGGATGCAAGTGACACGCACTTCCATCAGAGCATCCCCCTCTGCATCACCCCACGCCTAGGAAAATCCCAAGTTTTGGGCTACCGCATCCACGTCTTGCAGTTTAAACCCTCCACAGAAGAGCACAGAGTTTTCCAGCAAGGAAGGCTGAAGGGTCCCTGCGCCCCAATACACAGCTAAAACAGGCACCCAAATTAAGGACAATCTTCTAATAACCTGAGCACTCAGCGTTAAGGAGCTTCCTTAAGAGACATCTCAGGCCAGAGACACCTAAAAAACATCCACGGGACTGGAAGAGCTTGGCTGGAAGCTGCAGTTTTCAGGAACTTCAATAGATGCCAATTGCTCCAACTTCCACTGCTCCCAGCCAAATTAATTTACTTCATGCAGCTGTTTTAAACAGCTGAGACAGTGCGAGCTTAATTCTCCTGAACAAGATCATGTTACTGCGTTTCTTACCAGCATTCATTCCATCAGCAAGATGGATAAAAATCCCTTCCTTTGGATTCATATATTAGTGTCAGGACTGAAACACTCAGATGCAGCCTCTGATCAGGTCACATTCAAATTTCACTTTGGAAAAGGAAAATATTCCAACTGCTCAATGTAGAGAAGATTTCCAGGGGAAATCGAAGAGCTGATTTTTATTCTTTGGGTAAAATAAGAAGTTTGCGAGAAGGAGGCTCTGACTCTGGAGGGATTTGGTGGCGACGTGAGGGATCACACTCTTGGGATTGCTCCATCTGCCCCTCACACGGGCTGAACCAAGAGAGATTCCCGCTCATATTATGGATCACAACTATGAGCAGCAGGTACAGGCGGAGCAGCAGTCCTCGGTGCAGCAACCCTGAATGATTCGGAGTGTTTTACCCCTTCATGGGCAACAGACAGAGCCGGGGGGACATCAGGATGCAAACGGATCCGTCGGAGCCGCGGTGCTGCACCCCGTCCTGGCATTGCTGCACCCCGAGGTGGCCGCGGGGCCTCGGAGCACTGTGCGTCTTGGCACGTCCCTCCTTGGGGACTTGGTGGCATCCCAGATGCTGTCCTGAAGCCTTCAGCCCTCCCTGGCCAACACGCAACCTTCAAGCCCGTAGACATTAGCATGACACATCCCATCTTAATGGCCTTACAGGGAAGGATCTTCCCAAAGCAACTGGGAACAAGAACTTCTACCCTCCTTGGTTTGCACTGACAGTCCCGTCTGACAAGAGACCCAGCGAGCAAGGACCTCCTTCCTGGCCCTGCTGCTCTTGAGCGCTCCGAAGAGCCCGGAGCCAGACACCGTCTTTCTAGCGGTGCCAAAACAGCATCCTGTCATTCCTGGCCCGGCGCCCGCGCTCCGCTCCTCCGTGGAGCGCTGCAGCCCGCTCCCATGCACGAGGTGGCTGTTCCCTCACTCAGCGCGGGGCCGCCAGCCCCATGGATGCGCTGGCTCCAAGGGTAGCTGTGGATCTGAGCTTTGCTGCTCCCAACCTCATTCCGCAGCTCCCGACGTTCCTTGAGGTATCGCGGGCTCCTTCCTGCTGCCGGGAGAAGGGGTTTGCCAAGGGATCTCCATTGGAGATCCCTATTCTCTAGGGTGGCTCTGCTGCTCCTGCTCCGAGTGCATCCGCTAAAAGCTCATGGGAACAGCCCTGACTGCAGGAAAAATATGATAATAATTTATGGGAGGCAGACACCTATGTTGAGCACCAAAAATACATCTCTACTTATAACCACTTAAGTCTAAACATCCACTGTGGACACTGGGAAGGCCCTGTCACCGAATCACACCGTCCTGCAAAGAAAGAGCAGCAAAAATGAGCTGGAATCACCTGCGTGAGGGACAGGACAGACTCGGTTATGTCAACACTCATGATGGAAACAGCAGTCGTGACAGCATCTCGGGAGGTAACATAAGGACTCGGATCTGCTGCTTCATACGGAACTTACAGCCATTCGATGCTCTATGCCCGAACAAGCTGAATATCCAAGACTTGCATCCCATCACCCTGTTTTTTAACCAATTTCAAGACTCAAGAGCTGAAGAGACAAGAAAATCGGTATTTTCAAACAAAAACAGCAAAATAGTTGGTATCTTATTCCTCATATCTGACAAGCCAAACCGCAAGAGACTAAACTGTGTAAACTTCCACTCGCATCCAGCCTCGTCCAGGCTTTACCAATGCCCTGGAAATACCCTGTTGCGTGGAGATGTTTACTTTGCCTTCAAGAAAACCAAACAGGACTTATCTAAATGAAAGAAACTTCCTGCTTAAGTAGCATCACAAGACCAGGCCATAACCCAGGGTTAGGCGCAACTAGGGGTTTAACCAAGGTGTTTAAGCAGCATGAGGTATCCGATTCCTTTGACCTGTGGATTTAGCTCTTTACCCTTTAGCAAGGCTTTTGGGGTTATTTTAGGAGATTTTTCACGGGTGAATTTTGGTGCTTAGCGCTTGTTGGAACCTCCCGTCACCAGTGCCGCGAGTTGGCCGTTCTGCTCCCAACTCCACGAATCCTGCGGGCTGACGCAGTGCTGGAATGCAGGGGAAACACTGCCCTTTCCAGAGCCGCCTTGCCAGATCCACTTGTGCCAAACACAAATCCCGGTTTTAATCCGCTTCCTTCTGCCCTTCCTCCACCCACCCACACGGCTGAGTCAGTGGGGCCCAGCGGGAACCTCTGCGTTGGGGAGATAACAGCCTCGTCCGGGCGTTTGGGTGGCCAAACCTACTGCTGACACCCCTCGTGGAAGGGCTGGCACAAACCGCGCTGCCTGCAACAGCCCCACACTAGAAATCGGCGCTTCCTGCCTTCCCAATGACGGGACATTCCCGTTCGATGGGACATTCCCATTCGACAGGACAGGGACAGATCTGCCCGTTGCTGCCTGCAGGGCATTGCGGAGGTTCCTCCATGCAAGGCAGCGGCCGTGCTCCCTGCGGACACTCGAATTGCGCCCGCCGGAGGATACCTCGGAGCGCTACGGACACGAGAGCGCGGACACAGATGCGGATGGGCAGCCGAGGAGGCACCGGCTCCCCGTGCCCCGCTCCCTGCAGTGCCGTGGTCACGGCACACGCTGTCCCGGCCAGCGCAGCTCCTTCCCAAGGGAGCACTCGGGATGCGGAGATGCCACTTGGCCAACATGAACCCTCACGGCTCCTTCCCAAGGGACCATTCAGGATGTGGAGATGCCACTTGGCCAACGCAAACCCTCACGGCTCCTTCCCAAGTGAACATTCGGGATGCGGAGATGCCGCTCGGCCGACACCAACCCTCATCCTCCCCGCGCGGCTCCTTCCCAAGGGAGCATTCGGGATGCGGAGATGCCACTTGGCCAACACAAACCCTCACGGCTCCTTCCCAAGTGAACATTCGGGATGCGGAGATGCCGCTCAGCCAACACAGACCCTCACCCTCCCCGCGTGGCTCCTTCCCGAGGGACCATTTGGGATGCGGCGGGTCGTACTCACGGTCGAGCCCGTTCACGTAGCGCATGCGGATCTCGCAGTGCCCCCACACGGCGCTCACCACGGGGTACAGCTTCTTCCCCTTGAGCCCCCGGAACGCGACGCCCATGTACTGCCCGTCCACGATGAAGCTCAGCGTCCCATCGTCCATATCCAAGACCACCAGGAAGGAGTCCGGCACGATGAAGGTCTCGTCGGGCTCCAGGAAGGCCGGGTACGTTTTGCTCGGCTGGTTCTTCCCGTCGTGGTAGAGCCGGTTGCGCCCCAGGTCCCAGCCCCAGGACTCGTGGTTGTTGCCCACGAGCGTGGTGTAGCCCACGGAGTGCAGCGGCGCGTCCGCCGTGGCCACGCCGACCACGGCGTGGGTGCCCCGCTGCCGCATGGCCCACGTGATCTGCCACACGTGCAGCCCCCGCGTGTACCCCACTTTGCCCCGGATGGCGTCCGTGCTCTGGGCCACCGGATGCCGGTGAAACATCAGCTTGTCGTCCTCCTTCACGAAGACGTTGAGCGAGCGGTCGTCGTTGTTCCACGAGTGCAGCAGCTGCACGTCGTAGGACACGGGGGGCATGTCCAGCAGCAGGTCGAGGCGCGTGGGTTTGCTGTAGTCGAGGCCCTGCAGCTCCTGCTTCAGCGGCCGGTACACGGGGTCCCTCATGTCCACGGTCTTTATCCCGCCGGTGACCTTCTGCCCCATGGCGTGCTCCGCGCTGGCCTGGCCCTAGGCTCCCCAGGCAAGTTCATCCACCCGTCCTGCTGCTCCTGCCGGCATTCGGCCCCGCGGATGCTGCTGGGAGACCTTGTCAAGACGTGCACGGGTCAGGACAGCCTAAGGGGTGGAAAGAAACAGGACAGAGGTGAATATTGGCACGTACAACCCCACCAGCAGCATTTACACAATATTCGCCCAGCAACTCCCACTCCTGTCCGTGCAACACAGCACCCGTGCAGCACCCCCTGCACAGCAGGATTCTGCCTCTGATGCACGTGCTGCATCTCTGGTGCCCCCTTCAACAGACACCTTGAATTTCTGCTCCTCTGCTAAGGCTGGTGCAGACTCAGCACCACCAGCGCTCGTCCTCCCCGTGCAGCAAACACCCTGCTCTTATTGCTGCACCGTGAAGCACAGCTGGAACCAGGCTGCCTCCACTACACCTAGCTCCACATCAGGGTCACCTACGTGTTATCCAGGCTGGAATAAACCTTCCCCTTAAGTTTTCCACACGGAAGACTTGCAGGCTGATGCACAGTAATGCTGGAGACTTGCATTCCTCCCAATGGCCTTGATAGGTATGAAGGCTGCAAACAATTTCTTATTTATAACATAAGTTCAGCCCGGTCCTGCAGCTGCAGCTCACAGCACAGGCCAGGCCGAGCCAACGGCCCCGCGTGCACCGTTCCCCACAGCAAACACTGCACGTTGCAGCACGCACAGGGGTTGCCTGCTGCTGCCATCCATAAATATTCTCCCCTTGACATTTAAACAGCATAAAAAAAAGCATTTAAAACCCAGCAGCAGCGATCAAGCAAGGGGTCAGGAAAGGAGACATTTCTCCACCTGGAGAGCTACAAACCTTGTACGGATCAGGCAATCACTGGCCCAGGTCTGAGGAAATAGCTCCCATTCCAGCTTTGCAAAGTACCTCAGAGCCCTGGTTGTGCAAATCCAAAGCTGCAAATGAAATCCAGTCCTAAGGGACCTGGTGGCAGCAGCGCTGCTCCCACTTCCCTCCTTTAGGAGCAGCCACGAAGCCTCCGTTCAGCTCATCTCAACGGAGCAGCATCAGCTGGGGCAGCTCCTCTTCTCCAAGAGAGGGGAAAAATAATCCCAGCTTAAGATGCAAGGGGAGGAGCAAGATTCTCCTCTCGTTTTAAGCAGTTTTCCTTCCAAATCTCGGAAATCTCCAAGAAAGCTGCAGCCGGTTTCCCTGCCTCCCTTCGCATACCGTTCCCCCCAGGACGGCATCCACCCAAACGGCTCCGCTCTCGCTCGGCAGCACAAACAGCCCTCTGTGCGAGCGCGCCAAACCGGGGGCAGCGACGAGGAGGATTACAAGCGGGAGGGGAGGGGAGGGAACGAGCTTTCTAAGAAAAAAAGTGTTATTTTAACATTTCCTGGAGTGAGGCAATCGCCGCGGGCTCCTGCCAGCTGCAGGCACAACACTTACTCACAGGCAGGACCTCATCTGGCGCGGAAAACGCAGCATGAATCAGAGCTGGTTTAAAAATAAGGTTAGCGGACGCAGGCAGCAGAGCATTCGCGAGGTGACAGGGGAGGATCGTGCGTGTTGTGTGTTCGGGGTTGTAGCACCAGCTGCCCTGCTGCTCTTGCTGTAGACTAGGGAACACCCTGAAACAGGGAGCTCAGATCAGGATCGAACTCAACTCAGAACTGATTTGAGCTCAAATGAGGCTGTTCAAGAACCACAGAATTTTCTTCCTGTCCTTCCCTGCCTTTTTTTGGTAAAGTGTGGGGAGGAAAATCCTTGGGGTGCTGTAAGGGACCCACCACGAGGCAGCGATACAGGCAAAGAGCAGCTCTCTGTGCCCCAAACACACGGCACCGAGCGGCAGAGCAAGGTTCATTCAGCAGCTCCCACCTAGATCAGACCCAACCGCGTTAGCAGCTGATAAAGGGGAAGGAGAAGCCCCATCGGACCCTCCAGTAAAGGCCACCGCATCCAAACAAGTCCCCAGTAATTCAAGCCAGGGACAGCTGAGAACAAGCGGCTGCAAAACAAGCCGAGCGGCGGCACCGACACCGGATCCCCACCGCTTAGATGCCCTTATTTATTCCCCAGCTTCTCCAGTTTGCTGCCAAGATGATACCAGAGCTGCTTTTAGCTTTAAGCATGAGAACTCGAGGGCTGTGCTTTGCTTTCCACCGCCAGAACTTGGTGCTAAGGGGGAGCATCACCCCACAACGCAGATGCAGAGAGCCCCAGCACTTGGATCCAAGCATTTCCGTGGCACTTGGACACTCCGGCCACCCCAAGGACACAGTCTCCAGCACAAACCAAAGGGAAATAAAAGCAAGTGGACATTGGCACAGGGCGGGCTGCTGGGGTAGAAGTCCACACATATATTACAGTTGTCTCCTACAGATGTTATCACGGCAGGAACATAATTACAAACCCAACTACAAACACAACTACAACTACAAACACGACTACAACCTCACCAGGGTGGTTGCTCTCTACCCCGTTGCAGCTCAGCCCATCCACACGCCGCCGCCCTGGGCTTCAAGAGCAGCTCTGCACCCTCCCCAGCGCCTCATCCCGGAGCCGTTTGTGCTTTGGGAGCTCCAGGGCTCCCTTCGGACACCTCCTGGGCTCCAGTCATCCGCTCCGGCTGGGACGGAGCCCATCGGGCTACCGAGAGGGGAAGGTCTGATTCATCCCCGGATTCATCCCCTGCTCGGACAGGGGCCGTCGACAGCGCTTGGAAGCCGACAGGCGAGTTCAGCTGTTGGAACATCCATTAGGATGAAGGAACAAAACATTGGCAGGAGGAGCAGAGGCAGCGATTTCCTGCGAGCAGCACAGTCCATGTGAGAGCGCCGCGGAGGAAGCGGCAACCAAAACAGAGCAGGCTGCCAGACAGCAGCATCGGTGCAGATGGCTCCGGAGCAGCGTGCGCGGGTCTGTCCTCTCATTAGAGTTAGTTGTCCTCTTCTTTAGGGCTTTTTGCCCCCGTCAACACAAGCTTCAGCACATTTGGAGGCTGCTGCGGGGAGGAATCGGCACAGCAGAAGAGCAGAGGCGCTTCCAAGGCGCGTTTGGCGAGGTGCTGCCTCTGCCTCCTCCGAGAAGGCAGCAACCTTTCCCGAAGACGGGATTATTCATCACGAGCCTCAATTACGGCTCCTTCCCCAGGCAGGCTGTGAACGCCAGATGAAGTGTTAGAATAAAGACGGGAGAGAGGAGCAAGGCAAGAAGAGCAGAACAAAAGGGTTGATCAGCACCAGCGAGGTGCAGCCTGGCTCCTTATCCCGGCAAGGCAGCAATTCCCACTCGGAGCCGGCTCCAGGGCTCCTGCTCCTTGTCCTCAACCTCTGCTTTGCAAGGAAAAGCTTTTTCCACGCACAAGGCAACAGCAGGATGGAGAGGCAGCTCCAGAGTTAATGGATTAATGCAGTGAGCAGCTTGATGGAGATGCAGCCAGCCAGAAGGAGAGACCTGCTGGGGCATCAGCCTTTGAAAGTGCTTTTTATCGCATCAACAACCCAGGTTTGCTGGACTTCTGCTCCCCTTCATAAACATCACTCCATCCCCATTCTGTTCCCAGGCTGTTTGCAGTTTTATCATTAACCTTCCAGCCATAAAAGCCTTGGAACAACACCAGGATAGTCCGTCTCAACGCGCTCACTGCTTGTTCTGGGAGAATGAGATTCCCCGCTCCGGCTGGGCTGTTGGGAGCAAGCAGAGAGCCATGGGTTTAACCCAACTGCTAGAAAGGGATGGAGACAGGAGATAACTGACCTTGCCATAGAAGGTGTCAGATCCCTCCTGCCGAAGAGGAGGGCACAGTTTTTCCTAAGACGGGAATGGGGAGGGAAGGCAGAGCTGGAGACGTGTCCAACCCTCCTCCTGTTGGGTTGGATGTGAAGCAGGAGAGCCGAGTGCCCACCACAACCTGCAGCTGGACATCCTCATTTGGCTCCTCTGTCCCTTGTCCCACGCTTCCCAAGTGCTGGATGCTTTTCCCCCTCTCCAGTCCATGATTCCTCCTCTCATTCCACAGTCCTCTCCCAAGAGCTGCAGCAGTTTTGCCTGCAGCGCTGGGTGCAAGAGCAGAGCCCGGCCAAGAACCCAGCCAGGCTCATGCCCACGGGTGGCAGAATGGCCTATCCACAGCAAAACATTGTGTATGAACAAAAAAAAAGGCCCAAAATTGATTGTTGTTATTTTCCTGGGGTCCTCCAAACCCTTGTGCAAAGCTTAAGGTTAGTCTAAAGATTCATCCATGAGAATCGTCACAGCTAGATTCAAAGTCACCCCCATCTAGAACCTCTTTGCTCTAAGCCTGCTCACTCATTCCTACACAGTCCAGCATTTAAATCCACTCGGCTCCTCTGAACACACTGGAAACACAACCCCAGCCATCAGGACAGTGAACTTAGGCCAACAAATTCTCACCCGAGGTGCCTCCTCGTGCTGCCCAAGGCCAAAGGGCCGTTCCCTTATCGCGCCGCGGGAGGTTATTTCAGGTAGCTGCATCCCAAAGGGACACGGGGATTTTAAAGGGCCGCTGTGCAGATTTGCAGCCCTGTTGGGGAGCTACTCCCACAGAAACGGTCCTTAAATCCCAGCCCAGCATCTCCCCACAAAGTCTTGGCATAAGGACTCTGTTAGAGGGACTCAGTATCTGCTGGTTCCATTAACCCTAACTCCCCCAGACAAAATCTTGAGCTCTTACAGGTTCCATTTAGACCAGATGGTGCAAAAAAACCCTCAAAACCCACAGAGCAACCACCCACCTGCAGCATCAAGCCCTAGGAAGGGCCTCCCCGAAGCAAGGGGCAGCTAAAAGGTTTTGCAGGAAGACGCCTGCAGTTGTTCAAGCACCTGCAAACAGTGAAACATCTGTTTGCAAGGGGTGAGGAGCAGCAAACCCTTCTGCAGTCACAGGCTTTGCTAGAAGCAGAGAGCAGAAGCATTTTTGGACGGTTACAAGAAATTCAAACTGCATTTTGACAAACCCCAGGTCTCCTCAATGCCTGTAGGACACCTGTGGGGACATCAATACATGATGGCCCTATGCATCAATCCATGAGGGTCCAAAAGTAGAACTGAATCAAGGAATTTTAAGTCTGCTTGTTCTAGTGAGTTTACTCTGGCTCCTTTCCTGCCCAGAATATTGGTACAGGATATTTCCAGGTGGAAGGATCTGGACCTCCAGCACCTACCACGCTCCGGTGCTCCAAGAACAGCGGCTCAGATCCCTACCCTGAAGTTATCCTAGAAAACACCTCGTGAGAAGGAAAAGAAAGAGTGCACATGGTGCTTTATGTGCTTCCAGCCTTGGAAAGCTGAGCTACAGGACAGCAAACAGCTCCCGTAGAGGAGGCTGAGAAACTCCGCAGATTTGCCCAGGTTTCCACCCAGCATCATTTTATAAAAAAACATTATATAAACTTGGCCTGTTTTCCTGGACTGCACGTTGATCCCATTGCCAGCACACATAGAAACTCCATGGATAGAGGCTGCGTTACTGCAGTTTGCAGATTAACCGGGCTCCCCTTTCCAAGTGCTCACAAGATTTTACCCTCTGGTTGTGCTCAAGCTCCCCACGAGACCCCTCACACAGAACTAGAAGACTAGTTCTCTTCTAACTAGAAGACTAGAAACTACTTAAAAATCATAACTTTCCTTGGTATTGTTGATAAAATCAGATCCCTGGTCAAATGCCCCAAGCAAGCAGCACCGCGCGCTTTCCTCAGCATTGGTTTTTAATGCAAAAATGCATCTCATTTGCACTGTGTGCCTGTGTCTACTGCACAAACTCATCACGGGAGAGCTCAGACACCTCCTGAACATCCCCTCCACCGCATCCAGGCTCCAAGACCCTTCTCCCCTACAACTAAAGATGCAGCAAAACCTCGGGAGGGCAAAGCAAAGCTCACCCGTGCAGCAGCAGCACTGCCAGGGCTGCGCGCGCAGACTACGGAGCAGCTCCAAACCGGACAACAGGAACAACGGCCCTGACAACATGGTCAGAGGGAGTTTCGGAGTGTTGCAATGCTCAGATGAGGGCTGGGCAGGCCAACCTCATTGCACAGCGCCGCGTTGCCCCTCATCTCGCTCGGGGCATCCGGAGGAGGTTGCACAGGGGCTCGGTGTCCTGCAGCGCTGAGACCACAAAGCAAGAACCGAGGGGTGGCACCGGGACCAGCACGCACAGCAAGGGGAGCTGCACAAACAAGCACGTTTCCATGCCCATGGAGACTATGGAAAACCCGGCGGAGAAGGGTACGGAGCGACGGCAAAGCGCTCGCACCGAGGAGGAACTCGGGGTTCCCCTGCTCCTGCCAGATATGTTGTCCCTGCTGTAAAGGGCTGAGGTGGCAACTGGGGCCACAGAGAAACTTAGATTCTTTAGGCCTAAAGGGGAAGTTCAGTGAGTGTTTCAGGAAGGTCAGCAGACCCTTCGTGGCTCTGTTTAAGGCAGCTCCCACAACACAAACTCCAGCTGGGGATTCAGACCACATCAGGGCTCTCGACAAGAGCGTCTTGGGGCACATCCCATTCCCGTGCCTGCTCCGGCCGTGCCATCCTTGCACGCATCGAGTCCCAACAAGTCCTGCCCGTTTTCGTTCTCCTTTCTACCCCAACCCCGTCTTAGAGCTATGGCTCCTGCCCAACCTGCCTGCAGAGCCGCAGCAGCACACGCAGCCTCTCCCGCGCGCAGGGAGAGCACGAGCCGCAGCCCCGACATCCAACACAACCTGCTGCGTCCCACGCGCGCTCTGCTGGGCCCTTCGCACTGCAGGATGGAGGGGAAATCCATCCCATCGCTGCAAGCCACTATGTTCTTGACACATCAGGAGCATCTTTGGGTCCATCTAAACACCATCAGGAGCATCTTTGGGTCCATCCACCATGAGCAGCACAAGAGCTTTGTGCCTCTCCAGGAGTTACTCGACGGTTGCTGTGCTCAGCGAGAAGCAACGGAGGGTAAACAGTAAATTTAAGCTCTATTCCTGGCTTTGGGTCTCTCCTTTTCTCCTGCCATTTCCACTCCTACACATGGAATATCCTCTTTAAAGGAAAATTTACACCAGGAAAAGGAGGCTTTGTCTAGAATAGCTCATTTATCAGTAGTGCAACATATAGATGGAGTCAGTTTGTTCTGATCTCCCAGCACAGTGGGGAACAAGAGAGCAGAATGTCCTAACCCACATCCCGGAGGCTGCAGCACAACCGTGCAGGCAGGTAAGTGCCTTTGCTGCAGAATAACCACATTAACGGGGCACGAGGAGCAAAACGAGGTTCCCCAGGGCTTCTTGCAGCCCTCCTGGCCGGGCACACGCAGCAAAGGGCAGAGCGAAGGTGCCGGAGAGCCGGGGGCTCCAGCTCTTCCTGCACGCGGCAGGATGGAGCCCTGGAAGTGGAACCAGCCTGCACGGAGCCGACAGCTCCGGGTCTCCGCCGAGCGCTGAGAAATCTACCCCGAGTCCCTTCCCATGTCCCCCGTGCGCAGCTGCAGCGCTGACCTTCCTTACACCTCTCCCCTTTGCTCTTCTCCAACATCCTGCTGCTCCGCACGGCTCGTTTGAGCCAGCTGCTGGAGCGCCGCTTTCCCAAAACAGCTTCAAACTGCCGTTTCCAGCAGCTCTTTGCATGCAACACGCACGGACCCAGAGAGACGACTGGGACAGCGCAGGTTTGGGGTGTAAATCGGCACCCAGAGGCAGGGGCCAGCCTGCCACATGGGAACACGTGCAGACGGGCTGCAGACATCCCGTGTTCCCAAGGCAGAGGTTACGGACGGGCTGTCGTGGGGACATCCTCGTGGTGTTCCGATGTGGCGAGCTGAGCCATAGCTCTGTGCTCCGGATAGATCCTTTTGGAGGAAATAGCAGAAAGCTGTGGTTTGGCAGCGGTGTCCCCACCTGTCCCCAGTGTTATACGAGCAGGAGGATCCCCAAGGCTCCCCCCTTTCCCGAGGAAAGCACGGGGAGACGAGCAGCAACGGCACGAAGCAACGCAGCCAGGCAGAGAGCCCGGAGGAGGAAGAGGTTAGTGCAATAATCAAACCCTTCTGCAGAGCCCGTTTCTGCTCCGAGGGCTCTGCACACAGTTGGAGCAGAGGCATTCTGCAGTGCAAGCTGTTTGCAGCCGGTCCGCTGGGCTGAGAAGCTCATTTGTAGCCAAGGACCTGCAGCCTCCACACGCTCCACTGGTGCAGCAGGTTCTCCGCACGCTTCAGCACGCAGGGACCTATTTAGAGAGCACAACGTCCAACGTCCTGCGGGTCAGAGAAGGACGAGGTCTTGCACACCGGGGTCTTGGGCCACCGGTTGCATTGGCAAAGCTGTTTCTTGGCTCACAGCATCCCTTTCTGGATCAACCCACACAACCATCATATTCTCACAACCTCATCAAGAACCCATTTTTTTCCGAGTTGCAGATGGGGTTTGCTTGCAGCAAAATATAGTTTTCCAGAACGATATGGAAAGATTTTCCCAGTTTGCTTCAGCACTAAGAAGCTGCTAGTGTCAGTCCTAGCAGCATTTATTCCAAGGAGAAGAACTACGCTGAGGCAGGAATGTTTGCAGTTCCCTGCAAACAGCCCAGGTTTTTGCAACTGCATTTTCTTTGCATGCTCCTAGGAGATGGCTCCAAGATCTGCTTGCAGATTAAGTGCAGGAAAGAAATACCAGGCAGCAGGAAGAACGGCTACACATGACCCTTCTTTAAACCCTGTCCCAGGGATCACCTTTCTGGTACCTCTGTACCTGCCTGCATGGTTTCAGGCGTCTCTTCCCCTGCGTTATTGAGACTTTGCATGTAAACAGACATTGCTCCGAGCAGCCTCGTGTCCCGGGACGCGGAGCTCCGCTTGGCACACTGCAAAAGTCCCCGGCTCTATAAACAAGCTGCACTTGAAAGACTAGTTTGGGGCACGGAACTATCAGGCATTTTGGAGCTTTCCTTGCAGCCTGCCTGTTCCTCAGCAGCTGCTCCGTGTCCCCCTCCTGCCACGCGTCCCTCACCTTGGAGGGCAGCCCAGCTGAATTCCTCTATATCTACGGATTAGCCGAGTTTGTGCAGGTGCCATAAAGCGCTGCCCGGAGATAAACGCGCTTTCGGGGCCAAAGGTTGGCATTTTGGCTGCACAAGGAGCCTGGCAGCTCCGAGACATCCCAACAAGCGCTAATGCAGCCAGCAGGGAAGCCGCTCGGATTGGTTTTCCCACAGAACCTCCCGTGCAGGTTGGATTGCAGCTCAAGGAGAAGTTCCAGGTCTTGGGCTCCTTCTAGCTCTATAATTTTCTATGAGGATGCACTCAATACGAGGACAATTTAGACAGCCCATCCTTGAACCATGCCGCAGAATTTAACAGCAAGCGCTTGCACAGAGGATAAGAGCATCCTGAGCAGCATCAAGTTCAACAGGAGTGAGAGAAGAGACTGAAAAGTACCTGCTGGGATAGAATTAAGCCAAAACCTCGTTCTGCTTCAGCATTGCATCCAAGAGCATTTCAAATAGAGCAGATGGAGCAGCAGTTCAACACGGATATTTGGGAATGCTCCATCAAGGCAGTGCTGGGGCAATCTGCTTTGCTGTCCCCGCGTTTCTGCCCTTCTCCCCTCGAGAGGCTGCATTTAGAAAGGCATTTCCTCCCCTTTTAAGCAACCGTACGTTTTAAACAGCAGATGTTTATGTTTAGAGCTCCTTGCATTAGAGATATCCGCATAAACCCTAGTGAGCCACCCTGCAAATACGCTCCTTGCTTTCTGTAATTCCCCATTTATTAACTTAGAGTCTACACATCCTTCTGCCCTGCCCTCGGGTCCTTCTGTCCAAGAACCACCCCCACTTACTAGCTTGGTCTGATAATCATGGGATGGGGAGGGAGAGCAGTGGGCAGACAGAACTAAACTTGAGTTTTTGGTACCTAAATCCTCCTTTTCCCCAGAAAAACACAGCAAGCCCCTGGTTTAATGCTGGTGGCAGCTGCATTAGCAGGAGGCAGCGTTCTCAGGGGGCACCTTAGTTCCCTTCTGTCCCTTTTCTGCATGAAAAGGTGGTAAAGCAGAGACTCACCAATGCCTAGGCTGGCACTGCTGTCCTCAGGGCACCTGCACCTCGCAGTTCAGCCTCCCATTTAGTCATCCTTAGGCTTTAGGAATCTGCTTCCAGGCCATCTAACCTGCTGCAAGTGCAGGAAGGAGCAGGGGAAGCAACAGGGTTCCTCGACAGCTCTGAATTCCCAGCTCAGGAGAAAGCCCTGGTCTCTCCCAGCTCCTGGAAGTGCCGCTCGGGAAGCCGTGTTTTTCCAGGGAAGCTGCCCTGCTATGCAGGCGGAACAGCATTGCACAACTCCATAAACAAAGAGCCCGGCAGGAGCCCAACGGGGTTGCACAAGCGCTCGATACCTGCAGGAGAGCAGGAACCGAGCCCTTGCTGCAGAGCAAGGCCCAAAAAGCAGCAAAAAGGTTCCAGTCCCCCAAAGCAGCATTTTTTTAGGGAAACAAAAGAACTCAGACGCATAGTAGGTCGTCAGAGCTCCAATCCCTGCTCCATCAGCAGCCGCAGGATTCCTTTCCTTTGGGAACACCATTTGCAGCCGGAGCTATTTTATTATTGCTGCCCAGCTCCAGCCTCCTCCTTCCTCTTTTCGTTTCGAGATGTCACAAGCAGCAAAGCAAAAAATCCCCGCAGCAGAGCAGCTGCCAAGCACTAGATTACTCAGCCTGCTGCCCTCGAATGGGTTTATTGTGTCTGGAGCTTCAGGACACGCATCTACATCAAATGTGTCCCTGCCAGAGGGGAAGTTGTGCAAGTGTCTGGGGCTGCTTATCGGGAACAGCACAACTTACACTCAGGACAACTAAGGACAGTTCTCAGCTCATTGCAATAGTGTCTCCCTCCGAGGATGTTGGATTCCTGCTCACCCCATATGCAGAAAAGCTCTTCAAAAAAGGGGTAAGAGCAGCACGTGCAGTTACAGCAAGATTAGAGCATTTTGAGGAGGAAACTTGCATTTGCTTCACTGCTTTTGCCTCAACCCAGGCAGGTTCAGTCTGCAGCTTTCACATTTGAGCTTCCTCCTCTTGGAAGAGCCTTTGATGAGCTACCAGCCTGCCCGATTCAATCCTTCTCCTTCCCTATCAGCCAGGATCAGGCTGAATTTAGTGCTACCCCTCAGATCAAATAAAGTGAACACAGTTCAATCTCTCGCACTTGTTGTTAGTGAAGGTTAAATAAATTACGTGAAGCAGAAGTTAAGCAGACGCACAGGTCTCTGCCTTACCTTGCCGCATGGAAAAGCCCTTCCAGAAGGTTTGCCAAGGCCTTTCCATGCTGACCCTAAGAGCTGCCCATCCAGAACACGTTACCGGCGCCGCTGCAGCCTGCTCAAGCTGCAGATTCACGTCTTTCCTGTCCCGAGGTCTGCGGGGACACAGGGTGTCACTGCCGAAAACAAAACCCTCATCGGAGACAGCTGAGTCAGAGGAAGTGATTTTTTTTCCCCATAGACTGCTTAGAAAACTGCTCTGAAAAGTGTTTTCTTTGCCAAGTGAACAGAGGTTGATACCCCTGCACGTGCATCCACAGCGAGTGCTCACACAATTATCACAGGGTCTTTAAATCAAGTTTAGACCGATTAATGTGAAATCACTCTCCAATTGCTCCTGCACTAACCTATATACAAAAAGGCTCCCAGGACTCCCTCAAGCACTTGCAGTTTCAGCACGAGCGGGGAAGAGTTGAAAATTTGGATTTTCAAATAAGCTCTTTGCAATCCACGTCCGAATGCATCTCCCTTCTCCTTCACTAGGAAGGATCTCCCCCAGCTCCTTCCCTCCAGGAGAACCCATAACCCCTGCCCGTGCTGCATTCACACCACATTCCTGCATTCCTGTAAAAATAAGGATGCAGCAACATGGTTTTGTCCTCCTGTGTCCTCTAGCCTGGCCATGGCGCAGGACTAGGGTGTCCCCAGTGTCCCCTCCTGAAGGAGCAGCGCGAGGGGCTCAGGTTGGCCACCAAAGCCCCCCAGGGACCTGCAGCCCGTCCACATGCCCCTTGGGAAGGGCTGCACCTCGCAGGAACAGAACCCTGTTCAAGGGTGAGAGATGAAAGGCAGAAGCCGGGCGCCCGTGCAGAGCTCACGGCTTTGAAGGCAGGAAGGGAAGGGCGGCCGGGGCCGGGCTGCAGCCTACAGATCACTTTAGCGTCGCAATGAAGCGTCCGAGGGCTCGTGTTGCCCTTGGCTCCTTCCCATTGCCATGGGGGACACTGGTGATGGCACCAGCAGCTGCGGGACACCCTGCACCACGTCACCCTCTGCCTCCCATCCCAACCCAGAGCTCATCTAGATCCCAGCTCCATCCCCTGCGTCACCCACACAGCAGCCAGGCACATCCCCGAGCGAGGGGATGCTGCACGTTCGCTCAAAGGGGCTTCAGGAGCTTTGAAATACATCAGAGGGCTGGAGGAGGGAATGCAGAAACCCCTTCAAGATAAAAAAAATGCCATTTTTTACTATTGAAGTTAGCTAGGTACTTCACTTTGAAATACAAGTTCTCCGCTTGCATCAAAGGGCTGTTAATTTTAGTCTTGTAACAGGAAAAAAAAAAAAAAAGGCAGAGAAATGAAAGCAGCATCTGCTAAGAAGAGATGAACACGAGATAAAAGGTGCCTGTGACAGAGCGCTGGCAGAAGCCTTATGTTTTCTATTCAAGTTTGATCTGGGAACAACAACAGCTCTTAAAACATAATAAAAGCTGTGGAAAAACCCTTCCCAAATCCAACATCGCCGGAAGATGCAATTATTCTTCTCCAACCGCTGCAACAGCCAGGCAAGGTGAAGAGCAAAGACGGATCCAAACTTGCTGTGTCACTAACCACGCTCCTCGGCTTGCTCAATCCAGATATCCCCCTTGCTCTGGTCCCCTCTTCCCTTCCAAGGCTCCAGAGGGAAAGCGGTTTCCTAGGAATCTCCCTTGTTAAAGAGGAAGCGGAGTCACAGCATGGCAAAACGCCTCCCGAATGTTTTGGCATGGACAGGCTGCAACCCAGCCAGAGGGGGAAAAAAAAGCCTTGGCATTTCTGGTCTGCCGAGAACGGTCTGTTCTCGCAGAGAGCCGGGTCAGGCTCATCATGCAGTTGTTATATAATACGGAATTAGACACTGTGCTCGAGCGCAGCTCGTAACACAGCGGCTCTCAAGTTGTGCATCCAGGGTAGGTCAACCCTTCATCGGCTTCAACTGGATTTACCAGCACTTCCCACCGGAGAACAAGGAGCAGCAGCTCCTTCATAGGAAGCAAAATGTGACTGGGAGCAGCCGTGCTCTGGAATGCAGCAATATTCCATGGAAAATAAGCATTTGGTCTGCAGGACTACTCATGGTCCAGCCAGGAGAGGGATGTATAAACCTCGTGCTCTTGCTGTCTCCTTGGTATTTATGAGGTAAGTCCCTCTGGGGTCCCCATGGTGCAAACTTGGCTGCACCAGCTTCATTCTGGGCCACCTTCACCCATCATGGGAGGTTTTGGGTGGAGGAGGAAGTCCGTTTCCTGCCCCTTCACCCACCTCTTTCTAGCAGCAAGAAGGTTCATCTGGTAACGCTTGGGGCAAGCGGCTGAGGGGCCCGGAGAGCTGGGACAAACACAAAGCAGCTAATTGAGCACGAGCTACGGAGCATGCACGTAGTGCGGGACGCGCAGAATGCAACTGTGTGCACGAACTCGCTGCCCGAGTGGGCTGACTCAACACACACATTGTATTTCTGCATTATTTCACATCAGGAGTCCTGTAATGGAAGAGTGGATTCACCTTCTCCTCTATCCTTTAAGCTTTTCGAAGCTATCAAGCAAAGAAGCCAATGCCACGCACTTGGCCTGACCCAGCGCCACTGCCATTCTCTAGAAATAAGAGGCGAATATGTGACCAAAAAAACTGTGCAACTTCAGCATATATGAGCAAAGCCTCCAGAAACCCAGAAATGCAACACAAACGGAGCCATTTGTCAGCTCCATGGGCTCGCTCAGCAAGGCGTCCCCTCTCCAAGCGGGAATACGGACAAGAACGAGACATCCCATGTGCCTTCTCCACGCGGGAATACGCAGGAGCAATGAGCTGTCCCAATGCAGCTCGCAGCAACGTGCTGGACGCACAGCAGCTCCCCAACGCTGGGATGATGCCTCTCTACATTCCTGCCTTTTCATTAGCCAAGAAGAGCCTAATGACATGGTTGGACTCTATATTTAAATATAATTGACCTGGGACACACCGTAATTAGGACTAGAGACAATATACAACCCAAGGAAGGCCACAGCTGGGCACAGTCTCAGCATGACACAGTATTTTGCTTTCACCACTACCTGGAAGGCTCCTAGGAAATTGCTGTGACCGATTTAGAGGCTCTCACATCAGCCCATACCGCAAAAGGCTCAACTCAGACACGAGCAGGGTAAAAATAGGCTGTGGCAGCAGAGCCCCATGTAAATCAGGCGCTCAAGAGGTATTTAAGGAAACAGAAGAGCTCTAGAAAGCCCCTCCAGTCTGGCTGCTTACACAAATTTTATACTTATACAAATGCAACATGACAAATCAGATTGGAGAACAAGAGCAGAGCCAAGATGAACTAAAGCACGTTAGAGCCACCCGAATACATGCACTGCCCCCAGAGCACATCTGTGCTCCAGGGTGGCCAGATCCTCGAGGATAATTTGACTGAAAACAGCATTGTGGTAACACAAAACCAATAGTTTTCATACAAAACCAATAGTTTTCATACAAAACCAATAGTTTTCATACAAAACCAATAGTTTTCATACAAAACCACAACCAAGATGTGCACCTACAAAAAGGTGCAGTCGCTTTAATGTCCAGAGCGGCTGGTTTGGGCGGCTGGGAGTGGAGTTTGTCCCTTAATTCCAGTGGCTTCTCAGAAGCGCATTCCTGCGCCGCAGCCTCACTGCACCAGCTCGTGCATCGAGCAGGATTTCAAGTGGTTTCCTCAGCACCTCCCGCACGCCAGCGTTAAGCTGCGCCTAGGTCATTTAGCGTCATGAAGCAACCTGAGCGTCTCGTTCCAGCGTTTCTAGTTTACATAATGGTAGTGCCGCTGCACAGCAAAAAAAAAAGGGAGCATGAGGCAATGCAATTCACATCAGTTGCCTTCCCACACACAACTGGGACAGTCATACTCCAAGAAAACATATAATGCCAAGAGACAACATTGGTGCAGGCTTTTTTGACAATAAACATCTTTCAGTGCTGCTTTCAGACAGCATCTGAATACAGAAATTTTTACTCCGAATCATTTCAGACAGTGTCAACCTCCAGACTCACTCGATTTATTCTTGTATGAAGTGGCCCCTCTTTGGCCCCATCTGCAATAGGTTTCCTCTCAAGACATCCACATGGATCAGCCATTAAAGCCATACCTAGATATCCACTTTTCCTGCAATTTAGCTGTTTTGCTCCTCTCTAAGGTGAAGTAACTGAAGCCAATTTGGGCCAGGTGCAGCTGGACTTGGTTCCAGGGGGGCTGCAATGAAAACCCAGTGCAGAACTGCAGCAAATCACCCCAAACGGAGGGATGCCCAAGAGCCTCCTGCAATCGAGGATGCTCCTAGCACACGATATTCAGAAATGATGTTCCCCAAGGGGCTTTTCCTTCAAATAAAGCAACAGCAGGAGTCAGACAAGGAGAGGTATGGCCACCCCTCAGGCTCTGGAAGCCTTTCGGGCCGTTTGGGGTGAATGCTGAGGAATTTATTCCTTCTGCTTCCACCTTTCAGGACGTTGCCTTCCCGAGGTCTAAGCAGTTTGAGGAACACGTGTTCAGCATCTCCTCCTTCCCCTCCCTTCCCTTGGGCTCCTCAGCAGACTAAACTGCGGGTTTCCTCTGCAACGAGAGGAATTCCAGTACCTGCAATTAAGCTGCTTTCTGCTTCGCCTGCTCCAGACACGACCGTCTGAGTCCTCTCCATTAAGGTTACCCGTTCAAAAAACGTCTCCCAAGCGAGAGATAAGAAGCAGAGCAAGAGTCAGCGCTAGGGCAAGTTCATTAGATATAAGCAAGGCCGAGTTGTCTTATCTGGGCATGAAACAGCTGCAGGACTTGCCCAGTTCAAAGCAAGACAAAAGTACAGTCATCCTATCCTCCCAACATACCATAGTCATCCCCAGTCCTTATAAATCAACATGCCTTCTAAATAAGTGTTTAATATAAACATTTGTACAGTCACTTAATTCCCGGTGATCCAGGCTATTTGATGTGGGCCACAGAGAGCTCCCATGACATCAGTGGAAAGTTTCCAATTAGGAAACCGAGTTTGAGGCACGTTGAAAAAAAACTTAAAATAGAGAAAGGAAGAAAACTTATGGGAGCAATCAAGCAATCCGCTAAGATGCACTCCCTGATACGTTTCAGAACGAGCAGAAGACACGGGCTGCATTTCAGAATTTAGTAAGAACTCCAGGGTCATAACCACAGCTATGCTGGCTGTAAACCCTGTCAAGATGTGAGGTTCTGTCTGCTCTAATGCAGACCACTCAAAAGCATTCACCTGGGAGTGTTATTTTTATTGTAGTAACCATCGAAGTCTTCCTTCTGCTTCCCAAGGGGCTGGAGAGCTCACAAGCATCAATCTGCAACGAGCAAGAACTGGATCCCACTCTGCAGGGCACCCATGTGCCAACCTGGTAGGGACCTACATGGTCTAGGATATCTTATGATTACAAAAACCAGAGAACCACCACATCCATCAGGAGCTTCTTCCTTTAAAAACCTTGTAGCAGACAAGATTTACCTAAAAAAACCTGCCTAAAAGACTTGGTAGAGAGTTTTCTAGCACAGCTATAGCTGCTGTTCAGGACCTACGTTGGCCTCAACCAATTCTTCATTGCTTCAAAGCTTTAGGCTCTGCAAGCCAAAAGCCAAGACTACATCTAGAACTCTGCTTTTCAGGATCAAGAATAGGATTAGAAACAAACCCAGCACCACCTAATTCAGGCATTTAAGGACACTTAAATTAAGGACACTTAAGGAAAAGCAAGAATGACATGGGCATCACCAGGACAAAGACACTAACTGGCAAGTGATGGGTTAGAAAAACTGGGATCACTCAAGACACTTGAGAGGTGTCATTCCTAGTCCCCTGCTGATGCAGTTTTAATTTTGGCAACAGGCTCCAATTACCCCATGTTTACGCTTTGTGGGCAAAGAGAGGGTTATGTTGTGGCACCGCGAGTGCCACCGTGGCCCTGTCACCTGCTGGGCCCTTCCCTTGGGCCCCTCATGGCCAAGGGGGACACTTGGTTTGATGACCGCTCAGCACCAGAGCCCTGGATCTCAGAAGGATTTCAGGTACTGCTTGTGTTGTGCAAGACTTCACCACATACAGGATGCTGCATTAGCTCAAAACTTACCCCAGTAGGAAAAAATATTAATAATAATAAAAAAAACCACCAAGTAGTGCTTTGCTGTAACCGCTTTGCATCCTCAAAGACAGTCTTATGGATTGGCTGGGATATTTTAATGTTTAAGGGGAGCCTCGTCCCAATAACGTAAAAGCAGAGGGCTCTGAACGTGGCTCTGTCCTTCCTGTCACCTTAAGGGCCATAAACTTGAAAGCATCTCCCATCTCAGACACAGGACAGAGATCTTTAGTCTCGGGATCTGCTCCTCGGTGCCCACTAAGGTCTTATCCACATCAAGAAACCTCTTCCCACCGTAGACTTCAAGAGCTCTTTAGTTCTCCTTTCTTCCTAGGCTTAATGGCCTCATTGATTCATCTCCATTTTATAGGAAGAAAATATTGCAGTAAAGCACAGCCCTGCTGGAGATAACTCTGATATCCTGCTCTCGAACGCTCCTTGATGCACACCAGCAGCCACAGCATCCTCGAGGCACAGAGCCAAAACCCGTTTGTGCCTCTAAGTTCAGTCAGGGGAGGCTGCACGTGCTCCATCAGCAATGTGCAATCAATAGAAACCCCATTTATCTGCTCCGGGCAGAAAAGTCACATTTCTAGCAGAAAATTGAGCAGTTGCACCCAGACAAATCGGTGGGGAAGGAGATGCCAGGGCACTGCACCCCGATATAAAAGGACAAAAACTGAAGCTATTTCATGATTCAGAGGCCAAATCCTTTGCACTGTTCAGGTTTTCTTTAGAAACAGCTTATGAAAATCCCATGCCATGTGGGTATGCAGGTACATCCAGCAGCAAAAATTCTTCTGAAGGGACTAAATCGCCAAAAAACTATGTCCACCAGGATCCCCTATAGGTAAACATTTGAGACATACACGAAGAACACAGGACCAGCGTCTTATTCCCACTTCATAGGTTGGCCCCTAGTGATAGAAAGACACACATTTAACCTTTTTCCTCCCCATGGCCACCTACAAAATGCCAAATCCCATTTGGAAAACCAGCAGCTCGTCGCCAAGCTGGTTGTCCTTCGCTCCCTGCATGTTCACCACGAGCTCACGGTCAATTCCCTGCAGTGCAGCTGCCCTTCCTTGGCTTCTCCAGCTCCAAACAGCAGCCCAACGCCAGCCGCATACCGAGTCCTGCAGCAATATCCTGCCCAAATGGGTGCCGTGTGTGCAGCCCCGCTGCCCTCGTCCTCAGGCTGCAGCTAAGCGGTGGGAGATGCATGAACCCGAGCCAAGGCTAAAGGCTGGAACCACTTAGCAGCCCGTCTGCTCCTTGTTGCAGAGACACAGTGGTCTGAAAAGCTGCCAGACGACAGAGCAGAGCAGTGTCCTGCCTCACAAAAGGGGAAAATCTCATTAGGTTGATTAGCCCCCTTCCCCAGCTCCGTTTCGTCCCAGCTGGAAGCACAGAGCATATGGAAAACCCCAATGAAACTGCATGGGGCATCAGGTAAGGAAGGCAGGAGCTGAAGTCTTCATCTAAGAGCAGTCACAAGTCATGGTGCCACCTGTAAAACCTGCCCCAGCTCCCAGAACATGTAATCCCAGAGCAGAAAATTCAGGCAGCTCCATGCCCTGCTGCACAAGTGAGCGCAAACCAGGTGCCCTCCGCATCCACAGACACCCCAGGGCCCTCCTGACCCCAAGGTGATGCCAAGAGGTTCCTCCTGCAGCCGCCCGGCTGTTCCTAGGAACCAACAAGTCTAATTCTGCTAATTCTGCTAATTCTGCCCGTTCAGCCCCCCCTTGGCTGCTCTACAAGGGCCGGTGCCTTGTTGTACTGACAGGTCCCGACAAGCCGTTCCTAAAGCTCACCCGGTCTTAGAGCAAACCGCGGCTCTTCAGCACTCCAACACTTGGCACAGACGATCAAAAAGAGATTCCACGTACGAGAGGAGCAGAAAAGCAGCAGTTTCCTCCGTACATCACCTATTTGGCTCTGCTGAGGTCTATGTACGTGGGCATTTTGGTCTTTCTGTGACTAAGTTACAGCTTATCCAGGGAGTGAGCACATAAATCCTGACTCCTGCAGCTGCAGTTCAACCGCCTCTGACCTCCTCCCCACTAAATTAAGGACATCTGATTCCTGTCTGACCCACACGCTCCGCACACCTGCAGCTTTAACCACTCAGAAAGGGAAATTCCTCTGCCCAAGAGCTGCTGCTCACTAGGTTGTGCCACCACAGGACCAGGGGATCCTGGAGGACCCAGGGCACTGGATTAAGGCATCCAGGTAATTAATTTGCACTTGTGCAAACACCAGGACCCCTCGACACTGCAGTTCATACCCAGGCATTTCTCACATCACTATTTAGCAATACAGAACCCAACTTCCAAAAGGCCACTCAAACAAGAAGTTATCCACAGCGACGTTCCTACAAGTTTAAGCTAAGACTTTCTAAACATCCGAGACCAACACAGCCTTCTCGCGTAGGGAATGGTTTGGCCTTAGCCCTTGCTTGCTTTTCTTGGCCGTTTACCACGCGGGGTTCATGTTCTTCAGAACCAAGTTGTTTCTGCAGTTTTTGTGCAACCCGGCGCCTTTGGACATTTATGGTGTCAAAGCCCCATCCGGGATCTCCTCGGGACAGATTCCTGATGTGATAACATCCCAGCTATCCAAAGAAAGCAGCTGGAGACCAACATCTACACAGCTGCTCCGGCTTACAAGCTCCAGCAAATTCCCCTCCCAGGCAAGAAGAAAAAGCCCATGTTTGGTAACTCCATATTCACAGCAGCATCTTCTGCCCCAAAGCTGCTGCTATCACTCTGAGATCAGGTAGATGCTTAAGATTTTCCTTAAAAAGAAGGGGAAAATAAAACATTTCTGCTCTCGGGGAAGTTTTGCAGGTTAAGAGCTTTGCTGTTATGCAGTAGCAGGGCTGTTGCAGTTTGTCTTTATATTTTCTAGCAGAGAAAAAGAACTAGTCGAGCCATAATGATACATGAAAAAGGTGTTGGTGAACAAGGCCCTAGGGTTAAGGGGGAAGATAAGGCAGCAGCAGGTGATTACTCCTGCATTAAGCTCAGAAAAAGGTATTCGCATCCAGGCATCTCCGCAACTGAAGTTAAACCTCGCTCCAGCGCAGGGTATAAAATATCTGTTCTCAATTTGCAGGGAGGCAGAAGGGAGGACAGCAAAGCCCTGGTCATACAGGGTTGGACTCCAGGAATCCTGCTCCCAGCTGTGGCACTTCCACAGCGCAGGCAGGAAAAATATCCCCCTTTCCCTCCTCCTTCCCAGCCATCCGAGATCCGAGCAAGCCTTTCCTCCTCCAACCCAAACAGCGATCCCGTTTGCATCGGTCACAGCGTACAGGTCATTAAACACAGCCCTCTACTGGCATCTGCTCCTGCCAAAGGTGATCAGATAAGAGAAATATTAGCTTTACTTTCCTGCCTTAAGAGAAAATGTTCAGTGTTTGCAGCAAGGCCACACATCGAGTTAGACGCATGGCCAGGATTAGCCCGCAGCTGTCCCTGGCTGCAGCTCATCCCTCCAAACCGCATTCCCTGGGCACACGGGATGGCTCCGGACCTCCAGCCCCATCCCAGCATGGGGCAGAGCTGTCCCAAGCCCCCATCCTGCCGGCCGGCATTCCCGCATCCATGTGAAGCTCTTCCAGGGATGCATGAGCAGCAGCTAAGGGCTACAGCCTCTTGTGTGGCGGGAGGAGGAGGACAGATAAGTCGTCCTTGACCTCCCAGCCGTGCAGCAAGAGCAGGAGCAAATGGACAAGGACATCGACTCGTCCCAGCGGCGGGCAGCGATCCAAGCATCCAGCTGCGCTCATGTTATTCCCTGTCCTGGTGCAAAACCAAGGCAGGATAAGCCTGGCCTAAGCACACGCATGTCCCCAAGCACCCAGAGCTCTGCCTGCGGACGGAGAAGCGTTTTCACTGTTTCCAGCAGCCCCGCTCGGCGCACGCAGAGACCTGCGAGCGAGTGCCGATTCCAGACACCCGCGTGGATTTTTCCTAGGCAGTAACAGACATCTGCAGAGAGGAAGCATTAGTCAGACTTTCATGAGAAAGCGCTAGATTAACTCTGAACTAGCTCCACAGCCTTATCACCAGCACTGGATTCCTCCACAACTCCTGGACTTGCAAAACTAGGTAGGAATACTTTAAAGACGGGCAAAGGATGGCTGATAATCCCCAACTGCCCAGAAATGGGAATCCAAAGCAGGATCCAGGCAGTGCTACAAGCCTGGTCTGAGGACACTCACACGTCACAGCACAAGGAGCTGCCACCTCCTCCTGTCCCTGGTTTCCACCTTTCCATCATGCTGGGAGCTCAGTGAGAAGGGTCAGACAGGATATAAACAACATTAGCATTATATTAATATTAACAAAATTCTCAAGATGGTGCAAATTATCACCAATAACCTGAAGCCCACCAATGCCCTGATGAGCCCCAAGACATTATTACTGACAGCAAACTTTAATTTAGCAAGCTGAGAGCAATTTGTAATAACAAAACAGCAACAGAAGAGAAGCCCAGTACTTCTCCTTTCCTTCAGACGCAGTGATTACATCTCCCCAGTTATTCCCTTTTCCAGAAGGCTCTTAGGCTGCTTCTATTTCCACCTGGCAATCAGCCCTGCCTCCCATCCCCACCTTATCTACCAGCCATTAGGCTCCAGATCCCTCCTCTCCAGGGATTCCAGCTCACTCCCTGCAAGCAGACAGGTCGATGCTTAAACCTCCCCATCTAGGCCTGTTCTGTAGCTGTTTTTCCTCCTCTCCAAGCCAGCCTGGGTCTTGCTGCTCTGTTTTCAGCGCTCCTGCATTGCACTGAAGTTTGACAGCCAAATTTAACCCCCCTTGCAGGCCTCCCTCCATGCACAAGATGCATTTTCTTCCATCTCCTGCCACACTCAGCTGCCCACCAAGATTGCTGGGTCTTGCCAGGCCAGGCCTGCTAGATCTTCAGGCTCGACACTGGATCCCAAGGGTAGGATCTGCTGGGACAGAATTTCACAATCATCAATGCAATAGGCCAAAGTGTTTTAGCCCAGCAGCTCCCAGACCATTGCTTAGTGTGTTGTAGAACTGAGAGTTAGTCTATTTTCCCTCCTTTTTAATTAAAAATACCTTCTGTTTCTAGGACTTTTGGAACTAGTACTTGAAAGGTAATTTCCCCCCTCTGCAATTTAGGGATTCCAGCTGTCTCCTGTGGCACCATCTCATCTCCACCAAGGCCAGCTGCATCCCCGCTTCATTCACCAGGAGTTTTTTAGTGATCCGGTGGCGGATGCAGCAGTTACTCACACGGAGGAGGAATTCCAGGGAAGATTTTTGTTGCTCAGGCTAATGCAGGAACTGGAAGTGAGTCAACACCTTGACATGAGCCCCCTTCTGCAGCGGCCACTCGCACAGGGCTCCAGCAACCGCAGTTTGCTAACCCTGGTGCTCAGACACTTACTCACTTTTCTGGGGGCATTACACAGGTCTGCTGAACGCAGCTGGTGTCTAAGCCACATCACGCACCGCAGATAAGGGGAGAAGGGCTGCAAATGTCACCATGAGCCTCCTCTTCCAGCCTTTGCAAGCAGCAAGATGAGGGAAACTCCTACCCAGCCCAAGCTTCTTCATGCAACTCATGCAGCTCCACTAAGAGCATCGCTCCACTAGTCAATACTGGTCAACACTGGTCAACACTGGTCAATACTAGTCAATACTAGTCAATACTAGTCAATAATGAGCCTCCTTCTATGGGCACATTGAGCTGCACTAATGCTGCACACCCAGGTCCTCCCGTTGACGCTCCAAGTCACCACCATCCCGGTGCCGACAGGCCCGCGGTGACTCCGGATTGAGTCAGCGTGTCCACGGCTTGTGCTGATATATTGGAATTAGCCCATTTGAGCTGTGCCTTGGCTGGCTCATTGGCCACGGGCTTTTAATTGAGCTCCTAATTAGCCCTCGCTAGACAGGCACCACTTTCGCTATGGGAAAGGCAAGGGGAGAGAGGAGACAACAGGAAGGCGCAAGCGGAGCAGATCCGCGTCCAGGATGTAGCTGCAGCGACCTGGATCCCATGGAGCATCCCAGCTAGTGGGTCCTGGAGCCCAAAACGCATCTCAGGGTCTTACATGAGCTTAGAAACAGCCCCCGACCCGCTAAGCGCCCTCAGAAGCAGCACGGGGAGGTCGCCCGAGCCCTTCTGCGACAGCGCGATGCCCCCCAGAGGAAGACTCCGCTGAGCTTCATCCCTCGGCCTCGGCAGAGCCCAGCGAGGGGAGCACAGGTCGCAGCAGAGGAGCCGCAGCCTCGCGCATCCCTCTGCGGGGCCTGGAGAGCCCCGATGCGGGACGAGGGGCTCCGCTCGGGGACACTGAGGCCGGGCGCCCTGTCGCGGGCTCCACGCTCTGCTCCCGGGCTCGGGATGCGGGG
>JAWLRI010000038.1:449105-462211 GCA_034781795.1 Crypturellus tataupa | reverse complement strand
CGCCCCGCTCCGCCCCGCGCCGCCCGCCGCGTCGCCCCTTTCGCCGCCTCCTGCGGGTCCCGCCGGGGCCGGTTCGGTTCCGTCCGCAGCAGGAGAGAGGGGAGGCAGCGGCTCTCGGTGCCCGGGGAGGCGCATGGGGACGTTTCCTCCTGCTTGTGCCCCACAGCATCCCTGGGGAACGCCAGGCTGTCGCTTGCGGGGACACAGCAGGGTCCCCATGGGCAGTCCCCATGCGTCACATCAGTTTTGGGACCAGGAAGGACAAGGCTGAGCTCTGAGGAGCATCTCAGCTGCCTCTTCTAGGATGTCTAAGGCTGAGCTTAATAAAGCTGCTTATCACCGCTCTAGGGGCGGCAGGAGCTGCTTGCTCTGCCCACCCGCTTGGAGGGACCCCGGGAGCTGAGAGATGGGAATTTGGCTCTGTGCTCCCCATGGAAGCGCCTTTGGGAACAAAACGCGGCGCGCTGTGCGCTCGCTCGTCTCGCCCGGAGCACATGGCATCCCTGCGTGGTGAAGCAGCAGCGTCGTTTGCAAGCTGAGAGATTAGGTGACTTGTCCAAGGTCGCGCAGAGCGATCCCTGCCAGCCCGGGGATGGGAAACGGGTTTCCTGGCGCTGCAGATAGCCCTGGAGGAGCTGCTACCCGGCTCGGTCTGAGCGCGGGATGGACACAAGGGCAGCAGGAAGCTCCTTCCATGGGTAGGAGGATCCATGGATCCATGTGTTGCCCACGCTGAGGCTCCCACGTTACATTTGAAGACTAGAGCAGCTTAACAAGTACCTTGTGGTTGATCCCTTATTGATCCCCTGTAAATGGAAGCGAGAAGCTTTGCCCCCATCACCCGCATCCTGCAAGGAACAGTGCAAGGAACAGCCCCGTAGCGCTAACGTCCTGCAAATCCTGGGACAGAGGAGGGAGGAGAGGCCTCATGGGGAACCTTTTGTTGGAAACCCATCTCCTCCCACGGAGGAGTCAGATGTGACAGCCCTCGTTATCCGTGTTATCCGCTGGTTCCTGCCCTTATAGAAATCCCATTTTTTTACAGGGAGAAGGGTGAAATGGCAGGGCCGGGCGGGGAAGTCTCACTTTATTCCTTCATATTTGGCTCCTCTGCTTCCTTAGGGAAGCACAAATCACTAATACCAAAGAGAGGGGCACAGGAGAGGCCTCCTTTGCCATGCTCAGCACTGGGTATTTTGGCCTCCTTGGGGCTTGAGCACCTTCCTCATGGCAAACGGGGCCTTTTTGAAGGCCTGAGGCTGAACACCTAAATTATTCTTAAAAGCACAGATTCCTGGGAAGGAAGAGGCCTTGTCTGTGTGCTTTCTGCTGGAATTGTCACCCTGTTAGCATCAGGATGGCTGCAAAAGGAGAAATGGCTCTGCATTTTGGGGGTCAATGCAGCAAATCCGCAGCTTCCCGGGGAGCGGGATGTGTCCATGCACATCAGTCCTCCCTTCTCTGCGATTCCAGGGACAGAGGCGGGTGCTGGAGGCCGGGCTGAGCATTCCCGGCCTCTGGAAGCAGCTCCGGCTGCGCGGGGAGGCAGCACCCTCTGCTGCCGGCACACTCCCTTCCAGGGCATCCTCGCTGCTCCAGAGGGAACACTCGGGAAAAGCATCCCCGGAAACGGCTCCCTGCGAGGCAGAGCACCCACGGGCAAGAAGGAAAAGCCATGGAATTGCCAGGACGCTGCTAAAACGGGCTGGAATGTGCAGGACGGGACCACATGCAGCCACTCTCCATGCACAGGTCCCCGCCGTGCCAAGCATCACTCAGAGGTGCAGATTGCTCCGCGGATAAGGACAGAAAAAGCGCCCTGTTCAAGGGAAAAATGAGGCCACGTCTGCTCGGGGCCGCGGGAAATGCCTCTCCAAGGAGCAATCCGTCACGGGGAGGCGCGAGGGCCCGCGCGGACGCTGCGGCTCTCGCAGCGCTGCAGGGCCCGGCGCAATGCAGGGGTGGCTGCTGCACGCAGCAGCTGCGTCCTTCCCTCTCCTCCTTCCTTGCCTGCGTTTAGCCGCCTTTTCCAAGCCCTATTTCCCGTGCAGCGGCACCAATCCTGCAGGGCACTGTGCTTGGCCAAGGAGAAGTCAAACAACATGATATTTTTATTGCAGGAAGCAGCAAGATGCTCTGCACGGGAAGGCTGCTCCTCAGCCCTGCTGCATACATGCATGCTGCATGCATGCACGCACGCATGTTGCATGCACACGTTGCATGCATGCACGCATGTTGCACGCACGTTGCATGCATGCATGTTGCACACACACTGCAACAACCCCGCAGCAAAGAAAAATCCACTTTAAACCCCATGCTGCTCCCCTTGCCCAGCAAACAGAGCAGGGTCTTGCCCCGAGCTCCTAGATTTCCTCCTACAAAAACCCCAACTTTAAAAATGAAGCCACCAACAAATCTTAAATTGAAAATAAAACCAGCCTGACCAACAATCTTTGGAAAATAAAATAGGAGACTTTTAGAAAAATATTTATTTTTTATAAATACACTTCCAAATTCATCAAAAAACATGAAAGGAATCACACACCTTTACTTAGAGGAAAACAAGATCTTGCAGCTTGATTTATAAAAGTTAGAGAGAAATACATGACTTCCAGTGTTTGATTTCTGTAAAACATATAAATAATCAGACTGCTGATTTAGAGCAATGCAATAAAGAATATGTTTGTCCTTTAAAAGGATTAGAATTGATACTAGTAATTACTTATGGGAGAAACTGAGTGTATGATGTTATTCCATGGACTCGCTTTGCAAAGGAAGGTTAATACAGCAGCTCTCAGCAAGGTGCTTTCACCTTCTATTAATAGCATCAACAAAATAAAAATAACCCTGTTCCCTTGGCCCACAGCCCAGTGGATTTCTACTATCCTTCTTGATCAGATTTGGTGTAGTTTCACCCCTCTCCCCATCTGCAATCTCTTTTCTAAGCCACAGATTCTATATGTTGCAAAATATTTTTCATTTGGCAAATGCTAAGTATTAAAGAGCTTAAAAGGAATGTCTGTGGGAAAAAACACAGTTGTAAAAAACCCACCTCAGACAGACTAAAGGAAAGAGATGTGTTAAGTTCTTGCTGAATTTTTAGAAAATACAGGGCAAATTTGGGGGTGATACACTGGAGATCTCACAAATAAACCCATTTTCAGCTGAAAAACAGCAGCTGGAAGAAGAAAACCACCATGTGTATTTAAAAATATAACCAAACCTCTCTGCAATCACTGGTTATTCCAAAAAATGCCAGCCAAATATTAAAAAGTCAATGTATAAAAGCCAAGAAAATGCCCCTGCCGCAGTCATTTGTAAAGTGGAAATAAATGTTGTCAATCATTACAGTATGTTTATTCTCATGTAAGTCCATTTTTCATTAAAATCTGTTCCCTTGCACCACATACAGCAGAACTGGAATATGGCCAATATGGTTATTTTTGCTTAAAGAAAAATAATGTTTGAATTTAGGGACATACCAGCCCTAAAACACCCTTCTCTGCACCGCTGTTTCAGCCGCTCCGCTGTGTTTTGGGGATGGGTGTTTGCTAGGACATGTCTATGAATGGGAGAGCTATTCCAGAGGGCTGCTTCCAGGTGGTATTCCGCTATTCCCAACGTGGTATTCCATGATATTCCCCTGACAGGCAGTACTGCTCCTCTTTGGAGTGAGACCATTGGGAACGGGACAGATTCTCGGGTCTGTGAGGAGTCCCCAGACTCCCAAGCTGAGTCCAGAGGCTCCCAAATTCCCTGTGTGCGGCTGCAGGGATGGGCAGGATTCCTTGGAGCTGTGGGGCCCTCTGTCCCCACGTCCCCCTCGAGCCACCCACATCCCTTGGCCATAGGGATGTGACATGGGAGCACAGAAAAAAAGGCAGAAATTCCTGGGAAAGGGGTCCCTGCTCCCAGGCAGGATCCTGTTTGCCAGGAGCCGGTACCACGTCCAGGCTTCAGCCTCTCCTCCTGCACTGGCTCCATCTCCTTAATAAACACAGCACCCTGTGCTAACTGCCTGCTGGAGAAGGACACGGAGCATCTGGGAATGTCACCAGAGCAGAGACACCCCATGGGTGACAACTGCCTGGGAAATAACAAAATTTACTAGGGAGAAAGCAGGGTCTGGATGTCTCCATTCTCCTTATCGTGACCACGTTTCAAAACCTCTTGTGTTGGCCTAAGCCAAGAGCAATTCGGCCTGGGGGCCCTGAGGACATATAGGGAAAACTCCTGTCCCTTATGGGATTCTTGAGCTCAAAACATGCCAGCAGCACCCCCAAACGCCGTCACTGCCTCCACGTGTGCTCCACGAGGGACACGGGGATAAGCTGCTCCTGCAGAATCTCATAAGCTGCTAAATGACACTGCAAGATGCAGCTTTGCGGACAGAGAAAAAGCGTTTCAGAGAAGGCGACGGGACAACAGCCAAGGAAAATACCGCTCCCGTTAGCTAAACCCACCAGCTCCTCCAAACACCGAGCTTTTTCCCAGAGAATTATTGCTGCAAGGCACACGACAGAGCTGCGAAGGGCCACACTGTCACCCTGGGGCTGTTACTCTAAAAACCTAGAAAATGAAGCGGTTTCCTCTGCATTCCCCATGCATCTGCTTGGGGAAAACTGGCACCAGGGCAGGTTGCACAGAGGAGACCGCGGAGCCCGGGGTGCAAAACCCAGTTTTGCTGCGGGAACAGCTCAGCCCCGGGCAGGACACAGGACGGACATTGATATTACTGTTTTCTACCCTGAGAATCTGAGATAAAAACAAAAAAGAATCGGCAGGTGCTGAATTTAACAGCTCTGCCACGGTGCCTGCGAGGTAGTTCAGTGTTAGAACCACAAAGCCCCGATGGGGAAACGGAGGCATTTCCAGGTGAGGTAATTTTGCCCAGAGTCACAGTCAGAGGCAGAAACGCCCCACTGAGCTCTTGGCCCCTATGGGGCTCAGTGTTGCACCGAGCTCCTGTCCGGGCTCAACGTCCGCAGCACCGGGGCTCCCGGGTGGGACAGAGCTGGTGCTGGACACGGGGCTGGAAAACCCAGGCAAGGAAAGGGAGGAGACAGCAGGGAGCCTTCAGCCAAGCAGGGCTTCGTAATCCACGTACCACACGAGGCGGCCGGAGCTGGGGCTGACGCCCGAGATGGGCCATTTCTTGGGCTCGTGGCCCACCCTGCTGATGAGGCTGGTGATGTTGTGCTTGCCCTTGCCCAGCACGAGCACGAACACCCTCCGGGCCCTGTTGATGAGGGGCAGGCTGAGGCTCATCCTCTGGTGCGGTTTCACGGGGCTCTCCGTGAGCACCACGGGCTGCGCCCCTCTTTCCAGGCCGTTTTCCGAGTGCGGGAAGAGCGAGGCCGTGTGCCCATCGGCGCCCATGCCCAGCAGCACCAGGTCGAAGCTGCCGTTGGCCACGAGGGCGCCGATCTCCTGGGCGTAGAGCTCGGCGCCGTGGTCCTCCTCGACGCAGAGGCGCCGGTTGAGGTGCACGGGCATGGGGTGCACGTTGAAGTAGGGCACCCGCACGCTCTGCAGCAGGTGCTCGTGCAGGCTGAAGAAGTTGGACTCGGGGTCGGAGAGCGGCACGCAGCGCTCGTCCACCAGCCACACGTGCGTGCGGCTCCACGGGAAGGCGAAGTGGCGCCTCGCCAGCCGCTGGAACAGCACCACGGGGCTCGAGCCACCCGAGAGAGCCAAGTGGAAGCGCCCGGCGCGGGCCACGGCGCTGCTGGCCGCCCTCTCCATGTCCGAAGCCAGTTGGGACACCAGCTCCTCGGCCCACGCCGACACCAGCGGGCTCTGCCGATACTTGGTCTGGATGGTTTGGTAATCGCTCGGCGTCGGCTCCTCGCGATGCAGCAGCTCTACGGGCTCCGCCAGGGCAAACGCCAGGTCCCCACCGACCATTTCAACATCCAAGAGGTCCTGGTTGTCCACGCCGCCGGGGTAGAGCCGCGGCGCTTCGTGGGCGACGCTGTCCAGCAGCGGCGTCCAGAACTCCCAGGACGCCAGCAGGTTCTCGGTGGTGATGAAGGAGTCCTTCCTGCCGTGGAAGATGCTGGAGATGAGCACGGAATACGCATCCCTCTCCTTCACGGGCTTGTACACGTAGAAATCGGACAGCGGCTGCCCGAAAACGCGCAGCTCCGGCTCCCCTGCCGCTTCCTTCCAGCTGCCTTGGGGCATGACGGGCTTGAAGAGGTTGCGGCTCACGAGGACGGCGGGAGCGCCGAGCGCGCCGTGCCCGATGTGGAAGACGATCTGCTTGGCCTTGCAGCGGCTGGAGGCCGCGTCCCGCAGGGTGCCGCTCTGCGGGCAGTACGCCCGGTTCTTGAAGAGGACCCGCACGTAGCCCGCGCGCTCGTCCAGCGCCTTCCCGGACACCAGCAGGAAGGGGACCCCTTCCCAGCGCGGGCTGTCGCTGTGGATCAGCACACCTGGAACGACACGGGGAGCCGCAGAATAAAACCTGGAGCCTCAGCAAGCTGCAAAAATGAGGGAATCTCAACTGGCTGCTCATCTCCCTCCTTCCATGGAAATCTTGGCATCCATGGGGTCTCCTGCTCCACATTGAGCCCTTCTGTGACCTCTCTAGCTTCCCCTCAGCTACCGCCTTTCCTCTTGCACAAAACCGACTTCTGAGCACGAATATCATTCAGCCAAACCCTTGAGGTTCAGAAAACGCAGCCTGGCCAGGGGTGACCGTGTACTGCCACCCACAGAGACCTGACCCTTCCCAACACTTGGCCCTTCAGGTGCAAAGAGCCACCAGCCTTTATGAAAGGGCAAGGGAGTTTGCAGGGCAATCCTAAAAATAACACCCTGATCTTCGCAAGGATAATGTGACTTATGCAGTGTCTCCGTTTGGTGGGATCATGAGCTAACGAACATTATTGTGTTGCTACAGCTCCCCGTTACGACGCTGCTGGGTGCCTGCAGACACCCCCATGCAGCACTGAGGTTGGAGCTGGTACCAGAACCAGGACCCCCATGCCCTGCACTTGGTTCCAGGCGGCTCCATCGGAGCGAACTCCCGATTCCCACCTGCGAAGGTCGGCGTGGTGCTCACGTAGCCCGGCTCCCGCTGCAGCTCCTCGCGCACGTGGCCGCCGTAGGCCTCGTACTGCCCCAGCACGGCGCTGCCGCGGTGCGGGGCGCGCAGGGTCCGGAAAGCCTCCAGCTTGCGCTGCAGCACGGCCCCCGCGCTGCCCACGCTGCCGGGCAGCTCCATGGCCACGAAGAGGAGCATCTCGGTGAGGTGGTTCTGCAGCACGTCCCGGATCACCCCGTACTGCTCGTAGAAGCTCGTGCGGCCTGAGGACGAGGCAAAAAAATGGTCACGATTAGTCCCTTTCCTGCAGCCCTTTGCTCTGCGTGTGTTTTTGTACCAAAGCACTTTGCTTCTCCTCCTCTCCTGCCTCAAAATTAGTCTTTCTGCTTCCCGCAGAGGGGGTTCCCAAATATCTCTGCTACTAAAATAAAGGTAAACGTTTCCCAAGGAACCACCCATCCTTCACGGAGCAGAATATGGGTGTTAAAACTAAATTTCTTGCAAAAAAAGCCTGCTTCTCCCTCCCTGCCTGACTTAATAGTGTGGGAAGAAGGGGAGGAGGTCAGTTTGCTTGTACAGAAATGACTCCGATGCCTTTCCCGAGTCCAGCAGCCCCATGCTGCACACTGCAGACTACGTCGTGACCAAAGGCTTCCCCTATTGATGGATACATTTATCTCTCTTGCCCTAATCCAAAGGCACATTCGTTAATGTAATCAATGCTGCAGCCTTGCTGCGAGCCAAGCTGCCAGCTTCAGCCGCGCAGGAGGGGAAAAAAAAGGCATTAAATTAAAAATTACAAAGTTTTCAGAGGGAAGGGGTGCAGCAGGGGCTACACAGAGCCTGTGTGTTTGCCCTAAACCTCCTTCCAAGCTTTGATTCCCCCAGGAATGGGCCTGGCTTTGGTAGGTGTTGCCAAGGCAAGGATCACTCAGAGCTTAATCAGGATGCATTAATTAATACGTATGTATTTGGAGGGGGGATAGGTGGGAAGGAAGGTGGAAGAGGAGGTAAAGGGAGCGGAGAAGCAATCCTGATGTTGCAGAAGCCAAGAAGTGCTGCGGGCGGCAGCCGCGCGTTACACTGAGCGCTGCAGAGCGCTGCAGCAAGGACTGCAGCAGGGACCGCGCTGCCCTGCTCCCTCCGCAAGGCTCCTGCTGCACGAAGAGGAGGAAAGGGAGAGGGAAACACAGAGACGGACACTCAGGTTGACCCGGGTGCTGCGACTGGTGCTCTAACCCGAGTAGAATTCAAGCAGAAGATGAAAGAGCATCTTCAAGAACAGCACAAGCAAAAACTCAGTGCAAGCTCTGCACCTAACAGGACAGGAATGCAAAGGCAACAGCACTAACAACCGCCAGATTAGTGCACCACAGAACTCAGAAGGGTTTAGATGGCACCAAATGCCAAGGAGAGCTCCCTCTCCATTCCATCATTCACCTGCTCCTCTTTATTTCTGTCCCAGCACCTCTCCAAGATCCATTTTCAGGTAGTTAATGCACCAGGCAGCCCTCCCCAGCCACCCAGCCTGCTGCCGCCTCACTAACCTTTAGCATCCACAGTCTCTTTCAGGACAATCTCCACTCTCTCCACGTGATGCCGGTTCCAAATCGGATCCAGAAACTGTCGGTTCTGGTGGCGAAAGGGCAGGATATGGGCCACAGCCTGCAAAGGGGAAAAAAATAAGGTTTTCACAGCAAATCACAGGGTTTCTACAGTCTCTCTGCCTTATTGCTCCCTCCAATGCTGGGATGTATCCTGGGGTGCTGCACAGTGGAGAACAGAGCAGGGAAGAGGAGAAAAGCAGCAGGAGAGCACAGTAGGGTCTCCAAGACTCATGCAGAACAGAAATTAAAGGTCTTGCTGAAGCATTTTGAGTTTTCACGTGCAAAAGCTCGATTTGCAAAGCGCAAGGCGCTCAGTTTGTGTCCATCAGTGGGCAAAGGGCTGAGTCAGACTGTGCTGGGGTGAACGCGCAGCTCCAAAGCACTGAGATGCACCAGATCAGATGCTTGTATTGCTAAAGACACCTTGCTGGGGAAAAAGAAAAAAGGAAAACAATAAATAAATCCCCCCCTTTTAGCAAAAATGCTTTCCTTGTAGAGGGACATGCACCTTGCAGAGCAAATCCTGGCCATGGTGCCATGGGTGGAAGGGGCTGCTTTCAAAACGCGGTGCCGCATCCGTCCCAACGAGGTTGCCCGTCCTTGAGCACGTTCCCTCGGGACATTGCAGATGCACGTCCTGGGCTGGCCCTGCAGCAGCCAGTCCCCCGTGCCCCGAGCAGGGCACGTGGCGGGAGGAAACCTTCTGCTAAGTATCCCAAAACTAAAACGCTGTCAGCCCCGTGTCACACCGAAGTTAAAAGCTGCTGCTAAAAGTGCTAGTAGAGGGGGAATGAGATGGGGGGATTGTAAGAGGGAAAAGGGATGCAGGGAAATCGAAGCCTTGACCTTGGTGCAAAGATCGGACGAATTCTGCATCTCCCCCTTCTGCACCTGGTGTTCCCTGCGGAGAAGGAAGGGAAGGGAGAAGGTCCTGCCTTGGTCCATGCATTTCCTCCCTTCTGCACAAGGACAGAGGGCAGCACTGCAGGGGAGAAGGGAGCTGTCACCGCAAGGTCGCGCGGCCTCCGCTGGGACTAACGCTCCGGATCCGTCTCCAGCAACAGGAGCGTTGGGAGCTGCCTCGGAGCAGCCCCGCGTGGATTCGGGATACGGACACTCGCAGAGCCCGAAGGCTACGAACAGCCTGAGCAAGTGACAGGGGGTGCAGGGCTCTGCGTAAAGAGGAACCCACTGAGCCTGCAGCCGGGCAGGAATCACATCCCCATCTCGGGGCCAAGATTATTCACGGCTTTGGGAAAACCTGACTGCCAGCACTGTCATATAGGAGAGGAGCTAACAGAGCTGCAGGTAACACATCCAGGGCTCCAACTCCCTCCTTGGTCCCAAACCTGATGCCCAACAGCCCGCAGCGGCGCCGCTCACCTGTTTGCCCAGGTAGTGGTCCACGCGGTACATCTCCTCCTCCCTGAAGAAGCCGCCGAGCTCCGCGGCCAGCTCCCGCGCCGACTCCAGGTCGTGGCCGAAGGGTTTCTCCAGCACCACGCGCAGCCAGGCCCCCCGCGGCGGCCGGCAGCTGCTGTTGATGTGCCGGGCGATGTCCGTGTAGGCGAACGGCGGCACCGAGAAGTAGAAAATCCTTCCCGCCTCCTTCAGCCCCTCCTGGCGCAGGAGCAGCTCGATGTCCCTGTTGAGCGCCGTGTAGTTTTCAGCCGTCTTGAGCTGGTGGTATTGGCTCAGCCTCAGGAACTGGTCCTTGAGCACGGCGCAGCGGTCGGGGGACTCGTCCCGGGGGCACGACAGCTCCTTGAGGACGTCGAACATGCGGCGCTGCCCCGGCTCCGGGGCCGTCAGCGCGGCCCCGTGGAACGTGAAGCTGTGGCCGCTGCTCACGTGGTCCCGGTAGAGCTGGAACAGCCCCTGCCACAAGTATTTCTTGGCCAGGTCGCCCGTGGCTCCCAGCAGGATCACGGAGACGTGGCCGTGGGACTCCCCAGATAGGGATGGCAGCGCTCCCAGCAGCAGCACCGCGCACAGGAGCGTCTCCGGCATCTCGGATGGAGAAGGTGGACCCAGGAACCCTAAAAGAGAGAATTCAGATGGAAAAACTATGTTGTAACACCACAAAACAAGGTAGCTGCTCCCCTATGGCAGCAGAGCCAGGATTTCCTGCTTGGACGCTTTTCCCAACAGTGTCTCCTCCCTGCTAGGATTTGACCAGCAGGAGTAATTGGGGCTCTTGCAAAGACTGCAGCCTCCTCTTGCAAACCCAGGAGGACAACCCGTGTCTGCACAAGCACTACTGCTGCAGTCGGGTTAAAGAGGGGACATCAACACCCTGGGAAAGTGAAATCTGTTTTAACGGGAATTTCAGAGCAAATGAACGCAAACGCCTCCAACTGCAGGCTGCAGCTTCCAACAACCTCCCGCTTGGGACTTTGCTCTGCGCTATCTGTCCTGTCAATATTGTCACAGCAGCTCAAAGACAAGCACTGGCAGTGCCAGCTCGCAGGCCCTTCTTTATTGCGCTGCGCATTGATGATTCCTGAGCACTTCCATTCCCAAAAGTACAGCAGAATCAGGCTCTGAGCTACCGGGAGCCAAACGGTCTGCAAAAACAACACGGGGAAGAGGATTTTTAGCCCTCCAGCTCTATGGGGTTAGGAGACACGGCTGAGTTTGGGCTGTATCTGCTGCAACTTTCCACCACTAAAGTGCACACGTCAGCACCGCTCCTGGCCTTGGCCTTCAGCATCCGCCTAGATCGCTGCAGCCAGCGGCTGTCCCTGCCCAAACCCCTCTATTTCCTCTTTTAGATCCTTGTTTCTCTAATCTAGAAGGAAGCTGCTTTTAGGAGAAACGACATACTTAGTTCTTACTACCCAGAAACACAGCAGTGACTTTAGACCCCAAGAGAGAAAATGCAGAACAAGAAGGTAATAAATAATTTTTTACTGTTCTCAGTACAAGAATGGCTTCAGAAACTCAGAGAACAAATAGCACATTCCCTGCATTTTGTTTTCTGGAGTTGCACTTAGCTGGAGCATCTCAGTATATTTGAGATATTTACCATTAAAAACACTTGGTTCTGTGATGGATTTAAACCTTTAGCTTTACCTGTGTGGGGAAATGTTCCCCTAGACATGGATGCAGGGAGTAAAGATGTTTTATCAATCATTTTTGCACAGGAAAAGGCTATGTCAGTTTATAGCTTCTTCATGAAGGTGCAACTCCAGCCTCCCTCGGCTTTGCACCATTTGCACCAAATTTGCACCATTTGCTTCATTACACCACGGTAATGGGGAAGTTTCACCACAGTTTGATTGAGAAACGGATCCTGGTGGCATCAAAGTGCCCCTTGGGGGCAGACAGAAGATAAAAGGTGTCTCCTTGGGCTCATTCATTCACATTTGGGTACAAACTGTGTCCCCGGCTCCCCTGTTCCACATGGTCTAGTTAAACCCTGTGTTTCTCTCCAGCAGACTCACCTGGGCGATGCAGCAGCTCTGCAGGACCAGCAGCACCTGGAGATGCGTCTTCTTTACCGCTCTCTCCTCGCCTGCAGCAAACGGACCATCCAGCAAACTCTCCGCTCCGTCAGGAAAACAAGAGGCTGCAAATGAGATAAGGCAGCTCGTCCCTGGGCTGGAAAATGGGAGGAAACAGCAGAGATGATCCTCCCATTCCCAGCAGAGGAAAACTGCATTCCCGTGCCAGCCACGGGCAGCAGATCCCAGCTCCCAGCCCACTCGTGTATCCAGGGCAAAGCCTTTTACTGCAGGTTTATGAGAGCAAGGAAAAACATTTTCCTTGTCATTTTTCACTCTTGCAAGGAAGGAGAGCAGCATTAACATCTTAGTTTCCAAGAAATGGGAAACACCTGCAGCAAATCCCACCCCCAAAGCACCTTCCTGACAAACTCCACCACTTTATTCAAGTCCTTACTGAAGGTCTGCAAGGGAGACCATGGTGTAATTCTCCTTCCCCCAGTACAGGATTTATATATCTATTATTTTTAATGCAGATGGCAAAGTTACACAGTGTGATAAAATAATATTTACATTTGTATAAGCAACTTTTCTTTCCAGAGGAGGCTGCAGCTCCTGCCACGTCCTGCAGAGACCTCAGGTAGGGAACGGGACCAGGGGTGGGACAATGTTTTTCCATTTACCCAAGGAAGGGAATGAATTAGCCACAGAAATTCCTGGCAGATGCAGCTACGCAGTCGCACTTATTTACAAGGCAACCGAAAACTAGTTTCACAACAGCCCCAATTGCAAAATAATGTGCTACGCTGCCCGGAATAAGCACGGTGAACTTGAAGCTGTTTGCTTACTGCTTGCACATCAAATAATCAGCAGTATTCACCTTAAAAAAAGGAATATTTAATAAGAATATTTAAAGATAATTCAAAATAAGAATATTTAAAGATAATTCAAAATAAGAATATTTAAAGATAATTCAAAATAAGAATATTTAAAGATAATTCA
>JAWLRI010000038.1:415496-441359 GCA_034781795.1 Crypturellus tataupa | reverse complement strand
GAGGTTTCTCTCCGCCCAGTTGTCCAGTCTGTCCAGGTCCCTCTGGATGGCAGCACAGCCCTCTGGGGTGTCAGCTATTCCCCCCAGCTTCGTATCATCTGCAAATTTGCTGAGGAAGCACTCCCAAATCTGTTTTCTCCCCCAAGTGGGTGGCTGTTGTGGTGCCCCAAGAGGGTCATTTTTCTCCTCTCTCGCCCCCGCAGGGCATCGGCAACACGTTCCAAGGCGGCGCCAACTGCATCATGTTCGTGCTGTGCACGCGCGCCGTGCGCGCCCGCCTGCTCTCCTCGCTCTGCTGCTGCCTGCCGCGGCCGAGCAGCGAGCGGGAGCGCCCGGAGCGCCGCGGGAGCCGGGATGCGCATGACCCCGAGCGGACCCCACCGCTGCTCTGCAGCACCTGACGCTCAGCGGCCGGCGCCTCCGTGCGGATCTCGTCCTTTGGGTAAAAACTGGGAGATTTTTCTCAAGAGCTTTTATAGGAGAGGCCTTTATGCCTGCTGCTCCACTGTGAAGTGAGGAAATAGGTGCCCATGGGGACAGGCCACCAGGAGAGTCATTTTCTGGTCTCTAGATGAGGTTACGTAGGGTACCAGGGAGAGCTGAAGAGGAACCGGTGGTTCCAAATAATGCGTTTCTGTGCATGCTGCTCCCTTCCTTCTGTACTCGATATTTCAGATATATTTAATGCTCAAATATTCTTCATAGAATAGCACAATCCCTGCTGCTACACATCCCAGAAGGGTAATAGAGTAAATGACTCATCTAGGCTCCTTGGAAGAGCTGTAGGAACAAGAGTTTGACCCAAGAGAAGCCCTTTGAGGTCTGGTTGTGGGACCAGACCCTGCACAACAGCCTTGCCTGGTTCTGTTTGTGCATTGTGTTTTCTGGGGCTTGACCTCGTGAATGATAACTACAGATAATTATACTTAGTTACAAGCTAGCAGTTAGCAATAGCAGTAAATTAGTAGTTAGTAGTAGTGTAGGTCACTGTGCCATAGGGCTGGGGAAGGTGGCAAGCCCTGTGGGTCACGGGGCCAGCAGGATTAAGGATCTTGCAGAGAAAGCTCTGTTGTGTATGGTAGGTCTCCCACAGACTTCTGCTTCTTGTTCTCCATGACCTCAAAATGTGAAAAAATAGATTTTTTTTAACAAATTGACAATTCTTTTTAGTTTGCATAACTTGCTTGCAGGGCATTCACACTGCTCCAAGTACCCAGCTCCCAAACCCTCTCCTGCAGGTGTAACTAAAGCTAAACGTGTGCAGGGATGAGTCTTGTTACTGCATTTCATGAATACTTGGAATTAACTTTATTGCAGTATTAGTATTTTTAAGTCCTGTTATTTGCAGAGGACTAAGTGTGGCAAGGTGGAGCTCTCAGGAACTGAGGGACTCGCTTCTTCGCCTCTAAATAAGTGCAGCAGCTCTTTCTTCTGGCTCCAAGTTTTGCTTTTGTTGAAGAGTTTTTAACCTTCCAACAGCTGGATAGCAACAAAGAGGAGCTGTGTAGAAAAGCTGGGTGGTAAACCTTAAAATTGAGAGATTTAAACTGCTGCGTTCAGTTCTTTGGAGACAGGCCTGGACACAGGAAGTAACGTCTCACTTAGCTGGGTATTAAAATACAAAAAAAGCAAAGAAAGTCCTTGTTTTCAATTCCCTTTTTCTTTTTGCACAACAGCAGGGCCCTGAGAAGTGCTTTGGGGGGAACATGCGGAGCTGCACCCTGTGCTTCAGGGATTGGGGGAAATAAATGGATTTGTAAATGCATTGGCAATAGCACCAGTGCCAAAACAAGTGGGAAATCCCTGATTGTGGGAATTTTCCTGCAGGCAGGGCCGGAGGAAGGAAAGAAGCCACCAGAGAAGCGCTTGGAAGTGTCTTTAATGCCCGATATATTGAAGCAGCCGCAGGCAGCATGTAAATGGGGTGGGATAATGTGGCTGGCAGTGAGGGGAAGAGTCTGCCCTGGCACCTCCTTGAGGTCCGTGTTTTATTCTGGGCAGGTGCAGGATGGTGCTGGAGTCCCCTGGGGGGAGCTGGAGCCTCGGGAATCGCTGCTGGAGTGACGGAGAAGCGGAGGAGGTCCCTGTTCCCTGGCACGCGGATGCTGGCTCCTGTGGTCACGAGCTTTGCTGGGGCTCCTGAAGGTGCTGTTGGTGACACTGCAGCTTTGTGGTCTTCTTCGCTCTCCTTCCTCCACCGTAAGAACCTCTTTGGAGTTTGGCTTTCCCATCTGACCTGTCCAAGGAGAGGAAACGCCATGGGGATAGGGAATGCTGCTGTCAAATCCGCCCTGGATGCGGGTCCCAGTGCGAGAAGCCTTCCCGGCTCCTGCTCCCCACCTGGATGTGACCGTCTGCAAGGGACCTCCCGGCGAGGACGGACGATTCGCCTGGATGTTCTGTCCCCCTCCTTGGTGGCGGAGGGTCCTTGTCACCAGTGCTTGTGGTGGCAGCACCTGCATTACCTCTGGGCAGAGCTGAGGGGCATTTCGGTGCTCCAGGACAGCCCTCGGCAGCAGCAAGGGCAAAGCGGGGCCTGGGACATGCCCTGAGCTTTGGGCGTCCTCTGCCCGAGCCCGGGCTGGGGATCTGCTCCTTCTCCAGGAGCACCAAGCTGGAGCTGGGGAGGGGATGCTGGTTTGCTGCTTGGAGATACCCTGTTTACAGCTCCTCACTCTAGCTGGTTTTAAGTATTTTCTCCGACTTTGACAAAATAAAGCTTTATTTCTTTACCGGGATGTTGTTCTTCAAGCACGTTGGGATGGAAGGTGAGCTGGAATTGGGGACCTGCAAGACCAGCGCGTGCTGCTCATTTCACTCAGCTCCATTCCCCTTGCGGCTGGTGCCTCAAATACATCAGAAAACAAATGTGGAGCTGTGAGTTCCAAATTCTTCCTTCAGAAGGGACCAGGTTTTGAGATAAATAGGAATTATATTGGAGAGGGCTGGAGGCTTCCCAGGATTTGCCAGCTGGGAAAAGATGTGTATTTCTGTGGGCAGGGAAGATCTTTAAGCAGGCTGGTAGCAGAGGTTGCCACGTGATTCCAGCCTCCGAACTTTGCTCGGAATAGGTTAAAGTTTTGCCCGCCGTGTCCCACAGCTGGAAGTGGCCGAGACCCCTGGCGCAATGAGGCTGCTGGACCTTGGCTCCGCTCGCAGCGCGTTGAGCAACCGCGTCTGTCCCCGGCGTTGCACAACGCTCCGAGCTGCTCCCTGCGGCTTCTAACTGCTCCCAAATTGAACCGGGTGCTGGAAAGGTTCTCGTGAGGGGCCTGTCCCAGGGCAGGAGGGGAAAGCAGTCCTGATGCTGCAGAGAACGGGTAGAAGTTCTGCAGCAGTAAAATGTGGTTTACATTGTGGTGTTTTGGCTGTTCTGCAGTGTTGGGTGTCAGAGTTTTGCCTCCTATCTGCCTTAAGAACCTTTAAAGCAAATGCTAGTTTGTCCCTCGGGGAGTTGTCCTTTGCTTTTGCCATCCCAAACATATCCATCCCCTCCTTGCCCTTGTCCTCTGGAGCTCTGATGCTCAGTGTGCTCCTACCCGTGGACTAGCAGGGAACGGCAGAGGGAAGAGCAGCCCATATTGCATTTTAGCAGCTTCCTTGGGGTGTTTGAAGTTCAGAGACGCATTTTGAGCATATAAAGAGGGAAATAGGATGTGTTGGAAAGGTGGCAGCTGCCTATTCTAGACTAGAATAGTTTATGATAGTCTATAGATAGTTTATCATATAAACTATGGTAGTTTATGGACTACGGCAGTCCTGCTTGGGAGGGGCAGGATCAAACGCTAGGGCTGCAATGGGGGGAACAGCTTAAGAAACAAGAGCTGGAAGGAAACTGGATAAGGAGGATGAGGGAGGGCTTGGAATGGTAGAAGGGAAGGACAGAAAGTTCCTGCAAGAGTTTCAAGATGGGCTCTTCACTGCAGCTCGTGATTTTTTGCCCATATTGGAGGAGAATGGGCTGTGTGGAGGAGGCAGGAGTGGCACATGGGGCAAACGGGGAGGAATGAGGGCTCTGGGACGAGGGGAAGGGATGGTTGGAGTGTGTCCACGCAAACCTCCTCCCCAGGGATTAGGATTTGGTGAGTTCACCCCTCACTTGTGCCTCTGCTGAAGCTGATGTGGTTACTGCACAACCCCATTCCTGCTGCCTCTCCCCACTGCCCCCCAGCACCTTCCCCTCTGTCCGTCCCGCTGATCTCCAATTCTAGATGTCAACCAAGTCCAGCAGCTCAGGAGGCTCTGGGCACCCCCTGTATTTGTGGAGGAGAGAAATCACGTTTTTAACAACACGTGTCAGAAAAGGACCATTTCCCTGTGCCTAAAGCAGAGGAGCATCCTGGAAAACTGATTTTTGGTCTTGCCTCTGTCATCTTCTGCAGGAAGAGCAGTTTCAGGTGGTCTCAGGCTACAGCTGCTGTTTGGAAGACTTGTGGTTGCATAATATCGGTTACTGCAGCTGCTCAGAAGGGACATGAACGGTTATTGCACTGTGCAGAACCCCACGTGTCTCGAGCCCATGCAACCCCTTAGGGCACTGCAGAAATCGATGCTGTGTGGCCTGAGCTGACTAAAAGGAGGTCTTGGTTGGCACAGCTGGTTTTTCTATCTTGAATAGAAAAATGAACCTACCAAGGTCCAAAAGAGCAGCTCGGGGCTTCTCTGGAGTCAAATGCTCCTGCTGAACAAGGTGCAGAAGGTGCTTTAATACGCAGGGATTCCCACACTCTTCCGGAACATCCTCGGGATCGCCCAAGCTGGATCGCAATGAGGAAAGGACCAGACAGCTCCCAGACTGTCTTATCCGAGCGTGTTATGGTAAGCTCGCTGATCTCAGTCTGTTCTTATTTTATTTGGTGGATGAATGTGAATTGTTGAGGCTCTTCTGAGACGGCCTTTGAGGACAGCTACAAAAAAAGGGAGAAGTCTGGCTGGATTTTACCCAGCGTTTGCATTGTGGGGCAAAGCAAGGCCTTGTTTAACCCTTATTTCTAGAGCCTCTTGCATGCTATTTACCTGCCAGAGCAGCTTGCTTCATCCCCAGCATCTGCCTTATTGATGGGGTCGAGACTGACCTGTCTGCCTTGTGCAGAGCTACCTGAGAAGTGTTCGTGCAGCTACTAAGGCAGAATCTCTACGACTTTTTTGCAAGCAAATGACTTCCTATCTAAACTACGATCTCGCCTTGAGGCTTCAGCTGTAGCTCAGGGTATAAAATGAGCCTTCAGTAAAAACACAATTCCTTCTGAAATTGCAGGGGTAACGGATAGCACAGGAATAAATCTCATTTAGCTTTTTGTTCAGATGAAAAGGCTCCTCGTGGTAGTCAGTTCTGAGGATCTTATTCCTATGGTGTCCTTACTGCAGGCGCCGTCATCCGCCTGCTGCAGAGTGGCCGAATGCCAGCTCCTCACTCCAACCACCCTTTTTCCATTGCTTATTATTGATATTCTCAATTGCATCTTCCAGCTTCTGCTATCCTGGAAACTCTATGCCTTGTCTCTGAATTTTTTCTTCTTTTTGCTAAGAAAATCTAATTTCTTGGGATCCAACTTCCTGAGCACAGGCAGTGGGGAGGTAAAAGCAATTCCCTGCATATGTACACGGGGATGATTCCTATGGGATGGACCAGTGCAAATGCAAATACATTGCTGAGCAAATATCTTGATACGTATGAATCCTGTGGGGGTGAAGAGCAGATGTCAGGGGCCCTTATATTACAGCATGTGCAATAGCTGAAAGGAGAAATGTGCCTGTAAAATGCCTCTTTTACAAACCTCTCCACTGGCACGGTGCTGGAGGAGAGATCTAAGCAAAGTGCAAAGTGAATTAACCCCCCAAAGAGCAGTTTGGAAGCCGCAGCGTTGGCGTTCGGCGTGTGGTGACATCCAACTGCTCTGAGGAAGAGCAGTTCCCTTCAGTCAGATATTGCATGAACCCTCAAAGAAAGAGCTTCCAGCAGAGTCTTTTTAAAATATGAACAAAAATACTTAAACCCACAGGAAAAACAAGCAAACAACGACAGCAAACCCAAGCTGGTGCTGTTGCTCCAGCAGGATTTCTCCCTAGCTCTGGAATTGCCCCTATGGCCCTGGCAGTGCCACAAGGTTCTCAGCTCCTATCCCCTCAACCCAAGTCCACCAGAAAATAACCTGTTGGAGCCTTTGGAATTGCTGTGAAAGTCCAAGGAGAAGCTTCTCTCCTCCTGAGATTGCCCAGGTGCCAATTACCACCCTACAGAGGTTATCATCAGGATCCTGGCAAATATCCAGGGTTCTGCTGTAGTAAGCAAATATTTGCACTGCGTCGAAGAGGATCTCTTGGCAAATAACCGTGTCCGGATGGGTTTCTGTACATCAGGATTATTTTGAGCTTGAAAAGCTTAGAGAAGGCGTTTAGAGACGGTTTCACTATGACCAAGAGCACTTGTTGGGTGCAGTTGGTGTCAGTGATCTGCGTCTTTAATGGACAGGAATCTGCTTTGTGAAACGAGTTGGTCCTTCTTGCTGGTCCCATTGAGTGGTAATGAGTTGAGCTACTTGTGTTTTGGTTTATAGACGGGACTGCCCATACGGAATTTCAGCTTTCGTTGTTGAAGGCTGATGAACACTAGAAGTGTGAGATGACCCTCTGTGTGAAAGCACTTAGTTCTTGAATGTTAACTTATGCTGCATTACTTTCCTTGGGGTCATGACGTAGATTAATTAGAATTATAGAGTAAATAACAAGGGGATCCTGAAGCAAAACAGGATCCTTTGGGGGAAAAACACATGGAAAAAGCCAAAACTAGCAGCAGCTCAACGTCCTGCTGTTGTGCTCAGCGTGGTTTTTGACCTGCAAAATATCTTTCCAGGAAAATCACCACTAGCTGCAATAGAGTTTTGAAGGGAAAGGGGAGGGAAAGCCAAAAGTCTTGACTTGACGCTTCCCCTTGGAGATAGGGGGTGCAGCCACTCGGGGAACACATGCGAAATGCATGACCAGCTCCTGCAGCTCGAGAAACACTTCTCTCTTTCTGCTGCGTGTCAGCCAGCCGGGCCAATAACACGGTTTGTTTCCAGCTTTTGGAAGTATCTGTGAACTTTGCATCTCTGATAAACTCGAGGAGCCCTGGTTAACTATTATCCGAGTCCTGCTCCGTTGGGAGTAGTAGGAGGAGGGTAATGTTCAGTCCTTGCACGCGTGGGGTACACCTTGCAGATAGAAGAAAAAAGAATTAGATGCTTAGGTATAAAAAATAAATATTTTCTGTGTGCTAGCAAGAGAATAAGCCTGAAGGGATGATCCTGTTCTCTGCAACCTGCAGAAATGCCCTGAGCAGGTTGATTCGTGCAGGAAAGGGCGTTCCAGATCAGGGATGGGGGTGCAATTTGTGGCAGTAGGAGGGTTAATGCAGCCTCTTCTTGCCATGGCCCGTGGCAAAAACCCCTCTCTGTTGCCAGGCTATTGCATTTGATTCCCACAGAATGCTTCATTCACCCTGGAATTCGGTGGGCAGCGGCTTTGAGCAGTTGCATGGCAGAGGTATAGTGAAATAAGTGAAAAAAAAAGAGAAAGATGCAAGGGAGCCATGCTGGATGGAGCACGATCAGGGGGCAAAATACTTAACTTTGGCCGAGGGCGCCCGTCGTTGATTGGCGTTTCCTCGGAAGCCGCGGGGAGGATTTTCTGTCCATGCTGGCTGGTTCCGTCCCCTGCGCAATCTGTTTTGGCTATAAAAGCCTGCGCTCAGCATCGGCGACTCAAACGCCAAAATGAAGCTGAAACGGAGTAAAGAGAGCTCCAACGGCAGCGACGGTCCCAAGGGGGTGAGTGTGCCGAGAGCCGGCTGATTCCTCCAGCTTTTGCTTCCTGCAGGGATCCAGGGCAGCCAAATTAACAGGTCCTTGTAGAGGAAGGAGAGGGTCACACAGACCTCTGAGCTAAAATACTCACCAAAATCTTGCAGGGAGAGCAGAATTGCTGACGTTTTTGGACCGAATCCATATTTGTGTGCTCAGTAGCACAGCACTGAATCAAGAGACTCTCTCCCTCCGCAGCTTCTGTGTGATTTTTTCCCCCTTTTTAAGTGTTTTCTTTCCTTCCTTCTTATCAGTTTTAGACTGCAGGTGCTTCTGTATGGAAACTGCCTTTCACATTCTCCTTTCTGTGGACTCTTGCCCAACGCAGAGCTTGCAAACGTTGCAGTTTTCTTTGAAATGTTGCACATGAATCCTGAGCCTCCTACGAGCTCCGGGTAGGATTTCTCTAAGAGCAATAAAGCTGCCTGCTGTTCATCACCCGTGCAAGGATGTCGACAGTTTAGTGCTAGGAAATATAACGGAGAGTCTATGATCCTTGCTCCGAGACTCGTTTTCATCTCCTGAAGCCCCTTAAACTCTGCTGGTCCCTGCGTGTTGTTCGGGTTTCTGAAGGATATACAGAATATAAAGGGAAACAGCAGCTTTTCAGGCAAATCTGCAGTTAATGGTGTGGCAGATCCTCTGCGCGGGGACCTTGGAGACGCCGAGGCTAATGATGGTGACGGCAAACAGCAAGTGCTGAATGAGAATGGACTTTATAGGAGTAATGAACAGCTGAATGAGAATGGACTTTATAGCAATAGCAGCAATGCAGTGTGACGGAAAAGGCAGCTCGAAGCAGGGCTCCCTCCTGCCCCAGGGTCCCAAACCAGCCAGGGTGATGCAGAAAGGAGGTGACTCGTCCCTGGGGACGTTGGGGACCAAATCCACTCTGTGTTCGCTGCAAAGTGCTCCCAAACACGAGCGCTTTTGCTTCATTTGCTTCAATGGCAACTGGGCTGGACCCATGACCAACTTGATGCTGAAGTGCGGGAAAGGGTGAAAGAAGAAGTATGTAGGAAAGGGATGTTGCTGTTTCCTGCAAAATCTCTCATTTTAAAAGTCTTTTTTTGTGTCAGCATCCTGTTTGATTTCCCCATCCAATTTACACCTTGGAAAAGGAATAATTGCATAGAAGGTTTTCCCTGCAGGGTGGCGCTTTAAACGTGATAACCTAAAAATGATTTCTCATCCTAATGATCAGCAATACCGGAAAAGAGCAGAATGAGTTAGTGTAATGAGCGGGTGCAAATCAAGCAGAAAAAGTGAGTTATAGAAACAACCCATTGGGCATTTAGATATGGTTACATGAAGCCAAAAACACAGAAAACAGCTCTTGAGATCTTTCTTTCTTTACTTTTATTCAATGCCATCTATGCCTAAAAGCCCAACTTGCTTCTAAGGGGCTTTTGGTTTTATTTTTCTTTTTCCCCTGGCAGAAAATGACCCTTCTGCTTGCAATGGCGGCGCTGATATCTGCCTTCGGGTCCTCTTTCCAGTACGGCTACAACGTGTCTGTGATCAACTCTCCAGCGCCGGTAGGTCACACTGTGGGTAGATGCATGAGGTGTGAGATACCTGCACATCCCTGCACCTCAAATCACTGGATATGTGTGAGAAATAATATTAGGAGATAATATTAGAGTAGCACTTCGTGCCCAGCAGAGAAGGGCATGAGGAGCATCCTCCCTTGTGCAAACTGGGCAAATCAAATAAGGCCACTTAAGAACCCTTGTCTACTGCAGGCTTCTCCATCGGCTCCTTGCTCTGCTTTCCTTCTATTTTGAAGCTCTATGGTGCCTGTTGCTAATTAGCTTTTCCAACATGAAAACGACTGCCCACGCTGAGCGTGTTGTTCCCCACAGCACATGCAAGCCTTCTACAACCTGACCTACCTGGAGAGGAACGGCAGGGCCATGGACAGCAAACTGCAGACCCTGCTCTGGTCCCTCACCGTGTCCATGTTCCCCCTGGGAGGCTTTTTTGGCTCCCTCATGGTGGCTCCTCTCGTGAACAAGTGTGGCCGGTAAGTGGCAGAGGACATTTTGCTGCACATTTTATTTAAAAAAATAAAAATCCACCCTATTTCTCTCTATTACTTTGTAGAAAGGGCACCTTGCTGATAAATAACGGCTTCTCCGTTATCGCTGCGATCCTCATGGGAACCTCGGAGGTGGCGAAAACCTTTGAAGTCATCATCGTTTCCCGTGTCATCATGGGAATATATGCGGGTAAGTGAGAGGTGAAAGGGGAAAGCAAGAGCAGAATATTCCTGGCTATGGAAAAGTTTGGATTTTTCCCTACAGGAGGTGGTTTCACGGGCACATCTGCATCCCAGTTCAGTACTTGCTTGGGTAACAGTTGTCCTCTGCATCCTGCACATTATCAGAGGTGGCAGCGAGGCTGGAAATGGAAGTGTTTTAGGGCAGGGATGTACTCGTGGCTGCAGCAATCCATTGCAGTAAATGTCTCCCAGCATCTCAATTTCATCACTTAGGAAACCTGCTGATGGCAATTTCTCTCCCAGGCATCATGAAGTCACTAGCCTGGCTTTTTTCTTTTGCATGAATCAGAATAATCTTTCCAAGCTGAAGCCGTTGGAGACAATGCCGGCTGCAGGAACCAAGTGTGGGAACTGCTTGTTCCTCCCATGGGAGAGAAAACTCGCTATAAGGGCAAGTGCAGAGTTCAGGGCCACTGGTTTTACTGCAGGGCTGGTGACACCTGGGGACAAGGGTGTGTTTGAGGCACGTGGCAGGGGCTGTGTTGGAGCTGTCCTAACAGAGAGCAGCCCCAAAGCCACGTGCAGAGCTGTATTGGGTGCCTGCAGAGCAAGGGGGATGGCAGTATCAATTCCTGGGATTTGCCTAGCGAGGCTGACGTCTCCGGAGCTGATTAGAAAGCTGGAATGTGCTGTAGGGGTAAATGGAGAAAACAGGGAAAGTGCCATGGGAAAACCCTTGTAGTATTCAGCATTTAGGCTTGGTGATATGAGGCAGGAAATGTGCCCAGTGTCGGGGTTTGGTTTGAGTCTTGGCTTCCAAGCTTAGCAACGGCTCCGAGCAAATAGAACTGCTGCACGTGGTCCCTTTGGGTCATTTCTGATGCTGCGGGGAGCAACGTGGGCTGCCCATCCTGCAGGCATCGTGTCTGGGAAGGGAAGATGCTGCAGCCAAGCCTGGCTCCAGGCTGTGCTTCCCTGGAACCAGCAGTTTTGGGATACCCCGTACCCAGCCCTGCAGGGATTGCTCAGCATGGCTTTAGCAGTGTTATCTGAGCGTGGTCGCTGCCAGCAGGCTCTTATCAGGGCAATTAAGAGGCTGGTCATAGTGCCAGCCTAGCTCTACCTTGCAAGATTGGTTTTAAAATGTTTTCTAATCATTTAATATTATTTTCCTGACGCTTAAAGGGAAGAGATAAAGGAGAAATGTTTCTCCTTTAACCCCTAGCTCTTGAAGGTTGGAAACTCTATTAGAAATCCCAGCCAAGAGTCTCACGTGATTCCGCAGCTACGAAACTTTGTGTTTTGTTTGCCTTGGTTTCCAGCATGAGCATGGGAGATGGCAGAAAACAAAGATTTATTCCTCAAAATAACCAGTGTCCTCAGTGCTATTAGAGCAGAAATATCTCCTTTGGCATGTCACCTGCAAGACAAGCCTCAAACCAGGAATATGGTTCAATTATTGGGGTGTATTGGGGAGTATTGGGAGTATGGAACAATTATTGGGGTAGCGAATCCTTTATAACTGAGGAGAAGCCCTATCCCTCCCACGTCGCATCAGCTTGTTCTGGTTCTGATTTCTTCTTGCTTTAGAGAAGCAGAAGTTCCTCCTGAAGCCTTTCTGATCCCAGACTCGAAGCAGCCCGTGATTTTGCTCTGCAAGGCTCGTGTCGAGGCACGTGGCACCTCCTGGCAGCTCTCTAGGGAGGACGGAGGGAGATCTCCAGAATAACTATGGGTAGAACAAGAGGAAACGGCCCCAAGTTGTGCCAGGAGGAGGGAGAGAGGTTCAGGTTAGACATTAGGAGGAATTTCTACACGGAAAGAGTAGTCAGGCTGCGCAGGGAAGTGTTGGAGTCGCCGTCTCTGGCAGTGTTCAAGAAACGTGTGGATGAGGCACTTAGGGACATGGTTTGGCTTTAGCTTAAGTGTTGAAGGACTTACGGTTGGGCTCAATGCTCTTGAAGGTCTTTTCCAACCATTGTGGTTCTATGGACTGCGTCTGCCTGCTTAGACTCCTAAAAATGTGCTCTGCTGCTGCGCAGTGAACGGGCCAGAACCTCAAAACACCCAAAGAAGGGACCCAGATGGAGAGGAGCAAGAGTAGCACAAAACTGCCCCCAGAGAAAGCCAGGGTCCTTGGCCTGGCTGAGAGTACCGCATCAAAACCATGTGTTGTTTTGTTGTTGCTTGTTTTTGTCCCAAATTCCATGGATTCCATGAAACATGAACTGCTTTTCTGGCCAGAGCAGTCATTAGAAGGCACTAAGTCTTCAGCCAGAGCAAGATTTGAATGTGACGCTCCTACATGTTCTGTGATGCAGCTGGGTTCACTTTGTTCTCATGTAGAAAATAGCATCTTACTGAAGACGGGGACTACGTTGACACCAGGTAGTGAGTGACTAATGTCCTTCTCTGCTAGGCCTGGCCTCCAATGTGGTTCCCATGTTCCTGGGAGAAATGTCCCCCCGGAACCTGAGAGGTGCTATCGGGATCGTACACCAGCTCTTCGTCACCATTGGGATCCTCATAGCTCAGATCCTCGGCCTCAACATCATCCTTGGGCATGCCAAAGGTAAAGCCCTGGCTCCGGGGACGTTTTCTGCCGGATCCTTTGGGGAAATGTGTCTTGCAGTCCTCATGTTACCTCATTTGTCCCAGGTTGGCCGGTGCTGCTGGGGCTCACCGGGATCCCGTCGCTACTGCAGCTCCTTATCCTGCCCTTCTTCCCCGAGAGCCCCAGGTACCTGCTGATCCAAAAGGGCAACGAGGAGCAAGCTCGGCGAGGTACTGCAGCATCCTGCCGTGGGAGGGAAGGGGAATGGGATAGACCTGGCTGTGGAGCAGAACTGATGGCAACAGGGTCTGAAATTCCCCCCTGGCAGGAAGGAATCCTGCTCCTTTCTTGGATTTATGGGAATCCCGGACTCTTCTGTCTTGCTCTAAAGCAGCAGAGCTCCCTATCGGGTTGCTCTCCGTGATCTCCTAATTTACCCTCTGTGATTCACATCTCACCTTGCCCCTCCCAACCAGCTCTGCAGAGGTTGAGAGGCTGGGATGACGTGGACGATGAGATAGAAGAAATGCGCCAAGAGGATCGCTCAGAAAAGGAAGAAGGGCAGATCTCCGTGTTCAGCCTGTTCACCTCCAGAGGCCTCAGATGGCAGCTCATCTCCATCATCGTCATGATGATGGGCCAGCAGCTCTCGGGGATTAACGCGGTGAGTGGGAATGGGGTAACACGTGTGGGAAAAGCCCTTGGGATGACAAATAAAAAGACTTCAGAGTGGGTGAGGTGGTGCAGTGTGGACTCGGGAGCTCACTCATAGGGGCTGCAAGCACAAGTACACCCGGAGCTGTGTCAAATGCACCAGGTCCAGAGCCAAGCTGTGCTATTAGGCGTTATTTAGACATTTTGCAGTAAGGTTCATGCTGCCCTTGGCTATGCATAAACCCAGCTGTGGTTTTGCTGCAGGTCTTCTACTACGCAGACAGAATCTTCTTGTCGGCAGGCGTGGACAAAAACAGCGTTCAATACGTTACCGTCTCCATAGGTGCCATCAACGTCGTCATGACTTTAGTTGCTGTGAGTATCCACTGCGGCTCTTGGAGCTGTAATTCGTCCAGTCTCCCCTGTTGATCCCGGTATTTGCAGAAGGTTGTGTTATTCCTGCACTGATGCTGCTGGTTTCCACCAGGCCTGAGATGTTTTCTGTGTCACCATGCAGGGCTTCCATGCAGTCCACCTGGACTGGGTGTTACAGCAGGGACTGCTTTTCTTTCTCTGTTACTCATAAACTCGTAATTTTTACAGTTCCTGAGTGATTTGCTACCTGCAATCCATTGGCAAAGCCTCCTGCTCTGTGAAAATTTCACTAAATTTCTTGGATAACAAAGACTACCGTGATAAGTAGATTTTGCAGCAGCAATGTTGTGTCTCCAGGTTTCTGGCCCCTCACTCTCCTGTCTCTTCCAGGTTTTCATTGTGGAGTCCCTGGGGAGGAGAATCCTGCTCCTTGCAGGCTTTGGGATGTGCTGTGTCTCCTGCGCAGTGCTGACACTGGCCCTCAACCTCCAGGTGTGCAGCTGGGTGACCCGGGTGATGTTGTCCTTGCATTTCTGCACCACCCAGGGCTAAGGCCATGGGAATATTTGATTTTGGAAGTTGCTTCTGCCATCTGGGAGGGGCACCCTGCACTTGTATATCTACCCAAAGTGAATCCAGGAAGAGCTGTGACCCTATTTGGTTATTCCCCTGCCCCTATCATGTTTGTTATACCTGTTTCATCCATTTATTGGAAGCAAAATTTACACCCAAGTTCTGATTTTGATACCTGAGAGTATCTGCAATGATAGAACTGGTAATAACGAGTGACCCTGGCTTTAGAGCACCCCCAAACCTTACTGCAGGTTGTGCCCTGGGCACATCCTGCCTTTCCCCCAGCACCAGCTCTAACCTGGCTGACTTCTCCCCAGACCACTCTGCCGTGGATGTCCTACATCAGCATAGCGTGTGTCATCATCTACGTCACCGGACACGCCATCGGAGCCAGTAAGTACCCGTGGTCCTGTCCAGCCTCCTCTGCAAACTAGATGAAGCTAAGAGTTGTGCTGAGCTTCAAATCACTAGTTTGTGAGGCTGGAGACTCAATTTCTTCTCTCTGTGCCTGTTGGTTGTTGGCTTGGCTTGTTCCACACTGTGAGTTGTACCACGTCCTGTATACCAGTTTGGAAACCACTATTTGTCACTGGTACAAAGCTCCAACCAGGAATTCCATCTGCCGTTGGGATTTCCATGTATATATTTATCCCCCAGGTCCAATCCCCTTCGTGATGATCACCGAGATGTTCCTGCAGTCGTCCCGGCCCGCAGCGTTCATGGTGGGTGGGTCTGTCCACTGGCTGAGCAACTTCACCGTGGGGCTCGTGTTCCTCTACATGGAGGTAAGATGTGCCCAGGAGACAAACTTCAGCCTCAAAGCAGTATCTTCAGCTATAACAGAGCATCATATAATTATTTTCCCTGCCCCAATAAATGTCCTCCATAGTAGAGATCTCAGGAGAAAGAATCTAGAATCACATAAATCTGGTTAAAATGTGTGGTTTGCAGTGTCAACCTAATGCCCAAATGGTGCAATGTGCACATCTAGGGCACCCCTCTACATGGCCATGACCTCTGCTGTGTCTCCCGTTGCTCCAGGCTGGACTCAAGGCCTACAGCTTCCTCATCTTCTGTGCCATCTGCCTGGCCACCATGGTCTACATCTTCGTCATTGTCCCCGAGACGAAGAACAAAACCTTCGTGGAAATCAACAGGATCATGGCCAAGAGGAACAAGGTGGAGTTTCAGTCTGAAAAAGAAGAGCTCAAGGATTTCAAGACTGTTCCAGGGGAGCAGGCAGGGAAGAGCGAAGTCTCCCAGAGCGAGCTGTGATGCCACCCAGCATTTGGCCTGGCCCGAGCAAGTGCAGGATCCCTGTTCGGTAGGAGAACAGTGACTTGTCTTGATCCTGACCTTGAACTTGGACTTTTTGCACCCTTGACAGCAGGAGCTTGCAAAGAAGGCAGAGCTGATGCCCAGCTTCAGCTGCTCCATGTTCTGTGGGGTGGCGAGAGCCTGGGTTGTGCTGAGAGATGCTGTTAGACAGAGTGTTTATCCTGGCCACTCTTGTCCTCCTCTCGTGTGCTTTGCAGGACTGCCAGCCTGGGAAGGCTCCACACACCTGCCCCACTCACCAAATTTGTCCTTCAAATCAAACTTAGCCCTCAGCTCCCACAGCAAGGTCCTTTTTGAGATTATTTTCCTTGCGGCGAGGAGTCTTCTTGTGGATTCTAGCTGGTGCTTGTTTGCAGTCAGTCTGTACCTGCTTGTTCCCATGCCACTGCGGTCTCGGGAATGGCCTCTCTGTGTGGACATCTCAGCTGACCCTCAGCTGCAGTCCCTCTCCTAATCCCTAAACCCTCCCAAGTGCTTTCCCTGGAGCTGGGACAGCTGGAGCTCCTCCTTTCCCAAGAGCTGCGTGGTCCTGAAGGCCATAAGGACCTCCCTGCTGTGTTGGAGGGGCCGAATTCAGGCAGGTGTCAGGGCAGTGACTGCAGCTCTGCAGCCCCTTCCCAGCTGGGACCATCATGTTTTTGTACCTCTGGTTGGGGCTCTTGCACTGAATTCCTTGAAGTTGGAGTTTTCCTACGAATTCTCAGCTCTCAAGTGTCTGAAACCTGCCTGGAAAAATGTCTATGGGTCCTTCCGAAGTGCTTTCTGAGGGCACAGCTCCACCTGAAGGCTAAAATGGTTTGGGAAAGCTCTGCAGCCAGAGAACTAGTGCTGGCTCTCAGGAGAAAGTATAGTGCACGTGGGAAATGAAGGATTTCTTAAAATATTTATTGATTTCATGTTGTTAGGGTGAATCACAGCATAATTTCCCTCTGCAAGCAATTCTTTAGCAGCCTGGTGCTGGCTTGGCGTTGCTGATGGAGATGGTCCTTTGTGTGATGCCCTTCTGCACCCTCAGAAGGGAAGGAGCTTCGTCCCTGCCCTCGAGCTCCTCTTGTGATATATTTTGCTTGAAAGGGATTCCTTTTATGAAAGACAATAGCTGTCCTGGGTGGGTAGGATGAAGATCCAGGGGTCACTTCATTTTGTAGGATCTTGGGTGGCCTAAAGCAACCTCCTGGGAGGGATGTGACAGTGCAAGGACTAGGAATGTGCTGAGCTCTGCTCTGTGTTTCACTCCATCACTGATGGAGGCCTCATCCCCAACCATCTCCTCGGACAAAAACCTAGAGCCCTAAGGAGCTGCTTACTGGATCTATACGAAGCAGAAGGAGAAACAAGCAATTAATCAAATATAAATGCGTGGAGCAAGCTTCCCTTCTCGAGGTCCCCAGAGGGTGTTGGGTTGGGTTCTTTAAAAAAAATAAGTTATACAAAAGAGGGGGTGTCACAGCTGGTGTCAGGGCTCAGCACCACCCCGCCCTCGAGGGCCAGGGCTGTCTCCCCCCACGCCACGACGTCCCCCTTGGCCCGCGCCGCTCGGCACAGCGCGAGCGCCCTCACCTCGGCGCTTCCCAGCACCCGGCTCCACAGATTCACGTGGGCCATCCAGCCCACGAAGCCGTTGGAGACGGTGCCGAGCAGCGCGTCCCTGTCCTTGCCCAGGACCAGCGTCCCCCCGGCCTGGATCTCGTACCCCGTCTGGATGCTCCGGGCTCTGCCCTCGGCTCCGTTGAGCCACAGCTGCGCCCGCCCCGACGGAGCATCCCAGGCCACGCAGCGGTGCAGCCAGCCCTGCGAGCTGTGCTGCGCGGGGAAGTCTGCGACGTGGCCTCCTATGCAGAGCCCCACGTGCGTCCCCACGGTCACCACGAGCTCGTCATCCCGCTGCCGCGTGGAGTAGGACAGGACGGTCTGCGTGCCGCCCGCCGCCTGCGCCCAAAAGCAGAGCGTGAAGGCTCCGAGACTCAGATCACGCAGGGGCTGCACGTGCACGGAGCTCTCGATGCTCTCTGCTGGGAAGTAGAGTGCCGGGAAGGAGCTGGGTTTAACACCTGAAAGAGCCAAAGAGAGTCTGCTGTTGCATTTGCCTCCAAGGCTTGTAGAATACACCCAGCTGGCACCACGGGGCCATCCTGGCGGATTGGGCTGCAGCATCTGCAGTGCCAACAACAGAAAAGCTTGAAATAATAAAGAAATTATCATCCTTGCCTACTTGCTTTGGGAAAATCGTGTTTTTTTCCTCCCTCTCTTGTCATCCTGTGTGAGATGGAGACAGTGATTTTTCCCTAGGGGCACCATGAGCTGCCTGCAAAGCCGCAGTCGGTGCCAGCTGATTGTGAGCTAGACCTAATGCTACTGTGACTCATGGAAACTCTCCGTGTGGCCCACATTGGGGCCCAAATTCCACTTGCATGTGTCAGTACCCGAATTCTGAGTGACTTGGGGCAGCAGGGCATTGGCAGAGGCAGGCGGTAACGCAGGGTTTAGCCTATCCATAGGTGCATGCGTGTTCCTTACCAATTTGACTCACTCCATCCAATAACTCTTTCTTCATATCCTGGAGCTGCGTCTGGATTTGCTCCAGCCTGAGCTCGAGTTCCTCGGGGTGACACGTTTCTGGAGCAATGAGACAAGGGAATTTGCTGCAGGCCAGGCCTTCCGCGTGGTGCATTGGGGCAGATTTTGGGGAAAAAAACGTTTGTTTTGGAAAGCGCTGATACGGTGCTTGACTAATAGCTGTTCCAGGGGACACGGTGGTGAGAGCCGGCCCTTACCTGGGGCTCTGAAGGAGGCCTCCACCACGCGCCCGTGCAGGGGCTGCGCGCGCCGGTAGTCGTTGCGCAGGGTCCTGTTGCTCCAGTCCAGCAAGGTGCCCTCCAGCAGGCTGATCTGGGGGCAACGCAGCCTCGTTAGGGGGCTACAACATCAGGGATCTTACCCAAAAACTCAGCATAGACCCTCCAGCTCAATATTAAGCCTAGCAGTTTATTATAGAGCCTCCTCTCGGGGTGTTTTTGCCCGCAAGGGGAGCTCACTGCTGCTCCTACCTGCGTGTGCGACAGGACAACGGGGGCATCAAAGACGGTCCAGGTGACGCTCTCGGAGCACGGCGGGGTGGTCAGCGAGCCCTGGTAGCGGTAGAAGCGCGACAGGTTTTCCGGCAGCATCGCCCGGACGTCCAGGGAAGTGAGCTGCGTGGATTGGCCTCCAAAGGGAGCACAGGGGCAATTTTAGCAATTAATGGTGAAGAAGAGGAGCAGGAGAGAGAGGCAAGAGTGGTGGTAGAGGTGGGATGGATAAACCGAACCCACGTGCACTGCTGTGTCATGTTTTGGCACAAAGATGTGATGAAGAGGATGGTCTTTTCAGTGCATCCATGGGCTGTTATATAGGGGTTCAAGCCCAGCAGCTTGGGGCTTACCTGCAAACCTGATCTGGGCCAGTTTGGAGATGAATTTGCTGTAGTAGGTGTTCTCGAAGTGTCCGTCCTAAACAGCACAGGGGGTTGGAAGGGAAGTTAGCAAGGGGACAAATATCACTAGGGGTCTGTTAGCAGGCTTGGCCACCCTAGATATAATAGGAGCTGGATGCTACATCTAGGATAAAAGGCAGTATTGAGCTGCAGGGATCTTGTGTCTGACCTCGGCATGGGCAGCCCGGCTCCATCCCACCCCTCCTGCTCCGGGAATAGGGATCTCGGGCGCTCGAGCTGGCTGGGGTGGTGCAGAGCGGTCCTGGGGATGGACTGGGACACGCAGCCCCTGTCCAGGCTGCAATACAGGTAGCAGTTGCAGTGGTTGCAGGTAGGATCTGGGGTGAACCTACCACGTAGAGGAAGGCGAGCACCGCCAGCCCGTCGGGCTTGTCTTTCGCCTCTTGGAAGCTCGAGTAGTTGGCGGAGTTGTAATGGACAACGTGCAGCTGCAGGGAGAGAGACGGGGACGTTCAGCAAGGGGGGACATGGGGCTCCCTTGTCCCCAGGGCTGTGCAGGAGGACGTGGCGCAAACCCGGGGCAGAGCTGCCCTGTGGTTGTGCCTCCCAGAGCTTTAATTTAGCGGATTTAGGATGAGCAACGTGGGCTGCTCAGCCTGTGCAGGACACTGAATGTGTCCCTGGGAGCCCCTTGTCCCCCGGGCTGCATCCTGCACCCAAATCCCAGCTCGGAAATCCCAAATCCCTCGTTTTACCTCCTACCTCGGCCAGGTACCGCATCCCGTCCAGGGTGTGCTCGGAGCCGCTGCTCTCCAGGTCCAGCCCGCCCCAGTGCAGGTGCATCTGCACGGCCGTGTAGGGCCCCGCGAGCCCGAGGGAGACGCGCAGGCTGGGCGGCAGCTCGATCTGCACTGCAAAACAGGGTGCAAAATAGCAACCGGGATGCGGGAAGCGAAATCCGCTCCGCACGGGCATCCCTGAGGCCTAAAGCTGAGGGTGCACTTAAAATATTCCCTGCCCCAAGGCTTGTTCACCACCAAGGAGAGAGGTTGGACCTGCGGATTTCTTTGCATCGGGGCAGCTCTGGGTTTTTCCTTTGGCTCTGATGGAAGAGGTTTAATGCTCGTCTCATTCACAGCCACTGCGTCCTGCGGGGCTCTGCGCAGCTTCATTAACATCTTTATTTCCAGCAGAGAAAAAGGAGGCAGAACTGGGGAAAGTGACTGGCCCCATCTAACCCGTCACCATAATTTTCAGTGTTCTGGAAACTGCATCTCCGCGGGGCCAGAACCCCGTTAATCCGAGCAGACGGCATTAGTGCCGGGAGGACTGGTAGAAACAAATCTCCTTGCTTCGCTTTCCAGAGAGTATTCACAAAGGGACTATGAAACATTCCTCTTCCTGCTACCGTGCTGCCACAAATCATATATTATGTTAATAAATACACCCCACCTAGGCTTGAAAACAGAGAATTGCTTCATCGTAATGAAAGCCTGGAGCACGTTATGAGAAAAAGTGAGTATTTTCTCAAAATAGAGCGGTGTATTATTTATTAGCCATGGTTTGTGCTTGTGAGGAGAGAATTTCTAAACTATTATAAGAATTTATAAACTATTTGCAGGCAGATAAGAGGAAAATGTGTTTCTCCATAATACCCCAAGAGTCAAGAGTGGGAAATAAACATCCACCTTCCCCTCCATGCAGCTCCCTGCTGCCTGCCTTCCCTAATGAGGGTTATTTACTTCCCCGAGCAGCTTGTTAGGGCTCCTGCTTTCTGCACTCAGCCTGAGACGGGTGGGAGTTTATGGGAGGGCTGAGGCTCCTGCAAGATATTTTGTGCAAATAGTTTGGATATACCTTTGGATACCAGGGATAACTAACAGCAAGGTTTGCTGCTGCTTTTCACCTCGTATCTCTATGTAAAACAAGTGGAAATTGTTGCTGGAGGTGGCCCTGAAGTCAATGGGAAAATCCAGCCTGACCGCAGGAGCTGTGGCTAAGGCCTGTCATTTGCCACTCTGCTTTATTAAAACTCCCTGCGTTTGCAAATCGCCGTTTGGATGCTAACAAGGGAATAGGAAAATACATGTGTGCAGCCAGAGAGCTGAAAACTAAACCTGGGGGAGTTAATTTGTAGGCAGATGGGGTGGCAGGGCTGCCAGGAGGGTTTCTGCCTGCCTGTTGAGCTTGCATGGGGATAAACAGCAGCGCTTAGTGATTGCGACTTGCAGAACTGCAATCGCAAGAGTCTTTCCCTGAAAGCAGCGGGTCTTTCATCACTTCATCTCTTTCCTCCCTTGCTGCTGACCTGGAGTTCTCCATTTTTCCTGCTAATGGTTATTGCACAGGGGCAGAGGATGCGCGGAGGAGTCCGCATGGCCCAGATGCTGCTCATTTCTATATTGCTGCGGTCTACAAATGCACGGAAAGAGAGGGCAAAACTACTGGGCTCTGCATGCCTTTTAACCCCTTTTAATGTCTAACAGGGAAGACACATTGCAGAAATGTAATTGCCTCTTCTTTGGTTTGTAGATGCGTTTCCAGCGTGAGTGGGGAAAACAGCAAAAGAGGGAGAACGGGGCGAAATGAGATGACAAAATAAAGTGAAGAGAGCTCAGAAAAATGGACGTTGTCTGTGGATAGCACCTGAGTCAGTTAGAAATCAGTGATCTGTCCCTGCAGTGTCACCAACCTGACGTTATCCCAGGGCCTCTGATCCTGGGATAGGACAGGATTGTCCCTGGAAGGGACAATCTCCTCCTGCTAAGGCTGGTTTAACCCCATCCTGGTGCACCCTTATGCACTGGGCAATACCCAGCTGTGCAAAAGCAGTGTCATTGCAGGCTGCAGAGCCCAGGGAGAGCCTCCACAGCCCAATTTACAGCTCAAAAGCAGGAGGCTGCCGCATTCAAGAGTTTCTCCGGCTGTCCCAGCAGGAAAGGTCCCTGTCTGCTGTTGTCAGTGCTGCAGGACTGGTAAGATGTGCAGAAACCTGAGCTCTTCCCTAACAAAGAGGCACAGATAAAAGGCTTGGGCTTTAGGAAAGACCTAAAAGGACCTAAAAAGACCATTAGGGACATCTGCATTTGAAAACCACAAAGCCTTTGCTGTGCTGCGGGTGGCTGCCCGCATCCTCTGTTGTCACAGAGACCGATGCTGAGTGCAGGGACCCCCTTAGGCGCCGCCAATCCTGCAAATTGGGGCTAAAACTCGCGCATTAGGGTTTGCCCTTCCTGCTGGACACACAACCCACAGCGGGGACCAGAGAAGCTCCTGTCTCGGCCTTACCCGAGTGGCCGGTGTTGGTCATGGCGAAGCTGCCCCGCAAGGGCCCGTCGTAGCCGCGCAGCTCGAGCCGCGGCAGCGCGGGGTTGTAGACCGCCTTCCCCCTCTGGATGTCGATGGGAGACTGGCGCGCGCCGGCGCAGTCGGCAAAGCGCTCTGCCCAGTGCTCCTCATCCAGCTCTCCTTCTGCGGGAGAAGGAGAATTGTGCGGGAGAAGGAGAATTGTGCGGGAGAAGGAGAATTGTGCGGGGGAAGAAGAGTTGGGAGCTGCCGTTAGCGCGGGCCTTGGAAAAGCCCCCTTGCCTGCCTGCAAATCGCATCAGTCTGGTTACTGCAGCGCCGAGAGAGGCGGCAATAAAAGGCTCTGCCTCCCCCGGAGCGAAAATGTGCGTTATTGTGTCTGCAGGGGAGCAGAGACCTGCACTGCGGTAACAGCCCGTGGCAGCGGGAGACTGACCCTCTGCCGAAGGAGAATCGGAGTTTAGAAATGGGGATTTAAATCCTCCCCCGCTGGGGAATCGGTTAAGCTCCCAGGTATTTGATTCCTGGCGCTGGATAAGCATGGGGGCTGCAGCAATGCGGAGCATCTGGATGGATGAAACTGCAGGGAGAGCTTTGCAAAGGGCCGAGGGTGCAACTGCAGCACCCCGGGTTTAGCCCCATTCCCAGCCCGCCAAAGGCCGTAAAAAGTTCCTTGCTGATTTCAGCTCGCTCTGCAAACCTGCAAATAACCCCCCGAAACAGCCAAGAATCAACTAAAATGTCACGGGATAAATCAATGGAACAATAAGCACTCCTCTGCAACCAATACCACACAGGGCAGGGTGATGAAATAAGGCGAGCGCCGTATTTAAAGCGATCCCTGCGGGATCATCCAAAGGGCAGCCGTTATCCCAGCGTGCCGTAAAGCTCGTCCCGTTGCTGGAGGTCCCTTGCTCGGCCAGCTCTGCTCCCCGCACAAAGGCGAGCAGAGAGCTGAGGCTTCCCAGCTGCATGGGGGGTAAATTAATAATTTCTTTGGTTCTCGTTACCTTTGTACGTCCAGTGCACGAGGTGAGCGCAGCTCAAGGGCGCCAGGAGCAGCACGGCCGGGGGCACCCGCATCGCTCCCGCTGCACCTGCAATCAGACCCGAGTGGCAAATGAGCATCCGCGAGGACAGAGCTCCATGCACGGGGGAAAGGAGCCTCTGCAGAAATAAGAAATGAATTTGCAAAGCACCGAGTGGGCATGGCCTTGGGAAGCAGCGGGGAATTTTGTGGGCGCTCAGCTCCCTTGGGAACCAGGATGCTGGGTGGAGGTGCCCTCCCCAGCACCACAAACCTGGGCTTGAATGTGAGAGATGTGAAACCTGGGGAGAACATGGGGCTCCTCGAGGGTATTTGGACTGCAGAGAGAGAAAAACAGCCCCCCTGGTGCCTTTTTATATCGTGATTTAACTCAAATCCAGACTAAGAAGTGTGCGGATGCTCCTGGGAGCTTCTGTGCGGCTTCAGGCACTTGGTTGCCTTCAAAACTGGGTCCAAAAAAGTAATTTCTCGAGGCCCAGTAAAAGTCATTTGGCAGAGCAGGAACAGGCCATAGATCTCCCGCCTGCCCTTTTGTCCCGTTACCGGGCAAGGGTCGTTCCCGGTGAAAACGCTCGGGATTTTCACCTGGAAGCGAGAAGAGCTACGGCCGCCCCCGAATCCAGTTGGATTCTCGGTGCCAGGCAGCAATGCCCAGCGCTTGGCAAGGCGGCCAAATCCCAGCGCTTGCCTTCGCCATGTCCTGCCCCTTACAATAACATTTGCAATAATTCAGCCGTAGCACAAGGGCAGAAGCAGTTTTTTACTCCTCGTTTTATTCTTTGCGAGCAAATTGTTATTCTGGAAGGGCCTTTCCCGCCTGGCCGCTTCGGCCGGTGTGTATTTAATGTTTGGGAACGGCTGCGATATTGAGTTAATTAACCAAACATGTATTTTTCCCCCGTCTTCCAACAAAGTCATTTATTCTGACAGTTGCACTCGGCTGTGTAAGGCTTAAACTAATCAAACATGCCCCGCGATGAACTTGGTAATCCGTGTGTATCCAGTTGGGTAAATACGGCCCAAAATGAGCTGAGGGAAGAGATTTTGGGGCTTAGACCTGGTTACGCTGCAGAGCTGCCCGCAGCGGCACGTGGGACCGGGATGCACCGGAGCCTCTCCTGACCGCGTGCATGAAGAGCTCCATGGGGATGGCCATGGGTTTTCCATGTTGGAGTCTTCCTAGATGCTGGAAAAGGTGGATGTAGACAGGATAAAGCCCATTCTCATAGTACAGGCGGAGATGGGATCTTTTGTCCCATCTCCATCTGCCTTTCTCAGGCGGCCTCCTCGAAGGAAGAGGTGACCCTTACTCATAGAAATGTGTCCCCGTGCTTTTTTTATTGTTATTATTACCGTTATTTCCAATTTTGCTGCTCGCAGACGCCAGGCGTAGGCAGGCGCTAGGATTCCCTGCTCCATTTCACACTCTCCCTTCAGGCCTCGTTCCGCTATCACAACGTTTTGATACGCGCGGCTGGATCCCCCTTCCACCGCTGTAAATCCGGGACGGTTTATGGATCCTGACGGAGCCTTTCGGCGGCTGCAGCCTTTGATGCAGCCAAGGAGAGACAGCGGGAGCGCGGAAAGCAGGATTTATCTGCTCCAGGCCATCAAGGAGCCTCCTTCTCCTTGAACTTCCTCACAGCGGGATCTCCACAGAGCCAGGAGCCATTCCCATGGGAATGAAGCAGGAAGGAGACCCGCATCCCCGCCGTCCGCGCCGTACCTGTTCCCGGGCAGGAGGATCCTGCTCGGCAGCCCGCGGGGCTCTGCAAAAGCATCGCCACCCATTAGGAAGGCAAATGAGTCACTTCTGGGTGTTCTTCAGACTTGCGTTTTATAACACCCCAAAGAGCAATTAGGATTTCTTAGCGGTTAATCAATTCCCAGTCGGACATCCTTTTCCTCACGGGTTTTCTGACCTGCTTGGAGGCCCCGGATCGGCGGCTCCGTGCGGCCCGCGGTCGCACCATTCCCGCAGTTAAAATCCATCGGGATTAAGAGCTTGGAGCTGCGCCTCGAAGAGCAGACAACCTCGGCCAGGAAACGCGCTCCTCGCTCTCGTGCAGGGCTCTGCGCGCTGCTTCATTCCCCAGTAACTAAATAACTAAATAACTAAATAACTAAATAACTAAATAACTAAATAACTAAATAACTAAATAACTAAATAACTTGGTTGCGGTCGCTGCTCCCGGTCCTGTCCCACTTTCCCGCCCGCAGCTCCGTGCTCCTGAGCCCGGCAGAAAGCCGAGCTTCCCCTTAAACCCCGGGAAGAGCCGGGGAGAGGCGGGAAAGCATCCAGAAAGACACCCATTTCAGGCCATTCTCATGTGCCCCAAATCCGCGGGGTTTAACACGCAGAGCGGGCACAAGCAGGGCAGAGGAGGAGGAGGAGGGCAGAGGAAGGCTGCGAGCACAGGGAGAGGTTCCCGACCACCAGGAAGAAAATATTGGAGTCCCGGGACGCCAGGAGCGGCGGCAGCACCGCGGTGCCGTCGTTACCTGTCCCAGCTCCGC
>JAWLRI010000038.1:393086-414718 GCA_034781795.1 Crypturellus tataupa | reverse complement strand
AGACGTTGGTGAGGCAGCGCCGTGCGCAGGTGAGTGCGGCGGGACCGGCCCGGTTCGGCCCGGCCCGGCCCGGTTCGGTCTGGCCCGACCCGACCCGACCCAGCCCGGCGGTGCCTTCCCCCCGCCTTGGGCCTCCCACGGCCACCGCGGCGCTGCGATCCCGCCGCCTTTGTCCCCACGCGGGTCTCGCATGGCCTCGCGTGGCCGTTGGAGTGGGGGGGGGGGTTTCCCCGCGCCATGTCCGTGGGGGCGGCTGCGGGCGCTTTAATGTCTCCTCTTAATCATTAACCAGCTGCTCCGGACGGCCTGGATGTGCCCCCGCCAGGGCAGCGGGCGCCCTTCGACTTCGCCTCGCAAATATTGAGCGTTTTTGCGCCATCCCGCCCCGAGGGGGTGGCCGGGGCCCGCGGAGCCCCCACGCGTGGCCCGGCGTGGGGAGAGGCCCTTCCCCTCGGCCCCGTTACTTGCGCTGAGTCACTGGGGCCCGGCAGGAAGCCGCAATGCTTCTCGCCAAGCCCGCGGGCCTCCATCCTATTAAAAAAAGGGAAAGCGGCTCCGCGCATCCCTGACTCATCCGCGCACGTTGCATCAGCTCGCGGAGCACGAGGTGAAGCAGCGGCCCTTGCAAGGCCGGCGGGTACCACAGGTCACCCGTGTTGGTCCACGCGTGTGCTGGACCACGTGTTTTCCCCACGTAGGAAAATTTTCGTGCTAAAAAGGGATGAATAGGAGCTAATCCAGGGGTCTAACATGTAGGGACTCTTATCAGAGCGGGGATGGCGGGCGCCTTGCAGGTATCTTGGCGTCACGTGGGGCTGCTGCTGGCAGCGGTTCTGTAATAAGACTCCTAAACGTGCCAGGATAGTCCCCTCTGTAGCCAAATTCGGCTACTGCTCTTTGTTCCTTATTCTGATTTTTGCAGTGCTCCATCCTAGCCCTTTCTTTGCTTCAGAAAAATGCAGCTGCAAAGCAGTTCCCTTGAGTAAAACTCTTGGTAGCAAAGTTAAATGAGAGCTAAGGCTCTGTAAATCATTTTAGTTTAGTTTGGAGTAGTCTGCGCTGTAGTTGGGAGTGTTAAATTCCCTATGCAGAGCTCAGGATCAAGAAAGGAGCAAGTTGAGCTTTCTTAGCTCAAGTTTATTGCAGAGGTAATGCTTGAGTTGCCAATGCAGCAATTAGATTGAGGCCAAAAACTTAGTTCAGCTTGGGATAAACAGCATAATTTTTTTTTTTTTTTTTAACCTAGGAATAGGCCAGTGGAAACATCATTTCTTGAAAACAGGAGTGGCTTGCAAAATTGATTGGGGAGGGGGGAAAAAAAATGTGAAAAACCTTTGAAATGGTGCAGTGCTGCAAAATGCTTCCCTCTTCAGGACAGGGAGGGACTCGTGGGGAGGTCACTTGTCAAGGACAGTTGAGTAATGCGCCTTGCTGAACCAGGAGCCATTTCTGGGGGCAGCTCTTCCTTGTGCTGCACGAGGGCTTCCTTGTGAGAGGACCGTTAGAGCAGGGTGCCTAATTCTGCATCAGAGCCACGTTGCTGAAAATGAAAGCAAGACAAATGAAAGTAAGATGTAGCAGGGCCTGCCGAGTGTCTGTGAAAACCTTTTTTCAAGAGAAAACAGTGATTGTATCAGCCACAGCTCAGTGCAAGGGTTATGTGTAAGTATGGCAGGGACTGATAACAGGGGAGTTGCAGGGATTTTTCTAGTTTTACATGCTTGCTGGTTAGGATTAAGTTGTAGCAGTGTGGAAGCCAGCTCGAGCCAAGTTGTCTTGCTGCTTAGGGCAGTCGTGTCACCTTCTTCCTCTTACAGTAGAGCAAGGAGTATCTTAAAATACTCTGCTGCCCCGAGCTGGAAGGGGCCCTGTGAATCAAATGTCTACCCATGCGTTTAATAGAAGGGAAGAGCTTTAAAGTGAGAAAACTGCAAAGAATGAATATATGAAGCTGATATCTCCTCTGGGTATTCCAAAGAGCCTATTTCTTTAACTTCTGGGTAACTGCAGAGATGCGTGACTATTCCTGTGTACAGTTACCACCCACATTGGCCTGCCAAAAAGTCAGCTTCCAGATATTTCTTTTTCTGTAGAAGTGCTAGTTTTCATTCCAGTCCATGGCTTAGACACTTCATAAGCTGCTTTTTTTAAACATTGATAAGTTTGCATACCTTACTGCAGTTTTTCTATGGAAAAAAATCATGAGAACCAAGTATTCAAAGGATTGTGATTTACCTTCCTTTTAGGAGGAGTGTTAGATTATTCTTGTAGATACTCCTCTCATGAAAGGGAGCAATCGCCATAATCCACGTTCTTGGTATAGAGCCCTGTCTGCCTGTTTCTATTTCAAGGTAGGCTACATTTGGCTCTGAACAGCTGCTGTATGTTGCATATATAAAGAACTGCTGCCCTCGAGTCTTTTGCAAAAAAATTTCAATCAGTTGCAGAGAATCCTGTATTAGGATTGCTTGGCTGCTCTTATATGCTGAGAGATGGCATTTACTTGCATCTCTGAAAACAAGGCTCTGTCTAGACAGTCCTTTCTATCTGGTCTGTGATTCTAATCCTCTGGCACATGAACCGCCTCTCACCAGGTACCGAAAGTTTTCCCAGTTGAAGCAAAGTGTGAACTGACTCTAACTGTTCTCATGGCTGTAAATGGCTATAACTCCTCGATGCTGAACTCTCTTTGGCAGGTTTTCAAGATGTCCATTTTGAAGATTCATGCCCGTGAAATTTTTGATTCCCGTGGGAATCCCACGGTTGAGGTAGACCTCTTTACCAAAAAAGGTGAGTCCTTAGCTGTAGATGTTTGTTCCTTTTCTGTATCTGATAGTGCCGTAGGGCTGTTCTGTAATAGAATGAATTCTTACAAAAGTACAAAAATGGTCCTGTACTATCCCTGGGATTTTCCTTGCTCCTTCCTTCAGGTTTAATGCATATAATCATGCTCTTGAGCTTGTCATAGGAGTTGCAGTAAAAACCTCTAGCTCCTTCTCTTGGGTTGAATTTGCAGATCTGAAGATATTTGCCTGGTTAGTGAAGGGTTGTCCTGGAGTGCTGACTGTTGGTGATCTATATTGTGCAAACGTTTCCACTAACAGCCATCTTCCTTCCTCCCTGAGCTTAAACTGAGATAGCCTTGACTGCTTCAGACAAGGCTGGAGTTAAAACCTTCTTTCCTATCTTTAAGTGGCTGCTAATGAACTTAACTTGCCTTTTCACTAAGCCCTTTCCCACTGTACCTGAGGCAGCATAATTCTCAGTTTGCCTCCCACTCCACGTAATGAAAGAACCACAATCTGCTGCTGCAGAGTTGAAGCTCAAGTAAGAGTTCCTTGTCCACATAGGTACCCAGGAGTGATTAAACAACTTGACTAATTGGGCTTGTGCATGTAGCATTTTATTTCTTTTTTGGGGGGTTTCCCCTCGCTTTTCATTGTTCATCCCATATCTGATAGGATCTGACAACTGCATTGTGCAAACCCATACCAGCGTGGCTTGGTAGAATGAGCAAGCACAATAGATATAATACACTAACTAAACAGCTGATCTCTCTGCCTCAAGACATGAATGCAGTCATTTAGTGAGGTTGTCCCCACTAAGTCCTTTGCTTTAGGGGGGTGAGGGAGAGACTGAAGATTGTAATTGGCATCCTGAAGAGAACAGATGCCAATGTACCGATTTTCTGTTAAAAATCAGCATCCTTGGTGAGAGGAGTGACTGCTTGGGTGGATGGTGGTGCTCTCATGTTAACATGAAGCAGGCTTCTGTCTTCTTTGTATGCCATGTCTCATAAGGACTTGGCTCAGCTGCCAGGCTGGGTCCAAAAATGGTTTCTCTGAATGAAGCCATCGGGGCAGCCTTAGCAGTTGAACTTATTCTTAAGGGGAATCCCTTTTTGGAAAAAGAAACGGATGGCTTTCCCAGACTTAGAAGCTTGAAATGCACACTGTGCAAAAGGGCAGGTTCCTGTGAGTGAGCCAGAACTTGCTGCTCGTCAGCACAAGGGAGACACTTGAACTAATGATGTGTAACGGAGCAGGCAGCTGCACAAGGACCACAGTATGAGTGAGCGGAGATGGGGTTTGGGAAGGGCGGCTTGGGATGCTGTGCGTGGAGGATGCTTTGTGGGTTTGAATGTGCTAAGACAGTTCTGCTCTCTTACCAGGTCTCTTCAGAGCTGCTGTTCCCAGCGGTGCCTCCACTGGAATCTACGAAGCTCTGGAGCTTCGTGACAATGACAAGACACGCTACATGGGAAAAGGTAAAACTCTGAATTTACCTGAGCAACAGGTACAATATTTGGATTGCTTGGGGAATGACTGTTTCTCCAGAGTTTAGATGAGAGACAGCAGTCAGAGTGGCTTGAAAACAATCATGAGAGAAAGCAAAAGTTCACATACAAGATGTCACTACCTAATAAACATCCTAGGAATAACTCTGACAGCTACTCTGGAAGGGTGGACAGTAAAGCTGCTTTTTTAAGGTGTTTATGGCCTGTCACAAGGACCTGTGATCAGTTTGCCTTTTGAGCCTGACTGGAACAGAGAATAACTTGTCTCTGCTCAAGCCATTCTTGCGAGTCAGGTGAAAGGAGACCATTTTGTTCCTGAGAGCTCTTAGAATAGGTAACTCCTGAACGGCAAGAGAGCTTGACTGAGAAGGTTCATAATGGCCATCACTTCAATAAAGTATAAACTCTTTTGGTATCCAAGTACCAAATGCTGCTAGAAGAAGCATCTGTCTGCATAACTAAAAGGGCTTCCCTAGTCTAAATCTGCATATCTAGACCATCTGAAAGGCAATTGCTGTGATTCTGGGTAAACTGAAAGCATTCGCTTCAAGTTAAGGTTTTAGGGTCTAAGGAGTTCTATACAGGGATGACAACTTTCCTTAGGCTAATGTAGCAGGCTACTGATGATCTGCTAATGGGGAGGAAACAGGCTTTCTCTGAAACTCCTGGCTAATGTAATGGTGAGTGCATTAAGATAAGAGTGATGCTGTGTCCACACTGCCTCTATATGGAAGGGAACTGCAGGCAATCAGCTTCCATGCCCCCATCTGGGTATGGGCACAGGATAGGCTACTTGGGGTTAGTATCAGTTGTAAATGACACCTGCTAATGTACTGCTTTGTGTCACAAAAAGGTAGCTAACAGTGCCTGAGCTGCTGCATGCTTATCTGCCCTTATCTCTTCTATGAATGGGTAGGAGTTACCTCTCTTAAAACCACTTCTAAATACTGTCACTGGGCCACTCCAGGCTTGGGCACATGGCTGTTTTTGCAACAATATGAAATCTGGATGGAAATAAATATAACCTGACTGGCTGATGCAGCAACTTCTACCTTATGAACCCTTTGCTTATGGCCTACTGCTCTGTATTGCACACATGCTAACCTATAGGTCTGTCTGTCCTTTTCCTCACATGACTGTCTCTGCTGTGAACCTTCATCACTTCCTTGATTCTCTTATCCATTTCACTTCTGTCAGGTGTATCCAGAGCTGTTAAATATGTTAACGAGTTCCTGGCGACAGCATTGTGCACCCAGGTAATGGATGTGCTCTCAGTGCAGCCTTGTCACTTGGACACACTTCTCCAGTGCATGGTTTTGCAAACTAACCTTGCAGCAGGCATCCTACATGATGCTTATTTCATGTGACCTCACTCACCAGAGATGACCTCTAAAAGTGTTGAGATTTGGCAGTAAACCCAGGTTTGAGCTTTGATAGCATGACATGTTTTTCTTGGGATTGAACTGTTACTGAGATGGCCCACTAATGTCTGATTACTAATGTCTGATAACCAGTGTCTGATTTGCTTGTTCCTTCCAGGTGTCTCAAAGGCTGTTGAGCACATCAATAAAACAATTGCACCTGCACTGATTAGCAAGGTAGGAGCAATCTGTCTTCCACTAACATCCGTTAATGCCTGTCTGGTATATCCTAGCTGATGGATTGTCTCTCCAGAGACAGTTGCAGAGTGTTACATGGGAGTTGTTAGTGTGTGCTGGAGTGCATGAGGAAAACTGACCTATAGTAATTGCTTTAACGACTGCAGATCTAACAATCAGAACAATGACAGCCTAAAGTTGCTGTGTGCAGCAACACTTGAGCATATGGAAACCTCTGTGGAATATGCAGTTAAGACAGAAGCTGCTTTATACTTGAAAAGGGTAGTTGAGTGATGGGGAGAGACTGGGTTTAGTTCAGGCTGGTTAATTTGGAGGGGAATCATAGGGGATTGTAGTAAAATCAGCTTGAATGAGTTTCCTGTATGCTTTGGGCACTAGGCTCTAGCTAGAAAGACTGGGGTGAAACAGGTAATGTATGAAATGATTGCAGGTTTCTGATGCAAATCACAGAAATCCAAAACTTAGTACTGATAAATAGGTTATCAATTGATCCATATTCTGAGCAGGCTGATATTTTCAGTTTGAAGGGTCTGAGAACATAAGCTGGGACTTTTTTCACAGCAGACTGACAGCAATATACATATGTCTTCATAATCGAGAGCATTACAGTTGTCTCTGAATGCAGAGAACAATGTTTTTGATATATCTAGCTTACTCTGTCAGTTCTGGTCTTCTGGAAGTGACCAGAAGATGCTGCTGTCCCATGATCATGTTACCTAGTCTCAATTGTACTGTTGGTTCCATTTAAATATGGAACCATTTCCATTTAAATATGGAATATGCCTGCCAAATGGAGCGAATTGGAGATTCGAGACCAGTTGAAGGGAAATAAAGTAGAAAATACAGATAAAATGGATAGGTGAGCCTAGAACTGCCTTTGGCCTGAGTGTTTCTCTTGCTTCTCTCTGCAGAATGTCAATGTTGTGGAGCAAGAAAAAATTGACAAGCTGATGCTGGAAATGGATGGATCAGAGAACAAATGTAAGTTGCACTTGTGTTGCAGTGAGACCTGAAAAGATGAAGCTTCTCTGATAGAAGTGGTTTACATCATTGGAAATAATGGGCAGTGCACAGTTCATGCTATGCATTTCTGTAACCAAGACCGTAATAGTATTGCCAAGCCTCTTTAGGAAGACATAGCATTTTTCTTAAAAATGTATCCTTGCTCTTTCAGCCAAATTTGGTGCCAATGCCATCTTGGGAGTATCTCTGGCTGTGTGCAAAGCTGGTGCTGCTGAGAAGGGTGTCCCCTTGTACCGCCACATTGCTGACCTCGCTGGAAATGCTGAAGTCATTCTCCCAGTTCCTGTAAGTCTTGGCTGGCTGACATGAGCTGGCTCTGTCATGATGTCTTCTGGTTTTGGGTCAAATTTTCTTGAGAGCTGGGTCTTCTACCACTGTTTGCTGTAAATTATTCTAACTTGGCTTTTCTTTTTGATCACCCCAAGGCTTTCAACGTGATCAACGGAGGCTCCCATGCTGGCAATAAATTGGCGATGCAGGAGTTCATGATCCTCCCTGTGGGTGCTGACACCTTCAAGGAGGCGATGCGCATTGGTGCTGAGGTCTACCACAATCTCAAGAACGTCATCAAGGAGAAGTATGGCAAAGATGCAACCAATGTGGGAGATGAGGGTGGCTTTGCCCCCAACATCCTGGAAAATAAAGAAGGTAAAAATGATTCAAGTGTGTAGGAGGTATAACTCTTAGCCCAAGGATTAAGACCTTATTTGCCTAGTAAGGATAAGAAGAGTGATCAGTGGGTTATAGGTCTTGCTGCTCTCTTTGCTTCTGTCCTGACAGCTTTTAAGACCTTGTACTGGCATCAGCCCTTTGCTGCAGAGATGCTTCCTTGCACCTCAGTGTGTGCAGCTTGACAGGATGACTTTCAGTGCCTCTTCATCTCATTCCTGCAGCAGCTTAAGGGAGAGTTGTCACCTTCATTTTCAGGAGGTGCTGGGATGTCTGCATGCATTGCAAACATCCCAGAAGTCAGCAGTCAGAATTGACTGGAGCTGTTTTTGTGCTGACAAAGAAAACAGCTTGAGCTGTGCCTAGTGATACGTGGGAGTGCATGAAGGCCAAGCTGAGGAGCTGTGATATTTGAACAGAACTGTTAGGTTGTGGGGGATGCACAAGCCTGCAGGAGGACAGGCTCATGTGGAAAGAAGAACTTTTGTCTGTTTGTGCAAAAAATTATCTGTACCAGAAGTTTTTTTTTTTCTGCCAGATTCTGAGGAATGGAATAGCTGATAGGCCACTATACTGCTAGGACTCGGCAGAGTTGCTGCATACTGAAAGCTGTTACATTATTGCTGAAGGTGCATTGCCTTGGCTGACACTGAGCTAGCAATAGAAGTTGAGAGGTTCTGAATCTGCAGGCACATGTAGCTTCTATTAGGTGTGTATCCTGGCAGATAGCGGTGAAGATGATCTTGAGTGCCATCCCAGTCCAAGGAATGTTTGGATCTCCAAGTTGCTGGTGGCAGCTGTTTTTACAGTCTGTGTTCCATTAATATCTGAAAAACCTGATCTAAGGTTGCTACTGTAAATAACCTGGCTGACCCAGTTGCTGCTTGGCCTTCAGTCAGAAGCTTAGAGGCTCCTGCTCTTCACCCTACTGATTTTCTTCTCCTTATACTTGGCCAAACAGGGCAGCGTAGTAACCAGTGTCCAGGGACTCCTATGGAGTGGTACTGTTCAAAGACAAAAGTGGTTATTACAGGCTAAAATCAGTACTAAAGTGGTATCCTGTTGCATTCAGGAGTGGTTGAATTTTAAGAACTCTCTTTATGCAGTTGCTAGGTTTTTCTTAGGACCGAGTGAATGTCCTGTTATAACTGGATATTTTTTTTTTTTTTTTTTTACCCTGTTTCAGCCCTGGAGCTCCTCAAGACTGCCATTGGCAAGGCTGGCTACTCTGACAAGGTTGTCATTGGCATGGATGTGGCTGCCTCAGAATTCTACCGTGATGGAAAGTATGACCTGGACTTCAAATCCCCCGACGATCCCAGCAGATACATTTCTCCTGACCAGCTGGCTGACCTGTACAAGGGCTTTGTTAAGAACTACCCTGGTAAGTTATCCTTGCCCTACATGAAGTAGGTAACAGTGCAAAGTAGAGATTGGTGTCTTTTTAAAAGCAGTAGTACCACCCTATTCAGGGTAGTATTGTCTTAAAACTTCCGTTTGTCCCTCTCTAGTGGTGTCCATTGAAGATCCATTTGACCAGGATGACTGGGCTGCCTGGAAGAAGTTCACTGGCAGTGTTGGCATCCAAGTGGTCGGTGACGACCTGACGGTGACCAACCCCAAGCGCATTGCCAAAGCTGCTGAGGAGAAATCCTGCAACTGCCTTCTGCTCAAGGTCAACCAGATTGGCTCTGTAACAGAGTCCTTGCAAGCGTAAGTTCCTCTCCCTTAGTTCTGCCAGGAGTCTGCAATACCCAAGGAGGGGGGATATATAATGGAAAAATGTAGAAGAGTATCAGAGGAGTAGAGAGAGAGTGGAGTTGAGACATCTGGGAGGGCCTAATGCCTCTAGTAGAGGGTGTAGGCAGGTAAACCTTATCATTACTGCCTCAAAGCTATGTAGGCACATCAGACATCCCTAGGTCCAATCATGTATAAAAGCAACTCCTTAATTGTGTTTTCATGACTTCTTAACCCCAAAGTGCACCTAAGAGCACTTCTGCTTTCCATAAGCAAGGAACACCTGGCAGTTGGCGGCATCCTTAAAAGAAGGGCTGCTAAGCAAGTAGGGGTGGTATGAGACGTGTCTGTGCATCTCTTCTAGCTGCAAGCTTGCCCAGTCAAACGGCTGGGGCGTGATGGTGAGTCACCGTTCTGGAGAGACTGAGGATACCTTCATTGCTGATCTTGTGGTTGGGCTCTGCACTGGCCAGGTTGGTGTCTGTCGCTGCTGAACTTTCCCTCTTGCTTCATTTTTATAGTGTGGAGAGGAAGCCATGCTGTGCAGCACGTGGTATCTGTTCTGAGGGCATTATGGTTAGAGGAAGGCGATGTCCCTAGCAAAAGTCATAAAGAAGTCATAAAGTATCCTTGAGTAAACTCCCTTGGGTGTGGCAGGATTTCCTGGTGCTGCTGGCAATTAACATATCTTATGTTGCTCTTAAACCCCAGCTTTGCGTGTACAGATGTACAGAGCCTAAGGCTGATATCATCTGTGGTTGCTCTTAGTTAACAAATAGAAGAGAACTTCATGTTGGCAACTTGTGCTGTTTCCTTATTAACTTTCTTGTGGTCCTTCTTAGATCAAGACTGGTGCTCCTTGCAGATCTGAGCGTTTAGCCAAGTACAACCAGCTGCTGAGGTGAGATTCTTGAGGGGAAGGGACTTGAGGGTTAAGCCTGGCTTAAGTCATACTTACTAGTGCCATAAAATATGCATGAGAACTGAAGTTGCTTGGAGGGAGCTGAATTGCTCCTGACTGGTGCTAACTTCAGTGCCAGTTAGACCGAGTGGTTTAGCACAAAGCCATGTCATCCCATCCACTCACACCCAACACTTTCTCATTGTTCCCCAGAATTGAAGAGGAGCTTGGCAGCAAGGCACGCTTTGCTGGAAGAAACTTCAGGAACCCCCGTGTCAACTAAACCGTGTGGGCCAAACAAAGCCTGTCCTGGTTTAAAGCACTAGTCACCTACTTAGTTAACTGTACTAGAAAGAGAAGGGCAGCTGAAGGAAAGAATTTTGCAGGTCCTCTTTCCCCTAGATGATTCCTTCACCTAGTGTTTTCACCAGCTCTGATTTGTTGTTCTTAAGTGCTTTACCGCTTTTGTAGATGAGTCCCTGTGGGGTTTTGTGTGTATTAAACACTCTGGGACCTTGTGACTCTGGGCATAAACATTTAATTCCCTTCTCTGCCTGTTCACTCTTCAATGTTTGGAGCTGTGTAACCTGCAGTGCGGTGAAAGGTGCCTGCAAACAAACTAGTGTTTTTACATGTCAGAAATAAAAGCATCAAACAATTTAACCAGGTGTGGCTTTGAGTTCCTCTTGTGAAGAACGGTGTTCCTGACCTCTGTGTAACCATGGCCTGCTTGAAGCTGTCCTGCAAGCAGCTGCATTGCTCTGTGCTCAGGGGATTTACATTGCTGTGTGGCAAGTAGAATGTGCCCTTGTGTGAATGTATGTGGTTGCTATCAGGAATTGGTCTTCAAGGGTGGTTTTAGTCCTGCGGAAGGGGCACTAAGAACAGAAACTTGACCACTGGCTCAATTAAAGTCCTATGGGTGCAAGGAAAAGCTCAGAGGACTGGTCTTTAACAAAGGTGTGCTGCATCCTGACGACAAGTGCTGTGACTGACCTTTGTCAGACTGTTACAGCCGTCTGTGCATCAGTCTTGGCAGAGCTGCTGGGAATCCAGCGAGCACCTTGTGCAGAGAGAGGCTGGGGCAGAGCTGAGTGTTGGGGGTGACTTTACCCTCCGTCTTGATCTGTTTGATGTGGTAACGTGAAGCAGTGCAGCAAGATGCAAGTCCTGAACAACTGACCCTGAACTCTGGGGCTTGGGAGGAAGGAGAGGCTGCAGGTTGGATCATTATAGTGATGGTGTTGTGAGAGCTGAGGTTTTTCTAAACAGTGCTAGTAGGAGGATACCACAGGTGTGAGTAGGATGCCATGTGGAATTAAAAACCATGGTCAAACGAACTGCTGCATTTGCTTTGGCTTTAAGAGCACTTGTATAATGTGTGACAAACTATCTGATTATAGCTGTACAGCATGGGGGTGAAAAGCTATGTGAGAATAGAGGACTGTAAGAAAAGAATTATGGAGAAATATATATTCCCAAGCCCTCCAAAAGTCCCTTTTGGCAAAAGGTTCTGGTGCCTGTCCCCCTTGCTAATCTGTTATTTTACATAGCGGCTGTAGAGGGAAGCGGAGCAGAGTGGCTGAATCATTGAGCAGGAAAAAGCCCATTAAAGGCCTATATGAGAGATTGTGCTAGGCAGTCTTTGGCCATTTCTTTTTTCCCATAATGACTGGTTCACAAGGAGGAGATGAATTTCCGATTCACATCAATGCCTGTTCCGGTCTCAGCAAATCAAACCGAGCGGGTTGTAAATTGTTGGAGGCAGCAGTGCCCCGGTGCGGCCGGCGCGTGTGTTGCGGCCGTTAGATAACGTTACATCTGCGCAGGGTTGGATTGGGTGACATGGAAATAGCCCATTTAGAGGCAGTGATGCTGCAGGGTGTTGCTATTATTTACCTAAACGCTGCTACTTACACAACATGAGCAGTTTGAGGTTGAAGAAAACAGATTTTATTTCAGAAGCTGCTGAAATACAGTACTATAAAATGCTAAAGCAGGAGAATGATGTGTTATATTGCTGAATAAATCTGTGTCGTAGTGCTCTGCCCTCGGAGGATGAGATCTGAGACTGCCCTGCGATGAGTAAAGCCAGAGCTGGGAGGTTTGTGAGTTGTGGGATGTTAGATCTGTCCAGCATGAGCAAGAGCTGGGGGAGGATTTAGCACCCAGAGGACTTGTGGCTCCTGTAGCATCTATTGATGTATGTGTAATTTAATGAGAGGCTCATTTGTTGTTAAGCAGAGGCACTTCTAGAATAGCTGCTTTTTGTAATGCTTAGGGAAATGGTAATGTTAATGATGCTTAATACCCCTCACAGGAAATAAGAATATTTTGGCCCCTTTACTGTAAAGTGTCTGCTAACGGCAGGAAAATAACAGGTCTTGTTCAATGCTGTGTTTGGATGCGACTGGCCCTGGTGCAAAAGGCTAATGCCCCAAATTGCCAGGGGAACCAGACTGTTACGTTAGCTGCTCACACCCAAAATAAGGACAATGCTGAATTCCTGTTAGCTGCAAGTCCGTCTGCATCCAGGTATGTTTTGCAGAGTATCCTGCATCAGGCTCTGAAAGCAAATGTAGGCAGAGCCGCTCGTCGAGAGCAACCTCGCTGCCAAATCAATACCGGCGCAATGAAAACATCCTGGCTTTGTGGGATGGCTGGAGAACTGTTTCCCCTTATGAGATTTATCTCCTCTGTCAAACCCTTCTGAAGTGGAGCTTTGCTATAAACACCAGATTCACCAGCACATGGTAAGTGCCTCCTTCACATAAACTTGTCCTTTCGTAGGGCCTGGGTCTGAGCTGGTTGTGCTCCAGGCAGATTTGAAACCGGCTGCGCTTTTCACACGTTGCTGATCTCTGAATTAGACCTGGTAAATGAATAAACCAGCTAATTACACACAAATCCTATCAAGGGATTTTTCTTCCTCTGTCAAAGAGGCAAGCTTTTAATATATGCAAAACGGGTTAGAAAGCTCTTTAGCACAACCACTTTAGGAAGCAATAGTTATAACCCTTTTTCAGTGGGTGCTTCAGCAAGGAAGGCAATTCTCATCTCACATTATCTGGGCCTCTGTGTTTACACCTGGAGACTTCTCTTTTGAATAAGTGGGAGAAAGCGTGAAAGTAGCTGGGAATCCTGTGTCCCCAGTCACTGCACAGTGACAAAACCCTGAATGGCAGCAGGGCTGAAAGGACTTGTGTGAGCGCTGTATTAGCTACACACATCTGCAGAGGGAAAAAAGGTGAGTGAAATCTCCTTGTGCAGATGGGGAGTTTGGCCGGAGCTTCTCCTGCAGGTTAATGATACCAGAAGTGGAGCTCAGGTATCATTAGTTCCTTATTGCTCACACCTCATTGTCAGTGCGTGACGGGACTGTTCTGAGTGCAGCTACTAAATGTGTCTTCCCTTAGTGCCAGGAAAACGCACAGAAAACGGCAGGGTTAGGAGGTGGTTCCTGGGATGGTGCAGTCAGAAAGTTTCTCTTTGCTTAACGGTGCAGCCTGTCCAGCGTGTCCACCAGGCCAGTGGTGCACCCTCTGTCCTGTCAATCCAGAGCTCTGTAATGATCCAATTCACATTTCGGGGACTGTTTGGACTGGATCAGCAAGTGCTCCCTGCTCTGGAGGATGCCGGGTGGTTCTACCTCCCAGGCAAGAGCGCTGCAAGGAGCCTGAGCTACCCTCAAAGAACAGGAGAGCAAGGTCAGTAAGTACTGAACCAGGAGCACATTAGAGGAAGGTGAGTGAAACTGTATGCACGTGCTTGGACTGAGTGTAATGAGTGAATAAGGAACAACATTTGCTTGCAGAAAATCCAAACCCTAAAGCTGTAATGCTAGAAAGGTGGAATCTCATCTTCCCTGAGGTCTGAATGCTGCCCCGTAGCTCCTTGCTTTCCTGTCCCGTCCCCGCAGAGTCCTGCTCAAAGGCTGTTTTGTAGCAGTGCAAATGTAGCACAGCCAGGGTCTTTATTACTGCAATAATCTGTGGGGTTGCCGGCTCTTTGGAGCAGGAGGAGGCATCAACTTTGCGAGCGCGAGCTAGGAGGCTATTTGAGAATAGCAGGCGAGCTCAAAAGCGGCTCTGAAGTGAGAAGCAGGCGCAGGAGATGACTGATGAGCAGAGAGGAGAGGCAGGTGGCACTTCGGGGAGCTATTCAGGTAAGAGGATGCATAATGGAGCGATGCAGAGGACTGGAGCGGGAAGGATCTCCCATTACCCGCTGGCTCTATTTCCACGTTTGCAGAGGGAGCCTTTCTGCTTTGTAGCCCCGCTTGCCCCTAGGATTCGCTTCCCACTAATGCTTTACTTCTCTGTCTTGTACAGTGCCTGCCGCAAAGCACTTGTGCCAGACAAAAAGGCCCGTGTGGTCCCTGTGGAGCAGGTGAGAAGCCGGAGCTCAAAGTTTGCTTTACTAGACACTAACGAGCCCTGCCTGCCCTGTGGCTGCCCCCGCGCTGCCTTTTGAGGCAGCATTTGCAGCACGGTGCCAGCCACCGCGTTGTACCCACCCTCAGCAAGTATTTACCGCCCTGGTAGGCGTGAGGATAAAATGCAGGAGCTCGTGGCCCCATGGTCATCCGCGGGACACAACCTCCGGGCTTCCTCGGAGAGGACAGGGCAGCGGGAGCCGGCGCTGCCCTGGAAGGGGTTTTGGGGAGCGATGAGAAATCAGCCCAAGTCCCCAGCTGCCTCCTGCTTGCAAACAGCAGCGCTCGTTAAGTCACCACCATCCTAAAGCAACTGCGTTAGCCAAAGCCAAGGGCAGAGCTAGGATTTCATGCACGAAGCTGCCAATACGGCCGTGCTGGCCGCCAGCCCTGCCTTGGCGCTACCTGCTTGTTCTCCCTGCCCCAAATTTTGCAGAAGGCTCCTGAACAACCACGGTTGTGCTAGAGGCAGCGTCGCCGAGCGCCGTGCCCACGGGCACCGAGTCACCTTGCGAAATGCCTCTGGCTTCGATCTGTTCCCAAAAGCGCTTGCAGCAAAGCTGATCTTCATGCAATTAGACACAGCGCGTGGGCTTCATCTCTGGCGGCTTACGATGACCTGACCCTCGGTTGCTTATTTGGAGTGACAGGACAGACGTTCGCTGAACTGACCCAGTAAATATCAGCCTGTCTCCGATTAGAGACTTCCAGGACCAGCCGAGGTAATCAGGATTCATAGATTTTAAAGCCAGAAACCATCATTATGGTCTGGCTGGATGAAGTCTGGGTGAATTCTCTGCTTTTGAAAATGCACATTCCAATGTGTCATCAAAGGTATTGGTGGCTGCAGCCACAATGGGGAGGTGAGAGCCAGAAAGCTCCTCCTGGAGGAGCAGATCTGCAGTGGGAAGGACCCAGGTGCAAAGCTGAAATGAATCCATCTCTCCCTCCCTTGTACTCTCTGGTGACAACAATACAGGAAAGGGCTGACTTGGCATGTCAGGTCACTGGCAGAGAAGCCCCTTTGCCAAAATGCAAGAATTCAGAGGAAAGCAGAAATATTTCCACTTCCACACTCAGCAGCGAGGCTTGCACGAGGTGCCTTGACTGCGTGCACCTCGGGACGTGATGTGCAAAGCTCACTCTTCTGCTAGGAAGAAGTGTCGGGTTTTGAAGTCTTTTTTCCCCTCTTTTCGTGTACGGCTATCGAGAGATCTAAAGCGCCCGGCTGTTTGTGCATGTGCAACGTACACGTGTTCGGGCACTTCTTGATGCCCACTGCCTGCTGCTGCTCACATCTAAGGCTCCGGTACTTGAAAGGAAAATGGTCGCGTAACGCTGACATGAAAGAAAAATAAGCGATGGCATTTAAGCTCCTTTCTGTAGTATTTTGTTTGACAGGATAGCTTTCAATTTATATTATTTTTATCCAAAGGCTGCTCTGCGTTCCGAGTTGGTTGTGCTTTATTTATCAGGCGCGGCAAAAGCTGTAAATCACAGAACGAATTACCCTGCACCACCCCGAGGTGTAAATGGGATTCGGGAATAAGCATCAAGGGGCGGCGCAATTAATCCTGCTGCCGAGGAAAGGCCGTCATTACTCATGTGCGGCGGCAGCCCCGGTGACTTTCAAGGTGTACAAATCCGCCGTTAGAGCCGGCCCGCGCTCTGCAGATGGCCATTTTGTCTTCTCGCCGCGTGCGCTGGAACATGCCCAAGAACACAGAAATGAGAGCCCTGATTGTTAGGGCTGAATTTTGCGTTCACTTTCAAAGGTTTTTTTTTTTTTTTTTTTTTTTTCGCCTTTGCGCCATGCACATCCTGGGCTTTGATAAATGAGTCTCTCTCGACACTGTGGTAACCAACCTCTGCTAATATTCGTTACGCGGAGCCCGCCAGGAAATGGTGTGAGCCGGGGAAATGGAAAACCTTTACAGGGGGGAATAAAAAAGAAACTTTATCTTTTTCCTAGGGAAATTATCTTATCCCCCTTAACATTTCTGGGATGTTTCAGAGCTTTGCAGCAAAGCCCTAACGCCGGCATCATGTGCAAAGGTACCGACGTGCTCTAGCCCTGCTGCGAAGGCGTTCAAAGGTGGCCTGGCCTGATGTAAGAGCCACCAAGCCCCAGGCTGGGGGTGGATGTGCCCCGTGTCACTGACACCGCAGCCCTGCAGCGGCGGGCTCTCATCCCAAGGGAAATGACGGGATGAGATGACGGAAGAGCTTGCGGCTCTGCGGGATCACGGTCACCACGGGGTAGGTGACAGCTGGTCCGCCTTGTCATTTGTTTCTCTTTTTCCTTTCATTTTGCATCCCTTGGCCCAGACACCCACGCACATAAATCTCTTCCTAAAACAGTTAAGTTGCTCCATGAGGAGCCATGCGACCGGCTGGCTTCAGCTTCAAGCGCTCCCGTTGTCTCCCTCGACCCTGGTCATTAACGCTCGGTCCTTCGTGCCGCTTTGACCACCTCTCCGTTGCACCCGTGACTCAGTTGCTGAAACTGTTTCAATTCAAATCCTCCTTGGGTGGTTTTCAAGCCCTGTGAACTGTGTTACCAACACAGCAGGTTCCACAGGGCAGGAGCTCCATATGCCCACGGACATCCCGGAGGCCACAGATTTCTGCTGGCTCTTTCTCTTGCTGTCCCATATTCCAGCTCTCTTTTCCCAGGAAGTTTCCAAGAGGAAGCGCGGGGCGGTCAGGGCTGTTGCGTGAGCCGGGGTAGGCAGCGGAGCTCAGTGGGAAGCGCATAGCTTAACGGCTTGTTTACGGCTCTTTATTTTTCCAGCACACAAATATTTGGGAAACACTTTGTCACTTGTTACAGTAGTGAGTGCTTCAACAAAGACAGAAAAAGCCACAGTTCCCAATTCAGTAGTTCATCCATATTCAATGTTTTTTTTTTTTTTTTTTTTTCTGAATCCAGGCTCTAGTTTCTGCATCCAAGACCCTGTATTTGTGGGACGGGAGGCATAACTGGCCAGGCTGTGCACATATCTCATCCTAGCAGAACCTACTGCAAAAAAACAACAATTTCAACTCATTTCTGCAGCCCAGATTGCATCAAATTAATGAACAAAAGGGCTATTTTCAACAATTTTGTTGCACCATTGTAAATTTGTGTGCACTTGACTGTGTGTGAACAAGCTCAAACTGATTTAAATCTAATTTACATCACGCTTGCTCTTCCTTGCAACCCACATAGTCTGTTTTTAAATAGAGATAATTGTATGTACGATGGGTTTGCATCCCTCCAGTGCATTGTCCTTCGAGTGCTGTGACACCTCCAAAAGACCTCTAATGATACATGTGACAAGATTTGAAATTCCTACATTTCCTGCATTTCTACAGCAAACAAACCACTAAACACACACAGCAAAGCATTTTAAATTAAAGGGCAGATTTGCAGATATGAGGAAGGGAAAGAATATAATCCCTTTTTGTGAGTGGAGTTAGGTCATCTGTAAAAGCCTCTCCGAATATTATCTTCCAAGCTAATCGCTGTATTGACATTTGCCCGTTTCATTAGAGCTCAGTTTTTACTGCATTGCTGAGGTTGGAACCTGACTCATCTGTCATGGTCAAGGGCTGGGTTGTAATTTCATGATGGGAGAATAAAAATTTTCTCTCTCTTAGTTTAACTGCTTGTGTTGAAATGGTGTTTGCAGAATTCCCAATATTGGTGGGTTTTGACTTGACGGTTCCTACTTAGATATTTTTCTCATGGATGTTTGTTTCATTTATTTAGCAAAACAGTGGTAATCTGGGAAAAAAAAAAAAAAGTTGAAATACTTATGAAATGAGGTAATTGAACCTAGATACACGTTTATGGGTCCTGTAATAGATGCAAGGGCTAACAGAGGGAGAAGAAACGTTATCTAAAGCTGCGACGAAGAAACAATTCAGGCCAGAACTAAGTCAATTATCCATGTAATAAACCTCCATGGCTGCTGACTGAGCAGATAAGTGCATGGTCTCTCCATCCCCTGACAGTGAACTCTGCAGCAAAAGGGAAGTGTCAGAAAAGTTTTATGCACAAGCAGACAACAGATCAGCATCTGAAAGGCGACAAAAGTTGTTTGCAGCATCCTCCTTTACCCAGGGTAGGAATTCTTCTGGCATCACTAATAAACCCAGAAATGCTTTGCCTCATTATTATGTAAATGCATTTATTCCCTTGCAGACGGTTTCTAAGGTTTGCTGGATGCAGTGCAGCCACCTTTTTACACCCACGTGAACGTTATCTGGATTTGGCAGCGCACTCAGGGTGGTGATGAAACACTTTAACTCTGTTCACACAACAGTGACCTATTTTGTCTGAAAGTGATTTCCCTTGTGCATCACTGTCTGCTTTCTGTCCAGTCACTAAGTGGTGTTTTGCCACTTGCTTTTTTTAAAGGAAGATGTTTGTTTCGGATTGCGGTAACAGACAAAATACAGTGTGATTTTCTTTTTTTTCCCCCATAAAACGTGAAAAAAAATACTAAACGTTGGTAGTTGCAGCCCTACCTTCTGCCTCGGTGGATGCAGAAAGGGCGATGGGCACGAATGGCCCTGGTGACGGAGGGGAACAGCTCGGGATGGGCTTTGGGAAGAGCAGCGAGGCAGCAGCAGCGCAGGGAGTCTGTCCGACCCCAAAAGCAGGTCGCGTTTGGGAGCGTTTTGGGGGCTTGAGGCTAAAGGATGCCCAGGGGCAGCCGCTGTGGGACCCGTGTGTGTCGTGGGGCCCTGGCGATGGTGGAGGAACAGCTGTGGGTGGCTGCACCCGCTGGGGTGACCGCGACGTTGTCCTCATTTCCAGGCGACGGCAGAAGCAGCGCTCGCTATCCAGGGCGCTCGGGGAGCAGAAATGTTGCCGCTTCAGAGCTTTAGAAACGTGCAGCGCTGGGGAACGGGATTTCGCGGATTAACAGCTCGTGCAGAGGTGCCTTACGCGGCACGTTGGGATGTAAGTCTCTTCGTGGATTTAACCAATTAGCCCTTCCCTGCATCAGCACTTCTGCACCTCCCAGGAGCGCCCAGGGCTAGGCAGCCAAAACACCGCGAGCGCGTCAGAAACCGCCTCGTTAGAGACCTGCTAGCACCTCGTACAGACGATCCGTATGTAAATAAAGCATTTTACATGCAGGAAACGCTCAGTCGTTCCATCATCAATCCCTCCATTGGGCAGTGGACCAAGAAAATCTGCTGTCATCGGGCTGAGGGGCAATGATGTCTCTCTGCAGCGTTCGGATCTTCTTTCATCTCTCTCGTGTTGACTGATTCCTGCGCTCTTTGGCCAGCAGATTTCAGGACAAGTTGAGCTGCATTGTTCGTCCCTGGTCGCAGGAAGGCCAGTGTTTTTGCCAAGGAAATGCTTCAAGCGTTAGTCCTGAACCAGTCCCATGGATAAAACGGAGCTGCGAGTCATCACCTCCTTGGCGGCTCCAACTTGATGCGTGAATTGGCACGTGCAGACCTTAACTTACACAATGCAAGGAAACCCACCGCCCCATCAGGCTTATTTTACCTCAAATTCTTACACAAAAGCATCGCGAGCGGGTACCTCCATCCCACTCTGCGTGGTGACACGCGGCCGGGCAGGCACAGCAAAGCGGCTGCGTCTTCCCCAACGCGAGGCCATGGAGAGCGTGGAAAGCTGCCGCCAGCCTTGCCGCGCGGTGCAGATTTTAACACCCAGAGCGGGGAGCGCAAATGCAACGAGCAGAGAAAGGGGACAGCACGAGGGGCGCTCGGCACCGCTCCAAAATGGCTGTGTCGGACATTTTTGATGCGCGCTCCCACCGTCCACCTAAGGCAGCGACTGGAACCAAGCCCTGAGGACCCACGGGGCGACGCTGTCGCGCGTGGGAGAGGCTCCGCGGCGCGAGGACCAAGCCCGGGCGCTGCTCCCCGGCCCCTCGCGTGCCCCCTGCACAGCTCCCGCTCCGGCGCCGCGGGGTGAACTTACCCGCTTGGCCGCGGGCACCTCGGGGCCGGCGGCGCCTGCGAGGGACAGAGGGAGCCGGTTCCCGTGGGATCTGCACCCGAGGCAGCGCGGAGCCCCAGGACACGGTGCCCTGGGGCCGCCCGCCCCGTCCCTCGCGCCCCGCTCACCCGGGCCCTGCAGCAGCTGCAGGAGGGCGGAGAGGCTGCCCAGCTGCTGCGCGCTCAGCTCCGGCAGCGCCAGGCCGTAGCCGGCCAGCACGGAGGCCAGTCTCTTCAGGGCAGCGTCTGCGGGAGGACACGGCGTCACGGGGAGCCCTGTGCCTGTGCTCAGGAAGCGGCGGCTCCGGCAGGAGCAGGGAGGGGATATTCCAAGCAGGAGCGAGCCCGAGGCAGCAGGAAGGTGGCTGTGGGGACAGGATGGGGCTGGCTGCAGCACGCGCTACCTGGCTGTGCCGGGGCCGGCTGGGCGCCCAGGGCTGCCGGCTGCTCCCTCTCCACGTCCCTGAAGTCATCGGGGAGGCGCAGGCCGTGCTGGGGCCTGCTGGGGGCCGGCTCCAGGCGTCCGGCTTTCTCCCGGGGCAGGGAGAGCATCCCCAAGTCCTGGAAGAGATGCCCCCCGTCCGTGCCGGGCTGCCCGCCGTAGGAGGGCACGGGGCCGGCCCCGAAAAGGGCCTGCGCGGGGACGCGGCCCAGCAGCGCGGTGGCGTCGGGGCTCTGCCGCGTCGAGCCGCCCGGCAGCTGGTGAGCGCCGTCCTGGTAGCCAAACTGCAACCGAAACACGGAGCTGCCCTGTCTTCGGGCTGAGCGCCCCGGAACCCCGTGCGGGTGCATCCCCAGGGCCTGGGGACACCCGGGGACACCCGGGCACGCAGCAAGGGTGCCGGCCCTGCGCTCAGCCCCGTCGCTGCGGTACCTTGTGGTAGGAGTAGGGCTGCAGCAGGGCCTCCTCGTAGGCGAGCTGGGGCAGCAGCAGGTGCTCCAGGTAGCGCTGCAGCAGCGCCGAGGGCAGCGGCC
>JAWLRI010000038.1:354473-392986 GCA_034781795.1 Crypturellus tataupa | reverse complement strand
TACCGCCGCCGCCGCCTCGCGGCCCCGCGCGCGGCCGGGGGGCTCCGCGCTTCGTGGAGGGGATGAAGGGGCCGGCCCCGCTCGGCGCGCACAAAGGGAGGCGGCGTCGGGGGGTGTCTGCCTCTTTATTTATTTATTTCGCCGTTCAAGCGCGCTGCCCGCGGTTCTTTTTGATCCCCCGGCTTCTTTCGCCGCGCTTTATTTGCATTTATTTATTTATTTAATTATTTTTTTTTTCTGTGGCCCTGGGCGCAGCCGGCCTCGCGGCTTCCCTCCTCGAGGGGCGATTTCGGCCGCTGCGGCCGCGGGTTTCCCCTCGGCGGGGGCGATGCCTCCGGAGAGCCCCGGGTGCCGCGCATCAAACCGCGCTGCCCTCCCGCGATACCGATTCCATTTCATTAATTTATTAAAAACGGATGAAAAGGAGCAGCGTCTCTAATAAATAGCGGTTGGTCGTGGAAGGCGCACGTGTCAGATATTGGGCTCCGCATCCAGCGCTCACAGAGAAGCACTTGTTTTGTGTACAGCGCTGGAGCCCGCGGCGGCGGGAGGAGGCGCCTCTCCGCGATAATAAAGGCATTTCTGTTAAAGGCTGCTGGTAAATTTCTTGGCCCGGCTCCTCGCCGCTCGTCCTGCGGGCCGGGGTCGCTCGGGGCGGCCTGGCCCGTGGGTTTTGCCGTTTTCCGCTGTTTTTGGGCGCCCGGGAGCGGGCGCACACAATGCGCGGCCTGGGGAGCTCATTGTTCTTGGCGGTGCCGGGAGCGCGTCCTGCGCGGGCGCCTCGGCCCCCGGCACCGGTGGATGGAGCAGCCCATGACGCCTCCCGCTCCTGCCTCTTCCCACCTTCTCCAGGGTGACCTTTCCCCAACCTCGCCAAGAGGCCAAAGGGTAAACCCAAAGGGTGAACCCAAAGGGTGAACCCAAAGGGCACCAAAATGTTGTTCTTGCCCCCTCCCTTCTCTGCTCCTGCCTTTCTCCGCCTGTAAAGCGGGAGCGTGCGAGGTGAGGCTCCGAGTGACGCTCTCCTGCTCCCATCGCAACTTTTCCACCCTTGTCCTCCCCTGCTTCCTTCCTGGAATAAAGAAAATGACCCCTTCTTTGAGTCGTGTGTATCAGCACCGGCGTTTTTGCTCTGGGGTTTGCATGCAAGAGCCACTGTCAAGGGAGAATACTTGAGATTAATGCGCCGGGCTGGCAGATGAGTAGAAGGAAGCGTGCAGAGGTTAAAAGGTGGCTTTAAGGTGGGCACGGTTTCCCTTCTCGATGGTTGTTTAATGGTTTTGTTTTTACAGTGGTGTCTGTAGAAACAATTGCAGTGTGTGGTGAGAGGGGGCTGCTCTGTAGATGGAGGTGGCTAAAGCCTTTGGGAACTCGCTGATAACTCCAGGGTTACTGAGGTATGCAAAGGGTGAAATAAATAACCTGTGGGTGTTGGGGAAGAATGTCGCTTAGATCTTTTGGAAAAAGTGTGCTAAGAGTAGGAGCAGCGACTGCTGGAGTTTAATGTAGTTTAATGCTGTAGCATTGGCATCGCTACATTGTTTTGGATTCTTTAAGAGATTTTAGTGTATAAATGGGGTAAATGACTTCCTTCCTCAGTTTTGTTACCTGTGTAGTGATTGCATCTGCGCTGATTTTGCTTTCAATACAGTTCTACCACTAGCAACAGCTTCAGTGCAGCTGGTGACTGTAGGTTACGGTCTGCACAAAAGCTGTGTTTGGAGTTCAGAGAAGTACAGCGAAATACTTGCGCTTCCTCTCTGTGGCTTGTGGCTTTCTGATTCCTGGGGCTTGTGCATTTGTGCTGTGAAGCAAGCGAGGAGGGAGGGCTCTCCATCTGAGCAAAGCCTTTGCTATCCCTGAGCAGAAGGTAGTAATTTATTTACCTTTATATAGCACTTAGGGAGGAAAGTGGAGCTAGGACAACCACATCCTACCTTAAGTGTTAATTATGTAGCTGGGTTAAAAAATGATGATTTCCTTGCATCTAAAAGTTGCTTTTACTGTATTGTTTTTTGGCTGTTTTGTTTTGTCTGTGTGCAGAGGTTCATGCTAGGGGCCTGTGGGAACAGATTTTGAGCTGCTGCAGCACAGGGCATAATCAATAACATTCACAAATGCAGACAGAGATGGCGTGTGTGATTCTTAATACTGATTACAGCTTAGATAAGAACAACAGCATTCTGATGTTGCAGTTTACTAATTGATTTTTTTTTTCCTTTATAAGCATGTTACTTGTAAACTTAGCATCCTCGGTGCAAAATGCATCATTGTTCTCGCCACACTGGGTGGTTATTTCACCCATAAAGAGGTTATTTCACTTCTGGGAGTGGGAGGCAAAAACGTGCTATGAGCGTACAGAATTCTGCAAGCGTGTGTTGCTGGCTGTGTAATAGCACAGCAGAACCTGTGTTCTCAGCTGAGCTGTTCATATGCTAAGATTGCCTGGGGGCGGCTTTGATTTCATTATCTGCCATATTTAAGGACACTGTGTCAGTAACACACGCGCTACACCCTGGCATACAAAAACAAGGCTTGATTTTTCTTTAATAAATTTATGGCTTCATAAAAATAATGGCAATTGGAAGACAATTATTTATGAACTTATCCTGAAATGAGCTGAGTGAGCAGATGCTTTACAAGTATATAAATTCTAAGAGGGTGGTTGGGGTTGGAATAAACCATTAACAATGGAATTCTGTATGTTTATAGTATGAAGTCTAGCTGTAATCTCTAACGAGACATCAGATGGCTAACTTCTTGAAAATGGCTTTCGGAGAGATTCCCAAACTCTACATTAACAAGTTGTGGCACAGCCAGCTAGTTCCCATACTAGTTGTGCTACAGCAGTATTGTCGAATGGTGAAACAGTGTTTTTGGTGTATGCATAGACTACAGCAAGAATATTGTCAATCAACCTATACTTGTGCAGAGGAAGCTTGGAAATTCATGGGCACTTGAACAAAGGGCTTTAAAAGAGCTTTAGAATAACTGTTTTAATAGTATAATGGCAGAACAGTGTATCAGCAGTAGTTAGAATGTTTTTGGAATAAAAAGGACTTTTAGAAATTAGATTCCTAGGATCCTTAGAGTTCATGGATAGAGTTCTATCCTCCCAGCAGAAGGAGAAAAAAGAAGGCAGATGGAGGAGCAGGGAGTTGAGTGGTTTATTTTTTATTTTTTTATCGGGAGAGTGTGTGTATTCCACTAATTTTTATGTTGGCCTATTGCAACGGGCAAATCGGGAGGCGCGAGAAGTTGGCAGCGTAGAAGGCATCGAAGGAGCGGAGCGTGGAATTTGGGAATGATGTTGCCAGTGAGTTGCTAGGAGGAAAATCGGGGCCCTTTTCTTGAGGAGTGATAGGAGGTGTTTGGGGGCAGGATCTACAGCGCAGTATTGTGCTCTTTATGTTGGCTTGCCAGGAGCATTTTACACGAGCTTTTATAATGTTGGTAGCTGTGCCCAACTGCTCTTTTGAGAGAGGCTGATGTACGAACAAAGGCGTAAACAAGATATGAATACTGCGCTGCTCCTTTTGATTTAGAGCTCTGCTGAGGCAAGGAATTGCTGTAACGGACTGAAAAAAACACAAACAGATCAAAATATTAGCTGACTATTCCTGTTTTGGTGGGGTTTTTGTGAATACAAATGTCTATTTAGCTCACTGAGCGTACGCAATGGTAGGCTGACCTAACAAAAAGGGAAAGTAACTTGTGTACTAACATCAATAACATCAATTTTCATTGTGTGCATAATGATTATTTTTACGTATCCATAGAAATCTGTGCCTGAAATGTACTGTATTGAACCTGATGGTGGTTCTGTGAATCGTGTGTGTGGAGTGTGTGTATTTGACATTCTAATTCTGTTAAAAATGCAGTCCTGACAATGTAGGACAGCTTAGGTGGTATGTAAATTTGATGCATTCAAAAGTAAGTTTTACAACTGAGTTATCTAAAGCCAGGCAGTGCTTTGAAAAATGTAGGCTCTGTTCTTCCTCTTACAGAACATGAATGAGAGTTTAGTAAACTGCTGTTTTAAAACTCCAGGTAAATGAAAGAAAGTGCTCAGTATTTTTGAGGTTTAGTTAATCTACATATATAACCTACTGAGTGTATTAAACAATGTTTTCGTGCTGTTGCTGATTTGAGCACATTGAGAGTCAATTTTGATCCATTCCAAATACGTAACTTGATTTCTGTTTTGTAATGATGAATGTTACTTGTTTTTCCCTAGTGTACACAGTGTAGAAAAAAAGATCATGACCATGACTAATGAAGCTTATGTTTTTTTTGTGGCAGACAAAGCTTGCAAGCCCTGAAGCTCGCCTGCTCCCCCCTCATCCCCAATTCTTTCCTCTTTTTCCCTTGTCCTTCATGATAGTTGAATGAGTAAGAGGCATGGAGGTGCCTATTGACCAGCTGGCTGGCAAGCAAAATGTAAAATGCAGGCTTCTGTCTGGTCAAAACTCGGTGGGAATTTAATTAGAGAGGTTCTTCCTCTCCACCTGCTGCTTTGCACAAAACTTTCAGGAATGTTGGTTAATACCGGGATGAATGTCGAGGCAGGCTTGGTTGAAATACAGCGGGAACCAGGAGTTACTGATGTAAAATGAGAGGGCAGGAGATTCAGGGGTGGGGGAGAAGTGGCTTCTTTTCCTCAGGAAACTAGACCAAAGGAAGTGGAAAATAATTTCTGTCACCTCGTGCTAATAAATGAGTGTGTGTGTGAGCAGTTTCTTATTCATGTTTGTCTTTTCAATACAGTCAATTGTTCTGGGGTGCTGATCTAAAGATGTGTGAAGGTCTTAGTCTAATTCATCGTAGGAGACTGGCAGAATTTAAAGTGGGTGGACCTTATTTGATCTTAAATGTCTTGTCGTAAGCAGAACATAATAAATTATTTGGTAGGCATTGTGTTAAGATTTTGACCCTGCAGTTGGGTTTCTGTACTTGGAATTAGCCTGTGTGCATGTAGGGAATGGATAGGAGGAATCTGAGTACCTTATTAATAGTGTATATCATGATACTGATGAGCTATACATTTGTGTGTGCCCGACATGAAGTAGAGACCCAGTGAGTTATTGTAGGATAAGCTGCAGTGTAAACTGAATGTTAGCAACTGTTCAGCAAGTGTCCCAGGGTCCAGGAATCTGCTCTTGCTGACAGTGTGTGAAAGATGCCATTTATCCTTGTCTGAAGGGTGGGTTACTTGGAGCAGCCTGGTTTATTTGTGCCTTTCAGGGAAGGGCTCTGGATGCTTAACACGTAGTGCCGGGGACCTGCAGGACCTTGTCTGTGCATTTACACCTTGAGTCAGCAGCCTGGGTAATATTTCCCACTCTGTAGCTGCATGTATAATATGCACAGCAAACTGTCTTGTTTCAACTAGAACCTTAACAAAAGTGTTATCAAGAGATGCTTGTAATGCCAGAGATGGAAGTTCTGGTGAAGAAAGAATCAGGGGGAAACTGCTCAAAACATGTATTGGTAAGAGTAGAGCTAAAATCTGTAGTGGATAATAAACACTTGGCATTAAAGATGCTGCTAAAGATGCGTATTCTATATACTGCTGCTAAATCACTGGCTCCTGAGTATGCTCTGCTTTAAACCTGCCTACTTCCAATAATTACGTGCTGTATAAAGCAAGATGATCCAGGCTTCAGTGGACTGGGTGTGGTGGGATAGAGAACTAAAACAGAATATTTTAGAAAATTTTAGAGGGATGAGAGGCAAATGGTTTATTCCCTGCTTTTTTCCCCCTTTTTTTTATATAAAAGCAAGCTCAGTTGATAATTTATTGTGTATTGTTACAGATGGCTGGAGGATCAGATTTGTGCAGGATATCAGTTGTTAAATGCCTGAGTGTCGAAGAATTATGAATTGTTTAAGAAAAAATTGCATACGTGACCCTAGTCTGCTAACGCGGAGAGCCACGAGGGACTAGAAAACATGGTGTTGATGCTAAAATGCCTCTCTCTCCTTGTCCTGATTTAAAGGCTTCACCCGTTCATGCATGCTAATAGGGAAAATGGCCTGAATCTGAGAGAGGAAAGCGACAGTGCGCCAGAGACTGTGAGTTGCTTTACGAGTCCTATTTCTCCAAGAAATTATACTCGTGAAACAATCACTGTGCTCGGGAAATCAAAACTTACAGATTTTCTTTGAATTCAGAAATAGTGCTTGGCATGTGAGAAGGTTCTGTAGAACATTGCTTTGTGGTGGTGGGGACTTTCACGGCAAATACAGAGCTAGAGGTTTCCCCTGCAGCTTTAAAGAATTGCTCTGAACTCAGAAGGTTTTGAGTTGAAGGGAGTTGTTTATCTCTTAAACCACCCTCCTCGTTTTTACTTATTTATTTATTTTGCAGGGGGTGGGGAGGATATTTGGGGTCTTTTGTTGTCCTTGGGAGGCTTTTCCTCACCCACAAAACCTAGTTAATCTGCCTCTTGGATAAAATGGGAAAGATCACAGGCAGTTTTAGAGGAACAGAACGCACCCTATAACAGTAGTTCAACTACCAGCTCTTCTGGTGTGTGGCATAATGGTGCATATTCTATAAAAATGAACACAATCTCCCCATTAGTTTCTCTAGTGAAGTTGGTGCAAGAAACTTAAATATTTAATCCTCATTTTAACAAACTGGGAATGAATTGCGAAAATCTAATTTATGTCTCCAAGGTCATTCATTTGCACTTCATAGCCTGCCTCCAATGGCTCCTTAAGCTACTGAATTCTGCTGCCTGCTCTCTCACATGAACTGATGAGATAAACATACCATTGGTTAGAGGTTCTTCAAAATAGTAAAAAAATTCAGTCAAATGTCCAGATAGCAAGAGCAATTAGTGGGTAAATTAGCTTACTTAATTTTGGTTGAGCTATTCTGTTTGTAAAACTCGAACTCCAGGTTTATTTGATGTTATCAGGATCTAGATCCACATGTGCATCTCTAGTGGAATAAAGCCCAAACCTTTAAATCCTCTTCCCACTCATGCCCCTTTCAGAACTTGCTGTGCTTTGCCCCTTGTATTTGTGGTTAATCAGGGAAGTCTCTTTCCCCTTATTCAGTGTTTTTTGTGACTCTGTTTCCATGTTCAATTTTGTATTTCTTGCTCCTTAATTCAGCTGAACTTCTGTTAAAAGATACTGAGGGTTTTCAGATGATGACAGTAGAAAAACAGTTTGAGGCTACCCTAGCTTTGCCTGACCAGAGCTAGAGTAGGCTGTTATTTCACAATTAACCATTAAATCAAATGACGTTAGAAAACATTGATAACATGAAGCTAGATGTTTGCTAGTGGAGAATGCACTAGTAATGCAAGTAGCTCTAAGGCAGAGGTACAAAGAAAACAGCCTAATGCCTGGGGAAAGGGAATATGGATGTAGCACTTCTGTGTTTAAATGTCATCCCTTGTGCTGGAGGGGAGTTTGTGGTGCATGCTTCTGGAGGAGAGGCTGATTAATACTTGGATTAGGAAAAAAGACTGAGTCAACTGTTACCATATGTGCTGAAAGCAAATTTAGGCAGAGTCCAAGTTATGTTCTGACCTGTTGAAATAGTCAAGGCTCTTGTTTGAATGTCCTGGACCAAGTTTTGAGATGTTGGAGATAAGCAGTAGGTGAGAAGACAATGGTGCAGATAGTCTTGTAACCTTAACTTTTTATTGTACAAGTCTTTTTATTGTACAAATTCATAGGAAGGCAATATCTATGACAGTTTTACTATATGCCCAGTCTTCCTTAGAAGATCAGTAGAGACTGATGCTGCTTAATTTTATTTTTTCCTTGTATTCTTTTTTGGGGGTGCTTTTGTGTGTTTGTTTTTTCCCTCTGTGGTTTTGATAATCCCCCGTGGAGACATTGGGCTTTTGCCTGCTGTGACCCTTTTTTGGTGACTAGTGTGAGCCTTAGGAGATCCCTCTCTCAGGGTCTGAGGTTTTATTATCCAGCTACCTTTCACGGCAGGTTTTCTCAAGCACGGTTATGTAAGCAGCCTATCTGCCCATTCTTTGGGTTGGCAAGAGTCATTTGATTCTTATTTCCTGCTCCTCTTCATGTTGAATAGGCTTAGTCCTTTATTGTTGGATTTCATTGTCTTCCTGCATGCTTCTCTTACCATGTCCGTAATATATGAAAGAAATAAAACTGGCTCCACTTGTGCTCTCATTGTATGTCCCCTCTCTCTGTGTAGCCTTGCTGCAGTACGAGCCCCGTTCTCTCGCCTGAACTAATTATTCATCAAATAACTACTTCCATAGCCGCCTTGTCCCAAAGTACAAATTTAGTATTATGTAGAAAATAATTACTTTTATGTATGTATAATGAAGTCTTGTGAGCCCCGATAAACTATATTCACACTCCGTGTTGCTGAGACACTTCTGAAGCCCTAACACATGCACTGGATATTCCTGGGTAGAAACAAAGGCTGGAAGGGATTATTAGTGAATGAGGTCTCGTTTGCAGCATCCTGCTTGAAATTAAACATGTTTCCTATATTAAACCTTAGGTATATTTTAATTAAATAATATATTTAATTCCTGAAGATAGCAAATGGTCATGCTACAAGGAGACAACAAAGAGGGCAGGAAGATTACATACTGTTAATTGTAATAAGAAGAATTTGGATATTTTCGATATCACAGGACAGGTTTTGTTCTTAACTCTCTAAATAACTTTTTGTACGACCATAAAGTAGGTCATACAAAGGTGAACAAAGGTGGAAATATAAATATTTGAATGAACTTTTCAAGGTCGGGAGAGATGAGGTCACCCATTAATAAGTTAAGGCAGAAGATATTTCCTGTGTACACATTTGCTTTTAATGAAGTTATGTTCTTTAGAAAATAGTTGTAACATAGTTTGAACCTCACTTAAATATTTTTTTTTAAAATCAATATGTTATTTCATGAGTGTGTGAAGAAGCCCTGGACTCTGGAGAAGATCTTAAAAGCTTTCTGTTTAAAGCTCAATCAGGTCCATTCTCTGGGTGTCTGGGTATGTTTTTGAGTCTCTATAAATATCTGTTGCTGAACATGAATTTTCTGGCAGTTTTCTTTGAGAGCAAGGGAAGCTGTTGCCAGTCACATTTGGATTTCTCACAGTGTAACAATACAAAATGACACGGCTTTAAAGGTACCTTAGGCATATTGTTTCCTTGTACTCTTGATTTTAATTTCCACTTAGGTTTTCTGGAATTTTTATGTGGAAACTTTACGCTTTTAACTACAGAACTGTTGGTTACCCTTTATTTTTCTTCTCTTTATATGCTCTGCTTTGCTGTTTGGGTTCCACTGCATCTTAATAATGCCTTTTCTGTGTTTAGTAATCGGTGGGTTTTTTTGTCCCTTTACGTAACTTAATGTCTTTCATGTAACCTGCCATTGCTTTTGGGCTTGTTACTTTGCAGCCATTGTTATCTGGTAATATCCTTACAACATCTAATGCTAGGATCTCCATAGGTTGTTACATAATACTGACACAAAGACACCGAAGGTCCCCTTAATGTTGTCATCTTCATTAACGCATCTCAGTCTGGCTTGTTGCCTGTTACAAATAATAGTCTTTCTTGGAAAATGGAATCCCTTCCCTGACCTTCTCTTGAGCATTAACCTGCAAAATGTAACCATGGATCCTGTCCTGCTTGTTTTATTAATGAAAACTCGCTTTTAGCTGCTTCGCATACCCAGTGCCTTATACTTGGAACAACAAAAAACTTCTGGTAAGGCTGGAAATGGCAGTAGGAGTTGAAGACAGCTGATAAGGCAGTATGTTACGCATCCTCTTCACTGCATACACTTGATACTGGCTACAGGCCATTTCAGCTCAACCAGTCTCTTGAGAAATTGTCACAAAACCTTAATCTCGAGTAAAACAGAACAAAGTGTTTGTAATTAGGGAAGGATACATTTAAAACGGATTCAAAGAAATCAGCTTGACTGAGCCTGGCAATGTGTGCTGCTGCTCTTGATTTTTATCTCTGCTGACACAAATCTAACAGTAAGGCTTAGGTCCTAGACCTTCTGTTTGAAGCTTTAACAGAAAGGTTTCCTTAAAAGCATCAAAACTTGGCTTCTTTACATATGAGGATCTCTGTGGTACATGTAAAGGTAGGTCCAGCGCCCTGACTCCTGCATGCACCTTGCATGCAGAACACCATTGAGATTTATGTAGAACAAGGAACTTGAGCAACAAACTCCAGCACTGGGGAAAAGCTATGGACATCCATACGCGTTGCAAAACTAGGGGATTTAAACATGTTACAGCAACAGTCTTTGAATTGAGCAGTCCTGCATGAGGGTCTGCTGCCTTTACCTTCAGAGTGTGTGTGTTCGGGTGAATGCCTCAATGATGAAAGAGATTTGAAATGGAGAAACTAAAGGGCTTTTATGGGGAAAACCTGCTTGAGTAGCATCACTTACACAGCCCTTTGAGATTGTCGGCTGCCTAGTTCCTTGATGCTAACAGATCTCACGATCATCAGTTCCTGCTTGCAGAAATAGGGCTTTAGGGGCCAATCATCCATAGCATAGAGTGATTTTTTTCTTTCTTTCTTTTTTTTTTTTTTAAACTTTGGAAAAATGTCTCATGTTTCAAAAGACTGCAGATGCTGGAAATCTTTGTCAGAAGGAACTTGCAGAGCATTGTATGTGGCTGATACGCTTGCTCTAGTGACTTGATTACCTCTGATTTTAGACTGCAGATAAATTGGCTGTCAGGGTGGGCTCTAAGTGTTGCCTCTGTAGCGCACAGCAATTTTTTTCCCCTCTAACCACTGATATCAAAACAAACCTCTGTTTCTCTGGGGCCTGAGCACGGCAGAAAACTGTCTAAGAGGTTTTAGCAGTACTGAGAAACCGCTTGGAGATAAAGGTTGTGCAAAAAGCCTGACATTTGGGTGTAGTATTAGGTAATGAAACCCATCAAATCATTTAAGAGAAGAGATCTATATTACTACAGTGCCACATCTGAAGAGCTGCTTTTAAAATGTGAAACAACTTCCATTGAGCAAAAGGCCCCCTACCTCCTTTAGGACCCTGGTGTCCCGCTGAATTACCTTGTCCATTTTCATTAGCTGAGTATGTTCCTGAAAAGGCAAAGGTTTTGTTTGATCTTGCTTCTTTTTGACAACACTGTGCTTGAGGAGACCCTCTTTTCTTTGCGTTGGTGACTAGTTTAGCTGTGATGTAAATACTTTTCCTCAAATTACCTATGTGTTTAGTTCTCAGTGAAGTGTCATAGCTCAAATTAGTTTCAAGAAATCTGCTTTGCATAACAGTATCTAATTTTGCTTGCTTGTGCTCATGTTTTTTCCCCAGTATGAGACTTGCTATTTTGCCAGTGTGGTGCCCTTCCTCATAGTGAAGTCTCATCTAAAGAGGTTATCTGCGAATTTCCTGGTTTAGAGACCATGCTTCTCAGTAGGAATGCTTGCACAATTCACCTATGTATACCTTTATTATTTGTGTACTATGATAGTTCATTATAAATATTTTCATATATATTAAGAGAACTTGTGTTGTGGCTGTGAATTATTACAAGGCTGAGTTGCACAGCTGAAATCTATGTGATGAAAAATTGTTGTGGGCTGAAAATCAGTTAAAGGCTGCCCCTGTATCAGTAACAGGGTTGGTAGGTAATGCCACACAAGAGGGAAGAGGAAAATTTTGAGTTTCACTGGGTTTGGATACCTTCATGGCCTATTGAGTGTTCACTGTGCAGTCAGTCTTGACCTGCCTGGGCTAGGTATCAATTATTATAGCTATGATTCAGTGGTCGTGATAAAGATAAGTGCAAAAAGCTTTTTGAAGGCTTTCAAGCATTTGATATATTTCTTAGGGAACTTAAAAAAAAAAAAAAAAAAAAAAAAAAACGCCACAGGGGAGAAGGGGGTGATTAGGAGAGCTTGGGAGTACGTAATGTGCTTGTGGAAAAGAACCAGCACTTAAAGAAAGCTGTAAAGTCTTGCCTTCTGGTCAGTGTGTTTTATTTTACTTTTTTTAAATGTGGAAAGATTTTCTCAGCTTGAATTACAGACTCTGTTTAAATGATTACATGACATAAAACATACTATTTTTAACATTCCTCAAGTCAAATAAGGTTCTTGGTGTAAAAAAACCCTCAAATCTATGCTGACAGCCAAGTGGCTCAAATTCTGTATTTCTTGGGTAGGAAAATTGCTTTTTCAGATTAATCTCATGGTAACCTGTAATAGTGAATAATCTTGTGCTGGATTTTCTGTAAAAGAGTAGGATCCATAACTCTGTAAACATGCTTCAGTTCAGCAATTTAAAAATAGTGTCTCTAATGCTTAAGCTAAGGCAAATGATAATTTGTGGAAACAAATTTTTCAGTGTGAAATGATCTGTTGAAGGCTTCTTTAGCTCATTTCTGTACACTTCAATTTCCCAGATTAAAAAAGTCGTTAATAATAGCAGCTTTTGCCTTTTCAGCGTGGAAGGGTTGGTAAGCATGGAGCTATATGTAGCATGTATTTTTAATTAAATTTGTGCTGGGTTTATCTTGTATTACCAGTTAGCTCCTAGAAGATTATGCTTATAAAAGGTTCATCAGTGGCTAAGTGGAAGAGATTACAGTGATTGTTGGTGTGTTAGTTGAATTATTTGTTGCCTATGCAGCATTTGTTCACACATTTAATTTGCTAGTGATAGCAGGCAACTAAAATGCAAGTTTCTATAGTTGACGTCTACTCTAGCTGACAAAACAGTAGGTATTTTGGAGTGATTTTTGTGGTGTAACTGTGCGTGCAGAATAGTTCAGAATGTTTAGAAAAAACAAGTAGGCAAATGGTTCTCAGTGTTTCTGCGTAGTAACAGTAGTGCTCTTAATCATGTAGTCAGAAAAATAGTGTATTAAAAAGTGGAAGATGTTGCCATGCTTAGAATACAAAGGATTTAAATGATCACGAAGGCATAAGTAGATTGTGAAGAAGAGAGCTTTCATTTTATTGGACTTGCAAATCCAGACTCTAATGGTCACTTAATACAGTAAAGGTACTGAAGTAATCATGTGCTTAGATAGATAATGTGCCAGAATATGGGGCTTCCTATGGCTGTATACGCCTAGCTCTGTGCAGAATTAAGTCAGAAGTACAAAAGGTGGTGGATTCCCCTCCTGTTACCAAAATCCATTGACAAGTTTTACCGCACTCGAATGCCTTTTCTTGTTCTGCCTTATTCATCCTAAAGCAGTGCAAGTAAATGCCATCCGTTCTGTGCCAGATAAACAGGTTCTGTATGCTCCACAAGTGATGGTGTCGCATTTTGAATAAACATCTGCTTAGCTTTTAATAATGGAGACCAGGCAGGTTGTAGAACCTCGAGCTACATTTGCAGCAGGGAAAACCAAATACCAGAGATGTTCTGGGCAGGCGTTTGTAATATCTGATTATGTAAAGACACCCTGTGGAAGCCGGAGTGATTATGCAGGATGTGTGTAGATTTAATTTGAAGCTAAAGTGAAGATCGTTCCCGGTGCCCTGCTCTGAAGTGTGAAAACGCATTTCCTGTCTGTCACCAACCACAAAATGAGATTTTCATTGCAAAACATTTGATGGATGTATCCCTGTATCTACAGCCATAGCTTCTTGTTTTTTCTTATGAGAAGGGCAGTATATATAGATGGTAGCTCTTCACCATGCCATGTGAGTTATCTTTTTAAAAATAAAAAATTGTCGATGTCAAGTCTGAAATTCTGTTTCTTCTCAAACACGGATAGTACGTGCATACTTTAAGTGAGCTATATTAGTTATACGGATCACTTAGTGTTTCCTAAATGTTGCAAGCTTGAGGAAAAGGTATATATTAAAAAGGAATGTCAATAAATTAGGATCAGCTGTCTTTGAATTAAATATTTCATGTGCTTCTAAGCCATAAAAATGTTAAATGCATTTTTTCAATTAGTAAGGCTTAGAGATTATTTTCTGAGATTTTAAAACATGTACTATATTTAATACATAATGCAAAAGGAAAATCTGGTTTCCTAATGTAAGAACATGAAAATGGAACCATTTGCATCACTATGCCATCCTCGCCCAGCTTGGAAAATAAATTTTTAGCAGTAGATTAAATATTGATACCTCTTCTTTCCCCCTCCTTCCAGTGCACTATAAAGACTTTTGCAGTTGATTTTCTCAGTGTGGGTTTTGTTGGTGAAACTGTTCAGGGTACTAAAAATGTGGTCTTGGACTGAGGATTAGCAAAGAGGTTGATAAGGTTGTCATAATATTTTGCAAAGTTGGAAGCATTTGCGTTCAGGAAGATGATGACCAGTCAGTACAAAAAGGCGCTTTGTTTTGAATGGAAGAGGATAGAGGCTATCGTATACTTTTAAATCTTCAGAATGTTATTATTATTTACTAATGCAATCTTATTGGAAACAAATTTACAGTTAAGTGTTCTTCATTCTATATAGGTCTTTGGGGGGAAAGGACTGGTCGTGTCTTCTGAAGCAAACTTAAGGACAGCTACCTTGCTCTAACAGCTTGCTATGTTAGTGGGATATAAAGGAGCATCTACGAAGACAAGGCTCTCTGCTCGGTCCTTCAGTTGTGTTTTTATTCCCCTATATCTTGATTAAGAGCTGAGCTCTGGTAAGGGGTTACAGTGCAATGTACCATATCCTGCTGCCTGAACGCACAGTCCCCACAAGGTGTTGTCATCTTTGTGCACTGGTGCTAGTGCTTGTGAGGGTTGGCACGTGTATTTCTTTTTCCGTTTTGTTTAGTCCTCTGTTAATTCTTGACAAGCAGAGTAAGCTGTGTAGAGGACACCTTTTAATTGCATCCAGTTGTGATGAGAAGTGCTGGCGTTCCTAGCAGCTGTTCTCACACATCTGTAACCATGTCATGAATTCAGCAGCTGCCTGGGTCATTGGAGATGGAAATTGCATTGACTTAACTGGAAGGATCAGATCTCAGCATTACATTGACATTCAGGAGGTGGAATGAAGTCAATATTCTCCCAGTTCTAATAAAACTAGGCAGCTTTTCAATGACAGCCAAATATCATGCTTGAGAGCTTTGTGTTTACACAATTGCCAATATTTTTATTTATTTATTACTTTAAGAACCGTGAACTTTTTCTTGAATTGGGTGGTTTCCATGAAGATGGGCTGTTGCTCTCTGAATGGCTTAATGTTTCTGACCCTTTATTGTCTATGGGTGCTCCTCACTGGGTAATACTAAACAATATGGGAGATTCCAGTTTCCAGTTTGTCCTCTATTGCTTTTTGCCTTTATCTGCTGAGTAGTAGAGAGTGAAGTCGCTTATTTCTGCAGTTTGACTGTTCAGAGCAGAGTCTGCTGGGGTAGGAGTGTATGGTGAGGGTAAGAAACCCCTAGTATAGAGTGTTGGTGCAGAGACAGGGAAGAAAATAAATATATTGCTGCTAAGACTGCTACCAGCTCCATAACAAAATGTTCTGTTTTGTAGAGGAGCAAGTGGTCACACTCCACGGCAGCAGAATTGGTAGAGAGTTTGTGTGTCTTGAGGCTGTTGTTGAGGGCAGACTGAGGCGAATGTTTAATGGATTCATGCTTTTGCAATTCCTTCTGGAGCTGGAAGGGAGAGGAATGTGCTTTTGAAAGTGTTTTGAGTGTGAACAATTATGAACAATTACGCACTTGTGAAATGGTTCCTTTTATCAGGGAGTTGAGTATTCAGTGTTAGAACAAGCAGCGAAGAGTGGGTTTTAGGAATAAAGAAATTCTTGTTTGTTTATTTTTGCGACTTGAGACTTCAGTCTCTGTTGGTTTGTGTTACTGAAAAATGTGCATGTTGACCTGCTGAAAGCATAACATATATAGAAAAATTTGGATCTCAAAGGGGATGCCTCTGCAAAATGTACAATACCTGTATTTCCTGCTGCAGAAGCCCTAACCCACATGAAACCCTAACAGATGATTGAAGAGTACAGCATTCAGATGCGCGAAATGTGTTATCATAAACTGTGTGTGTGTATATATATTTAAATATATATTTAATGACTGGAATAATTTGAGTTTCAGAATTACTAAGCTGCAGCGAAACTTTTCCCTTGTCAAATTAACATGATTGCATGTTTCGCTTTTTATGCTAAAGAGATTCTGATCTTCAAAGAGAACTTTCAAAAAGACATGCTGGCTCAGCCAAGCAGACTAATATTTTAGAAGGAATATTACCAGTAATAAAAGAGAGTTATGATAGTTTGATGCATTAATTTTAATAACTTCTTTTTACAGCTTTTGAGCCATGTGGGAAGGAAAGGGGAAACATGGTTCTTTTACTGTAGTGGATTTATACCTTGCCCCTAACTGACTTCTGCCCTTTAAGTAGAGCAAAATGCCAGGAAAATGATCTTAAACTCTGTTTTCTATCGTGGTAGCTTGGAATTGAAATGAAAATAGAAAAATCATGTAATTTGCAGTCCTGAACTCCAGTGGCATCTGTCAAAGGTTGGGGATGATGCTTGTTTCCTTCCTCCCCACCAGCTCTTTTGTAGCCGAATTAATACTCACTTGTCACTTCTGGTGTGTTTACTTCATGTGATAAAGTCACAGGGCTGACATGTAGTACGTGGCTTTACAGTTAGTTTTCCTAGGTTGTACCAGCAGCTTAATATTAATAATCAACTGTGCAAGTTCAGGTCCTTTTGTAATATGAGCACCAATATTATCAGCTCACCTGCCTTTCCCTGTTGTAGTTGATGATATTTTTGCTTCCATTGAGAGGTTGATACAAAAACTCCCAAGTCTTGATTGTTCTCAGATGAAGACAACACAGATAAACGTGGTAAGCTCCTGGGAATCTAGTTTGTCTCAGAGTAATTTAGGAGATGGTGAATGTAACAAATCTAATCAGATGCAAATAGCATGTGTGAATATTCATGCAATAATATAAAAAATAAACTTGACTGCTTTGTTACAAGCTACATCCTACCGCTGACTGAGGGATGAACAATTTATTTACAATTTATTTTCGTGGTAAATAATATTGCTGAATTAAACCTGTACCAGGTTACCCAGGCACAAACAAGACTTGCAGCTTTTCCATGCAGCCAGAAAGCACCAAGGAAGAGTTTGGGTTTTAAAAGTTAGATTAAAAATTGCATCCTTTCTGAGAAGCCTCTTGTCTTGTGGTGTGAGCAGGAGAAGTTTTGAAACATGAGGGGTACAAGAAGGGATATCAGTGTTTTTTGTCATAGAATTTCACCCAATGCAAAATATCTGCATTCCTGAAGATATTTTAAGGTAACTCTTTCTCTAGGCTGACTGTGGTGGTTTGGAACTGGTATGCATGCAAGCAAAAAAAGAAGAAAATAAAAAAACTCTCTAGATGAGTATAAAAGATGTAAATATTTCCTGTGTGTTTTGTCTCCTCTTTCAAACAGAGATCCTGTTGTGTACAACTCTTTCCATGAGCAGATCCCGCTTGTCCACACATTTCCAAAGGATGTGAAAATCAAAAACAAATGTAGGTCTTCCACTTGGTGAATATGGGGTATAAATAGAATTTCTAATGAGTCCCTGTGAAATGTCAAATTTCATTTATCATGATAACCATCAATAATGCACCAGATGTTTTGACTGCATCTAGGTTTATATTAAATTAAGCATAAGCAGGGGTGCACGAAGTCCATCTGCAAGGCTGCCGCAGCCGGCCCCGCTGACGACTGCTTTGTTCTGTGTGTGTTTGTGTGTATTTTTATTGTGGGTTGTAACTGGGGTGCATGTTTGCTTGGGAAGTGGCTGTCTTGCCTCGCTCACAGAAAAGAACTGCTCTGATACGAGTTGCCTTCGTTCGGATAAGCTTATCCTCCCAGGCAACACTGCTTTGAACAAAGAATCTTTTCTTCCCCCAGTCAATCAGCTCCTCTTCCATTATTAGTATAACAAGTAATCACGTCCCCTATCTGCATTATTTGCTGGAATGGAGGCAAGGCTACACCTACTAACAATAACTCATAATATTCTTGTTGTAAACTTCATTTAGGTTATATTTTATGTTTGTATTAGGTTTATGTTTATTAGGTTTATGTTGTACGTAGCGTTACAGGCCTTTTTAAGCAAAATGGCATGCAGAGCCTCTGTAATTGCTAAACTAATGTGGGTTTATCCTAGCAGGGCTACGAGGGGCTGCTAACTCCACAATGAGTGGCGAAGTGCATCTGCAGTGTGATTCTTAGTGACATGTGGGAGCAGGAGGATAATTAAGATGGCAAACCTTGGAGAGCTAACATCCCCTCCCTCTTTCCCTGGAAAATCACCTACATCCTTGAAACAAGGCTTGAAAAGCATGCTCTAAAGCCAGAACAAACACCCTGAAATTTTTATCATAATGTTGCTTTTAAAAGTCCTAAATGTCCTCTATTTAAAATGAAATTCTTTTGTATTAACCTGCTTTCATATGCTAGCTTTCACCAGACTGCAGAATTGCCTGATTTGACTTTCTAATGTAACTGTAATGAATCTTCTGGGAAATGGAGCGATTGAATGCGTATACTCGGCAACTCCATTGTAAAATATTCTGTCAGAACTGGCTATCTTCTTGATTTCTTCCCCTTCTGTCTATTTTATTTTATATTTATATATATATATATACACACACTCACAGACTCTCTCTCTCTCTCTCTCTCTCTTTCTATATATATATATATATATTATATATAATATATATATTTTTTTTAAGGGAGTGATGGTGGTGTCTCTGTGAAACATTAAAACCTAAAACCAAATGTCTTCTCTAGGGAACTTCAGGAATTCAGAGACACTACAGTGTGTAATATCTCCTTGATTAAATATATTTTCAACCTCTCATACGTAAATACACAGGGTGAGTGTAGTACAGTTATATTAAATTCCAAGACATGCATTTGGAGAGAAAAGGAAGCGGGTGAAAATTATTGGCAGATCAGTCTTGTAATGGGCGCAAAGAAAACTGCTTGGTGTGTTATGCTTGGGTAGATAGCAAGGTGAAATATCTCGTAGCCAGATAGGGGCTCTATACATCTGTGTATAATAGACCATAAGGCCACTTCTTTTGTAGACATTACTATAATGTAAGCATTATCTTCTGTCCTTTAATGTGGCAGCTGGTGAGCTTTTTAAACGGGATTTTTGTGATACCATTTTTTGTAGCTAGTATATCCACAGTGTATAATTGGTGTAATGTAATGCTATTTTGTCTGTGTGAGGGAAAATGAACACTAGGGTTTAATAATTAAGAATTTATTAGTTAAAACCTCATGTTATAATTAGCCAGATGCTTCTATTTTGAAACGGCTAGTGGCAATTAGCATTTTAAAATAGAAGGGTCTTGCATTTAATGCTGTCTGGCTTTGACTTTGAAGATTTCAGTCTTTAGGACCTACTGAAGTCCAACATAGGAGGTAAATTTTCTTTTTTATTAAAGTGAAATGCAGCAGCAATACCGAAATTTCAAGCAGAGTAAACAAATTTGAATCGCTGTATTTATTAAACATGACAGTGACCTTTTATGTTTGAGCAAAAAGAAATGTTTCCTGAATGCAGTACGTGTATACGGGGTTTTTGTTGTAAAAGGATTTTTTGTTTGTTTGATGATAGCACAAGGAGAAATGTGGTTGGATTAAGTGTTTCATTTTATCCACAAAGGATTCAACCAAATAGGGAAACATCCGACAAAAGATACTTAGGTAACCGAATATGACAGGATTTCCTGAACGTGAAGTGGGTTTTTCTTGTTTTTATTTTGTTTTGCCATGGAAAGTGTTTTTTGTTGGTGGTGGTGTTTTTTTTTTTTTTTTTTTAATAATACCAGCTTGAGTGGTGTGATGAAGCATCCAATGGACCCTCCCGAGAGAGGGTTATTATACTGGAGAGATATCAAACTATGAATCATTTACACTAACTTCTTGTGAAGCACAGCTTGCATTTTTAATGAAGGATGATTGCATTTCATAAACAGACCTTTAAAAATTAAAATAATATTGATCCTCTTTCATTTAGCTCTATTAAAACAGCAAGCTATATATCTCTTTCTAATAGCTGCAGGAGGGATTATTGTTAGAAATAATATATATTATGTCAAAGGGTGCACACAGCTCGAAGTAGAGGGCATGTTTTTGTGTTAAAATGCTGTTTTATCTCGCAGCAGTACTTGCATGCAGTGTGACTTGTGAACAAAAAGACCTTTCGTAAAATCCTGCCCTTAACGTATATGGAGATGAATCCAAGTGTGTAGCACTCGGTTTGTCACCCAACAGTGGCTCCTTTTGTGTTTTTATTGTCAGATGTGAAGGGTGACTCCTCGCATGGTATTTGCAAGGTTGTTCTGAGGCTCAGAAGTTCAGGCCTGGTCTGTTGGTAGAAAGTGCCAAAGGGTCCAAGCGACCTGCAGGGTTAATGCATTTGCAGTGTGTGAGATGGGAGCTCTTTGTGGGATATCCAAGTCCCTTGAATTTTATTGTCTCTTGAAGGAAGTGACCTCAGTTTTCTTTCTGTGTGTACCTCTGTGCAGTGCTGTTTTGGATGCCAGCTTATTTTAAGCTATTTTTGATGTTGTAACATAAGGAATTCAATGGTTTCGCCCACTGTTAAGACCATTTCATGTGGTTTAAAATACAAATAATCAACCCCCGCAACCGCCACCACCACCTCTTTCTATTGCTGTTTCCCCAGAGCTTTCAAAGAGCTTTATGGAAGAGTGCAGCGTCTCTGCATTTAGATCTAGTACTTGAAAATGCCCCGTTTAGGGAGGAAAATGATTAAAGGCCACTAGCATCATTTGAAAGGTGAGTGGCAGAACCAGATGTTGCAAAATAGTGGGTTTTTTAGCTGATGAGTCTCCTTTGGACATGCATTTGTGCCTGCATGTATGTAGAAAGCAGATAATTTTTAAGAAAAGCTCTGTCGTCTTAATAACACATAGGAGAGGACCTTAAAGTTAGAATTTCAGAGTATCTTATTATCAAAGTAGAATGTTGCCAGTGGGGATTTTTGGATTAGTGTTTGTGAACGGAGGTAGACACCAGACATAAACATGCAAACCCTACCTGAATCCCTATTAACCTCAGAGGGTTCTTCAGCTGGTAAATAGTGGAGATTAATTTCTGAATAAGTGGAAATGCAGATTTCTTGAATACAAAAAAATACAAAGCATAACTAAGGAAGGGGAAATAATCTCCTCTCTCCTTCTTTAGATTAACAGAAAGAATAAGTCCAGAAAAACCCACCAGTGAGGCCTGTTTGAAGTTAAGTAAAATAACATCTTTTTTTGTTTGAGGAAGTTAAACTGTACACAGCTTGTGTTCATTAACTTTCTAGCATTCAGAAAAAAGGTATTAAGATCAGATTGGGTCTGTTCTGCTGCTGTGTTAAACTGTGGAGTTTGATGAAAGATCTCCATATTGTATCAGCATTTCCCTCTCTTCCCCCATCAGGTTTCCTTCCATATAAAGTGAATTTCTCAAATCCATTGTGGTAGGTTGCCTTGCATCAGTTTATAAAAGTTGTAAGCCAGTGCATTGTAAGCAAATCAGCTCTTTACCAGGACTTTGAAAGAGCAGTCTATGTTTGGAGTCAAAGGCTTTAAAAACCTCCACGTGTCACTTTGAGCATCCAGAATTTCCCTCATGTGTCCCTATGTATGAGCGTACGTGCTGCGTATATCTAGAGCTGGGATTTTGCTACCAGTTGTTAACCATTTTGCATTTCATTTTTGTAATCGCTGCTTATAAAATGGCTTTATTGTTCGCTGATCAGGTGTATCCCGACAGAAATAAAACATTGGCAGTAATTGGCTGTGACAGGTTTTCAGCACTCCTGCTCCTCTGCGGAGTGTGACAGCTACAGAAGGCACCTCCAGAACCTGGCCCTCACGTAGGGAAGTCCCTGGGTAATTGGCTTTGACGGGGCCTGGTTGCTGTAATAATCCTGATCCATGAGCCTCTGTGAGCTGCATAATGCCTGGAGGATTCTGTACCCATCAATACATCCGCTGCTGGAATAGGGGCTTTTCCATGCTCCTTCTGTGGCAGTTTATTAAAAGAAATGCTTGCTACATTTACTTTGTATTTAGTACCTACACAGGCTCCCCTGTCATGGTAGATGAAAACAGGATCCCGCAGTTCTGTGCAAACACCACGCGTGTCTGGAGCAGCTAAAAGCAGCTGCTACAAGGACATTTTCTGCTGCCACTGGTTTTCACTTCAGTCTTTCATTTGTCTAGGTATCTTGATGCTAAAATAACCCATGATATTAAAAAAAAAAAATAAAAAACTGTAACATGGTAGCCAGACAAGAGCCCAATTGCAGAATTGAACAAGCTGCATGGCCTGATAGCCAGCGGTGTAAGTGGTAGGTGGGATTTGACAGCTTCCAGGTTTCAAATGTGGTTAAAGTCATGGATTGCAGAAGGCAAGAGGTGCCCTATTTGCTGCCTTAACTAATGGTTCAGATTTCTCTTGCAGTGTCTGGTGGAAACGTCTTTCATGGGGTGGGCTTGACCACGCTTCATCTTGTTAGAAGGACATCTTGAAATGTGAAGTGCAGCACATCCACCTCGATCGGATCTTAATCAATCTGAAAGACCCAATATGTAGGTATTTAGCCAAAATAGCTACCAAAAAGAGCATTTTTTCTATTTTTTTCTAGTTCTATTCCTAGTGTGTTAAATAAGCAGTGTTTGATCAGAAGTGTTAGACTTCTTCTCCAAATGAGTGTTCAGACACACAGAGCTGAAATGAGCTGAACATAGTTACTTCTCAAAACAGGATTCGTCTCCCTTTACCTGGCTAAAATGAGTGCTTGCTCATGGCGTAGAGCGGAATTTTTGTGGATAAAATGCTTGCCAGAGCAGTTTACTTTCGCAACAGTTTTGTGATCATTTTTGGGAAGGACGTTAATATAAATATTGAGGTGTACCTTGGGTTTTTTTGCTAATTTAAAAACACTGTCTTCAGGGAGTTGTTTTTAAGGATTCTACTAGTAGCTGAGGAAGCACAAGCCCAGTGCTATGGTGACTTTGAGAACTAGGTACTTGAAGTAGATTCTGTGGCTTCAAATCCTTTTGGCAGATTTCCACTGGTAATGGCACTTGGGTGGATAGCACACAGATAAGAATTGCTGTGATTTGGAAATAGCAGGGGTTTCTTTTGGCCATAACTCTGTGCTGTGCTAACTCGCTAGGTTTAATTTTTACAACTTAACTGTTGAGCCTATTGACTCGTTTTTTGTTATGAAAAATCATCCAAATAAATTATATGAACTGTCTCTCTTTTTGCTTCAAGATGATGTCTGTGGGTTTTGAGCCTGGTAAGTAAAATCCTGAAGCAATATATTCCTCACTGCGTGGCCTTTCTCTTGGGGTTGTGAAGGAGAACATACTGATATTTCATGCTTTCCACTAGATGAGTACAAAGTGGAAATCAAATTTTGAAGACAGAGTTTCCTTTGATTTTATGGTAGTTTATTTCCTCTGGAAATGACAGCAAACATTTGGGAAGAAAGCTTCCAAAAGCAGAAAAAGCAGCGCAGGATGCTCATTTCTGCCCTCAGAAGGACTTTTAGAGGGGGAACCTCCAGCTCAGTGTTTTTCCCTTCTTTCCCGTGCCCTTTTACATGCAGATTCTGTCCCATTATGACAAGTGCCATTATCAAAACTTGTCCTGTGTGGATAATGTTCTGTGCAAAGGGTCCCGGCGGCTCCATGCACGCACAGGCTGAACATCTTGTCAGGTGAGTGTGATGCTATATCAGCCCGGCAGGATAACCCTCAGTCTGAAAAAGTACTGGAATTTAAAATGATGCAGCCTCCTGGGTAGGTGGATATGTAATTATTATATTTTTTGCTTTGCTTTTTATTCCCTCCCTCTCCCAAAAGCCACAATTCAAGAAATAATTTTTTTCTCCGTGCTCACCCAGCAAACAAAATCAAAATATTGCAAAATGCAATTACAAGCTAATTGATGAATGTAATTACACATATTTAACTAAAACTGGGTTCTGCACCGTTGGCTATTTAATTTCAAGATGTATTATGATTGTAAGCCCAGCAAAAAATATTTTGTTGATAAATGTAGCTGCTATTTCTCATCCTGTTGGTTAGAGCTGGTCTGCTCGATTCCCACAGAAATGGGACTTAGCATTTAGCTGTGAACCACTGAAAAAGTCTAATTTGCACCAGAATGAAGCTGCTCTGGGAGTACAGTGTGAAATGGTTAAAAGCTTAGAATACCCTTTATATAGTCTTGAGTAAATTAACCCTCATTTTTAGGGTAATTTAATCAGAAATGGCCCCAAGAGCTACCGAAGTCCCATCAGTGCCTTGAAAAAGTCCAGCTGCATCTCCGAGACCTTGGTGTGACTTCTAAATGAGGAATGGTGCAATAAGGACCTCTGAAGTGTGGGGTGATTTGAGAAAACCTGCTTTTTGGGTCATTTATCCCTGTTATACAGGACCTAGAAATAAGGGCTTTACTTGATCTGTGCCCTTTTTAAAGCGGAGAAGAGGCCGTGCCAGGTAGCGAGAGCGGGTCGGAGCAGTGTCTGTGCCGCAGCGCACGCGTGGGGAGGATTTTTGTGCTGCCCATCGCTCCAGCATTAATATCACTTATAATAACTGTCAGTAGAGGTCACAGTCGTGCTGATCCAATGTGAAAGCTCCCCAATCTCGTTAGCAGATACTGCAGCACAGGAAAGAGGATTACACAGCAGTAATGGTTCATAGTGTATCTTAGTATTGCTTTCCAAGTATGATTGATTTATTTTCAGGTGTGTGAATGGCAAAATACAAAACTTACTGTTGTTAACTTAATTTCTTAATAAAATGTATGCTTGATGTAATACTTGAAGGGTGCTCTTCTAAATAACCTCTTAATGATCCTCAAGCTTGTCTTAACTTAAGAAGATTAAGGCATTAATGTCAAATTACAGACATAACTGCAAATCATATTTACTGTGCAGCATGCAGGACAGCTGGACAGTTGACAAACATTAAATATAGTTTTAAGAGCCCTTATTCTCTTAAAGGAAGAGTCACAAGTGCTATAATTTAATGTTGTTGGGAAGGGGGATGTCAAAGATGACTGTATTGAGCAATGGGCTCTGCTTTGTGAAGCCAAATTCAGGCAGCTCTGCTCAGTAGCTGGAGGTGAGTCCGACAAGAAGCCGCTTTCTGCACATCAGCAAAGTCCAGAACACGTGTGGTTTTACAGGTGGAGCGTGTTAATTGCAGTGGGTTTGTTTTGGTGTCAGGTAGTGGTGAGATGCCCAAGATCATAGTCTGGTTTATTATGGTTGGGTAAACAAATTGATCCAAGAGGAGAAGAATTGATAAAGGAGAGAGAAGATGTGATCTTCACTTGTGGGAGGCTGAAATTGTTGATGAAACCTTGGCATCATTTCTGAAGATAATAATTTCAGTGTTGCAAGTTAAAAATAACTTACAAGAAGTATTAGTTTCTTCAGCTGTAAATGGCTTATCTTAATCCTTCTATTTTGGGTAGGTGAAAGGGAAATGAGGAAATGCTCTTCAGCAAACAGCAGTGAGGCTTCCAAGATTGTTTACTGGTCAGTGGAGGTGCAGATAGCGTGTTTGTTATCTGCGCTGTGGGCTGCACGGTTGCAGAAGCAGAACAGCAATGGTTCAACAGAAAGAAAGGATCAAGCCAGAGTATTGATCCTTTTCCACAAAGGAATTTGTATGGGGAGATGAACCAAAAATTTGTAGCTATCAAGACTATAAATCTGTCTTTGAGCGGTTGCTCTTTTTAACCTCTATATTCTCAATCGCTGATTTTGATGCTCGGGGCTGTGATGTTCAGCAAACATACAAACACCCACGTTTCAAGCTCTGAAATGTTTCTTGCAGTTGCAGCTATTAAAACTGTAAACAACTTGGAAGGCAAATTAGGGAACTGTGAACTGAAATTGTGCTAGGTGTGTTAGCTAAATATTACATTTAATTTAGATCTTAATGCTATGGTTTTACAGTTGTTCTGGCTCAAAAGCAGCCATCCTGACAAATGAAAAGATTAATCCAGCCAGATTTGGGTTAGTTTGGCACTTGTTTCCATCAGGATATTGCTGAGGATGACATGTAGAATGATAATATTTAAGGACTGGAATCTTTACGCTAACCAGCTTGAAATTATCTGTCAAAGTCACTCACATAGATACATGTTTCTCTATTTAAAAAATATATTTTTCATAGGCACTTCCTTTTTTTGATGCATTGATCAAAAATAAGAAGAAAATGTAGAGTTTTCAAGGAAGACATTTATAGCTTAATCTTTAGACACGATAGGACTTCTGAAGTGCTCTGCCTTGGTATTATGCTAGCTACAAATGGTAGTTGTGGCTGTGAAGTTGAATTTTTGACTTACATTTGTTAAGCAGTTACAAGAGCAGCTGCTGTTTTTGAACACTTCCCTTGCAACAACTTCTGCTCTTTTGTTTTGTTAAATCTTTATTTTTAAGAGCTGCTTTCTGGGCAATGACTTAACGTGTGAGAGAGTCAAACCATTCCTTTCGGCCTTTTGGGCTTCATGTTGAGCTTGTTTGAAAAACTCCTGTGTTTTAACTCCTTGTTTCTCCTATGATTTATTCTTAAGAAAATGGTTATTTGAAGATAGAGCTCTAAAGATTGTAAGAATTCAAGGCTTAGAGTTCCTGGCTGTATCCAGAAGTGGGGTCTTCAAGGGATTGTAGTGAATCCCCTTAGACAAGGATGAATATCCTCTTCAAAGATTAGAAGGATCATCATAGATTTTCTGAAACAGCAGATAGGTCCCCTGTGTGAGAGAGAAGTCAAGCTCAGGAGTACAGGCATGTGTGTATTTTACCTTCCCTTTTTCCATCGGAATTCCTGTTTCTGGATGGGCGATGGCAGCGCAGGGTGAGGGGGACACCTTTCTTTTTGGCCATGAGTTTGGTTTTCACGCGAAGCTCACGAGGAACAGCCCGTGCTGCAGGACTTGCGGCATCCTCAGCAGCTCTGCTAGTAACTGTTTAGTTGGGTGGATTAAACCAAAAAGGCTTCATTACATTTTACAGTCTCAGGGTCTCAGACTCAGATGAATCACTAATAATTGTGAATTGATCAATAGTTGCATCTTTTGCATTTACCTGATTTAGGCAGAGGCTTTTAAGTCAACTAGCAACAGTTTAACGCAATTCCATACAGCAGTAGCCATCCTCACGTGAGGTTGAATTGGGCTTCATAGTAGCTGGATGAGTAAGTGAATTTTTAATTGAGCAGCTGCCATCCTGTGCTCCAGGATCTTTCATTTAAAAATAATCGTTCTTATTCCATTTCTTACGACTGGAAGAAACTCTTAGCCACGACCATCGTAAAACACATCAAGAATGGCTGCTTGTAATAAATCTAAGAAATAGCAGCTTCCCTTTTCACTAGCAAGTGGCACAGCGAATCTTTGAAGACAAAACGTAACCTCTATTTAAGCAGGAGCTAGTTAGATCTCCATCAGAGTGACAGAGCAGGAGCAATCCTGTGAGCAGCTTTGTAACTTAATCGGAGGTGTTGATATCAGCACACGCACATAGGACAGATTTAGGGTAGATGACTTGTTTTGTATCTTTTTTCCTGACTTTTAAATGTTCTCCTAAACACCTATTAGCCTTGTTCACATCATGGTGAGTTGGAGCTGCCAACAGTGTGGGGCGGTGATGAGAAGATGTGTTTTCTAGCTGTTAATGGGAATGGTAGGATCTCTGCTCCGCTTCTGCGTCTGATGGGTTCTGCTGTGCAGCCCTGCACTGCTGCACGGAATGAAGGGGTTGGACACGGGGGGGTTTGTCAGGAGAGCGCAGAAGTCGCACAATGTTTTCCGAAAAGAATTTATGGGCGTATTATTCTAAAAAGGATCAATATGTAGGTGGGAAGAAAAAAATCCAAGGTTTTTGGGCCTTCGGATTTGGGGTAAGATACCTGTGTCGTCATTTGAGGCCTGCCTTTCTCTGAATTCTCATGTGCCAGGAACCAAAATCAGTGGCTCGTGTGCTCTTCCCTTTTGGTAAAAGAGCGACAAGAGTAGAAACACATACATCTTTCTCCAAGGGATGACAAGTATGTCCTAAACAGTTGTATTTTCCAGGACTGGTTGTACTCAAGGTAATTCTCAGAGTTAAACTCCTTCAATTGTTGGATTAATGGAGTTTGTGCAGAGAGGGGTATGTCCTAATTTGCACGATGTTGTTGTTAAGCACTAATATCTTTTCCTATGTCTATCAATAGACAAGAATACAGGTCTGTCCCACAAGAGGAATGTGGTGGGTGTTTTTTAAATTTAATTTCTTTTTTTCTTTTTTCAAATAAGCATGTGACAGAAAACTCGGTATCTTTAGGTACGCCTATTCCTCTCAGCTGAACACCTCGCTGTATTCTGGGTCATGGGGATACAGATTTGCGAGTAATTTCTGTCTTAAGCAATAGTTATGTGCACTGCAGAGCACTGTTGGTGGGGATTGCTAAGCACGTACTGGAGCCCCATGCGTGGCACCCTCTCCTCTGGGCTGTATCTTAATCGATGTGCTCTGATGCTATCAGCCTCTGCCGAGTAGATCGGAGTCGATTTCAGATCCATCCCATTTTGGCCTTGGCTGTGGAGTGAGCAGCAAGGAGGCTTTATTTCTTCTCCATTCAGCTGAAGTTAAATTATTTGGACTTCAGACTCCCTTGGTGTTTTACAGTGAGCACTGCTTGTGTGTATCTTGTGTATTCTGCCTAAAAATGTCCCTCTCAAGTGCAGTTACCTTTTAAAACCCCGAGCACCTGTGCAGCTGGCCACGCGTCCCGTCGCTCCCAGCAAACAGGCAGAATTGCGACTGCAGGCGAAAGACCTTAGGCGAAGTGCCTTATTGAACAGTGTAAGTGGATTGTGATTGATGCCTGTAAAACTGCTAAAAACCTACTTAAAGGTGCTGATAATTGTGCGAAACTGCCAAAATTGAGGCGATGAGACAACATTCCAGCTGTGCTGTTTCATCCTTCTCCCTCCCCTCCCCTCCAAGCGGGAACTCTGTTGTGTAGACGCTTTATGGAAATGCAGAAAACAAAACATTTACATTTTATTATATGCTATAGAGGTCTGTGCTCTGGGTTTTAGGACTTTTCCCCGCTGTCTGGGAAATCCTCTTGCTTTTAATGATCCATAATGGACCTGCTATCTGCTTTTGTGTAAAAACCATCAATCCTGGAATCTCGCAGATGTGAATGGTTTGAATTCTTCAAACAAATGAGGACCAAGGTGTTTTGGCATTTATCACTTGATGTCATTAAGAAGGAAAGGACTCCAGAGGGCGCTGCAAATCAAGCTGTTACTCTTCTTAAATGTGCAAAGCTTACATTTCCCTGAAAAAAAGAAAAGCAATAAAAGTAGCTGTACATTCCTCTGCCTGGCATCCTGGTGTATTGGAAGCACGAACGTGGCCTGGAGAGTTATTCTGGAAGATGCATCTTAATTATTTTGCTCTTGGGGATTCGTTTACAAGGCTTCAAAAAAACTGGGAGCATCAACATCCTCCCTGGTGTTTTTCATGCTGAATTTAGTCGGGCCTTTATATGGCATAAATGAAATGTTGAATATTTGCACTTGGTGGCATTTTCTTACTATTTTGCATAAGAGGTGAAATGCTACGTGTTTGCCTCAAGATACTTGAAGAGCAAGGACGGGTGGCCTGACCTGCTGTGATTTTATTTTTAAACACTCCTGTCTAGCAGTTAGGAATAACTGATAATAAAAGATAAAATATTGTGCAAATTCCACACTGAGGTCATGCAGGGAATATCTTTCTAGTGCTCTAAACTGACCCCGTAACACTTCAAATGTGACTTTTTTTCTTCTATTACATATAAAATCTTGTGATCCTTTCACTAATAACTCCTCGATAGGACATTTCCTGGTGAGAGATTGTGAAGACCCAAAATGCTGCTGTTTTAGTCACTCAGTGTCCAGCTAAGGTATTAAAATGCTGGTGCCATTTCAGAGTGTGTGTCCAGGTACCGGTCTCCATCGTGGCTCTCATTAATCTATTTCCCAAATTAAAAGTGAACATTCTCTTCAGAAATATTTTAAAATCTGAAGATGATGTTGGCAATTATGTAGAAATGGAACAAACTTCCTAGTCTTTTAATGTGGGTAGCTTTTAGGTAGAACACACACCTTCTTCCCCTGCTTCCTCCCCCCAGATTGTAGTTCTGTCCCTTACAGGGCTGGAGAACGTTTTAAATCTGCTAATGTGGTGTCTATTCAGACTGCTCTCCCTTCTCTTTGCTTATGACAAAGATATAATTTCTTCCTTCAAAATCTTCACTGCTTGGGGTATGTTGACACTTAGGTCTGTAAAAATTCAGGATGTGCGGTTGGAATTTCTCAACTCTTTGATTTTACCGAGCATACGTCACCTTTTCCCTCTGGGAAAATATAAATGTTCTTTGTTAATACATATTCGGGTAATATAAATAGTTAATTTGTACTACTGGCTTAAGAGAGGTTGTAAGGATGGTAGTTGTTTCAACCCGATGGAAGATTAAAACTCATCTCCCTTGTCAGTTATAAAATGTTGGAAATAGCTGCAGGCTGTGGAATAAAATATTTGATTTGCAGTGCAGAGCTTAGTCTATAATGCAGGAACCGTATAGATTTGTTTGGTATAAAAGCTTCATTTAGGAGGAGGAGAAGTAGCCCAGCAGGCCCTTTCTGGTTGTGGCTTCTATTTTAGGAGGCTGCATCCCAACGTGGTGATTTTGGTGGTATAATGATGGTAATTCAGGGCTGGAACACGAGCTGCCTCTAATTTTGTGTCTTTTCTCGGCATTACAGCTTTTTATCAGCACAGCTAACAAGAGCTGAACTGTCTGCAATGGAGTTTTGCTTCTTGAGCGTTAAGGTTAACACTATTACGGGCTTGTTCGTTGGCTTTTGCCATTGTCATGTGCTGGGGCACTTGCACATTATGGCCAGGGATGTGTTTTTCTGCTTCACACTATGAGCAGTTGCATAATTTCAGAAGGCTCTTACTGCTCTTCATTCTGACTATAGCGAAAATCAATGTGTTTGGGGCAGTTTGAACTAACAGGAATCAAAGCCACGGAAGCATGAAAATGGTTTAATCAACAACGAGGCTATTAAAATCGGACCAGGAAGCCAAAAAGCCCAAACCCCACGTTATACCCTGACACTGCAGAATAAGGTAGTGCTTCAAGCCTGAAAGTAGATTCATGAAGAGGACAGAAGTTTTATTTTTAAGGTGAGTGTAATGATATTACTGGGAGCAACTGGATTTCAAAGTCTTTCCTTAAAACAAAGCCCTTTGGGGAACTTTTATAATAAAGAACTTTTCTGTGCTGCTGCTCAGCCCTGTGTGTTGTTTCTTATTTTACTGCTTTCGAGTGGGACTTAATGCTGGTAGGGAAAAACCAAGAGGTAAAAAACGCCAACTCCAGTCTGCAGGGGGTTAAATGGTGTTTTTTGAGCAGTCTGGCACTAGGTGGCATGCGGGGACTTGGCCATGCTGGAGGGGACCTGGTGGTCATGGAAAGAGGCTTTAACACTGCTCATTGCTCCTATCAAGAGCCCTGCCTTGCAGGTGTGAAAACACCTGAATTTTTTGTCAAAATTGTAAGTTTTATTGTAATTTCATGCAGGACATAAATACATTTTGGGGCATGTTTTGTTTCCTGGCAGTGTCCCCTTGAGAGGCACATGCACACTCTGTTTGGCTCCTTTTGCTCCTTGCAGCAGTTGATTTCATAAAAACCAATGTTTTTGGAGCCCAAGTTTGGGACAGGAGGGGAGGATGTAAGAACAGACAGCTAAGCCCAACATCTGGGGTGCCTCCTGTGTCAGCTTGTTTTCCTGCTGGGCCCCAAAGAGCAGTGCCAGGGACGAAGAGCAGAGCCGTCCTCAGAGCACCAGATTTATGTGTTTTTGTCCTGGCTGCTTTACATGAAAGACCAGGGGAAAATGTTAGCTGACAGCAGTATGTTTTTACTTAGGAATTTAGAAGGCAATTCAGAGTCTGACTTGCAGAATATGCTCAGGTGAATGGGATTTCTAAGCACTGAGGAGTGTGATTTACTTTCAATTCTGATAGGAAAATGTGGGTCTTTTTAAGCAGCACAGAACTGATCAACGTGAAAACATACAGCAGGTTGCACTGCTTTTGCGGAAGATGTTTAATCTGGAGTATAAAGGACACTTGTCCAGTTGCCACCCCTTCATCTCTCATGTGAGAAACGGCTTATTGTGAAAGTAATTTTTAAAAGCTTTTTTGACCATTAGCTGGTTGATTTTTAGCCATCCCAAATGTACTGCTTTCCTGTAGCTCCTGTAAAGCCTCCAGGTAGGTAGCTGGGCACTGCTGGGCGAGAGGTGTTTCTACTTCAGCGAATCCTCATCTGCGTAAAAGGAAATAGAAAGAATTGGAGACCAGCAAAGTGCTCAGATAATTCTGCATGATCCAAGAGCACTCATGTTGCACTCTGAGCGGTGCAGTATTTTTTTTCTTTTTATCATTTTTTCCTAGGTGTAGAGTCCTCTATTAGTAGGGAAAAAGGTCTTTTTTTTTTACTTTGTTTTATTCTGACTTTTCTAAGGTTAATAACAGTAAAAAGTATTCCTAATATTTGGGTTCAATTCTTCATATAGAGGGAGTTGCATTTTGTTGTTGTCTGTGTAATTTGGTGGGGTGAGAGGGGTGGTTCTGTGTAATCGATACACGTGCATTGGGGCAAGTATCAGTTTTTGCCAGCACTGATTCCTTCTGTGAAATGGAGGTTGTCGTGTTCATTTATTATAAATAAATCGGGGAAGGGAAAGAGAAGGCTAAATCTCTAACCTCACATTATTCCATAGGGGACAGGGAAAACAAAACCCGGATTTAGTTCCATACCTAGGTATTATCACTGTAATTTTCAGGAGTCAGGACTTGCTTACACATGAACTTGCAACTGAATTGGAGTCTTGTGGTTCCAGCCTCTTAACATTTTTTTCAAGATTATAGTAGAAACTTCCTGTTTTTAGAGCTTATCTGACCCTCCTGAGGGAAAGATGATTATAGCTGTAGTCACATCCTGTGGTTATTGTCAATTAAAAAATCTACTGATTTTTCTGTGGCTTTTGAATGTGAAAATGATTATTGCACTAAAAATTGAGAGCTGTAGTCACATGTTTTTTATCTCTGTTGTGACTTCAATAAGAGACTGTAAACCTCTTTTAAATCAAATAAAAATGTATGTATCTGTTACTCCAGTGTCTGCTGTACTTGATGTTTTGAGAAAATTTCCTGGTAAAGAATCTATCTTATTCTGGAAAGATTATAAAGGAAGCATTTGGCAGTCATTTCCTCTTGCTTGTGAGAATGAGCATGCTTTATATTATAATAGTTTAAACATACCCCAGGCTGTTGATAGAGGTATCATATTTTCCATTCCCAAAGTTACTTTTAGTTGAAATTCTAAGGAAGATTGGGCAAACTTCCATTGTTTTACAATTGCTTTGATAAAGAGTTGAAAAGATGTGTTAGTTTACTACTTTTCCTCCCTTTCTTTAGCTACCCTAGATTACCCTACAGCATATATAATTATTGGGAGGTTTATTTATTTATTTCTTCTTTACCTTCATCTGAGTACACATGGTTTCTTGCTTTTTAGCCCCTTGATTAAATCTTCAGGTGTGTTAATTATTCCTTCTAAATCTGGCTTTTTTATCCCTTGGCAAGTACTTGTTTCCTGTTTTACTGTTGTTCTCTTTGAGATAATACCTTCTAAAATAGTAAATCCTGCGTGCCAAAGAAATCTTGTAGATAAATGTGAGACGTTGCTAAGCAGGTTGATGTACCACCAAATCTGGCAGATAAAATGGGATTTTGTTTTGATGCTCTGGTTGACTCTGTACCCTGCTGTACTTTGGAGTTTCACGGAGCAGGTATTTTCCACAAAAACAAGGCTGAATTTATGTACTGGTCACTAAGGAGCAGAGGAGACTAGAGAAGAAATACTAGATAAGGTAATTTCTCTATCTTGCAAACAAGATTTTTTTGCTTATTTTTTTTTTATATCTTGCCTAGTTTATTTTTCCTGTTGTTAAATTTGTAGCTGGGGCTTCAATTTACCTTTCTCACCATTTGCTCCCTAGGAGCTTGGTCACAATCCCCCAAATGATTCATTTTCCATTTGGTCTTTTAATACTGAAACCCATTTCAAGGGTTTATCTAACTGGTAAAATTGAGTCTGTGCAATTTGGCGGCGAATAGGGAGCGGGGTACAGGTTAACACTACTGTGAACATTCATTTAATAGCGTGTGGACTCGAGATCACAACGATAGCTCCTAGCAGGCCCGGCAACTCCTGCTTTTTATTTCTTTCCGTAACACCTGTTAAAGTTGGCTTTTTTGTGAAAATCTCGAGCTGTGTAAAAATAACTTAAAGGATCTTTTTTCAAAGGCTCGGGGTTGCGCAGGACTCGATGTCCTTGAGGTCTGTGTCACTCCTCATGGCTACGGTGTGCACTGATGGTGCCGACTGCAGCCTTGGGGCTGCATCGCGGATTCCAACGGGCCGAGAAGCACCTCGGGGTAAATTTTATCTTTTGCTAACAATGACAAAATGATTTTCTTATTAAACAGCAGCAAGTGCTGTTTAATAGGGGGTGGATCTCATTTTTTGGGGGCTTTGTGTTCGTGTTTCGCTCGGGCTGGATATGCAGAGGCTGCCCTGGCGCCGCAGCCGTTAGGGCCGTTCGCCCGTGGAACCGTCCCGGCTCAGTCGTTAAAATGCCGCGAGGTCTGCTGGGCTTGTCGGCCTCCTGCCCCACAGGTAAGTGCACCTTTTATTACTAAATACGTAAGAGGTATTCCCAGTATATTAAAAAAAAAAACATAACTTCCAAAAATTTCATAGATTTCTGAGCCACAAAGTGCATGAGGGTGTTGGAAGGTTCGTTTAGCAGGTTGTGGGGTAGATTCTGGGTGGATTCTGGATTCTCATCAGCTATGTGAAGCCTTCCAGCTCCTAGGGCAGGCCTGGATTACAGGGTGAGGGGGCCTTTTGGCTGTTTTGAAGCAATGTTAGCATTAAATTGACTTTCCTCACGGAGATGACTGGTGGAGGAAAGCACCTTCCTCTAACTGAACCAGTGCTGGGACAAGAAACTGCTTAAACTTGTGTCGTCTGCTGCGTATTTATGTGCACTCATCAGATCTGCAAGTGGAGACAGGATTTGCCTGCTCTGAGCAGGCTGCAGAAATTTATGCGTAGACAGTAATAACCATCTTGTCAAGAGCTGGTATCATTTATCCTCGGCTCTGTTTATACTAATAAAACAGCCCGTTATTTGTAAAGGAGGAAATTGTCGCCCCTAACTTGACCAGAGGTTTTGTCTTCAGACCAGGCAGAGCCCAAACGCTTCTGTAGAATGGAAAGCAAACAAAAGTGGGTAATAAATATTTACGGAGCTTTGAGCAGTTCAGAGTGGTCTTTTCCTGGTGGGACTCCAGCCTTTTCCTCTGCTCGGCAATCTCTGGTTGACTGTTGATCTCTAGAATCTTCTAGCTAATTTCCAGGCTTCCGTTGTCTTTGTTTGAGGCCTTTTATTTTCCTGGAGGTTTCCAGCCATTGCCCCGATGGCAGGAGTGTACGTGCCAGCTGGGGGAGCTTTTGAGGAGGGCGAAATCAAGGGACCCACAACAAAAGCCGTGTTGTGACCACAGCACGAAGCTCTGCGCCGGTTCCCCTTGAGCCTCCTCCCTTCCTCCTTGCCGCCCCATTGCCAAATCCCAAGGGCTTGGCTTACGTGGGGCTCTGCGGAGTGTTAAGTCCCCTTTTATAAATAGGTTCAGATTAGCAAGGCTTTAATGTGTTATGCTTGTTGCCTGCCTAAGTAATGTCATATTAGCTTTTAGAAAACACTTGTCACGATCGGATCTCCTAACGTGCCTAAAATGAGTTTAAGGCATCTTTCTTTTTTCCCCCTCAGTACAGTTTGTGCTAGCCAGGAGGTTTGTTTGAACCTGCTTTAAAAAAAAAGAAAAGGTAATTAGATGACTGCAGAGTAAACAGCTCTTTTCGGTGTTTGTGGGACCTCTTTGTCTTGGATGCCTTAAAAAAAAAGTCAATTTACCCATTTAATCTGTCTAATCTCATTAAGTGTGCTTACAGTTGGTTTGTGTTTCAAGTGTATGCATATCTGGGAGACCTTAAACTGCTCCTTTGGAGCAGTTTGTCTAGCGGGTGAAATATTTATGCATACCTGATGACGGCTAATTCTCTCTGAAGGAGCGCGGCGCTCTGCAGCTCCATAGATCTTGTGGCTTGGGGGGTAGATGTGCATTTAATATTCTTCAAATTTGGTGAGGCTCTCGTGAGAAGTTATGAATTATTCCTGCGCCTCGCGAGCGGTGTGTCTGGAAAGCGATGCGCTTAGAGCCCTTTGAAGACACGCTGTCTGTCACGTCTGCGCTCGTCTCTGGAGCCGCCGCGTAGGTACCGGGTACAAAACAGCGCGGAAAACGCCGAAAACAGCCGGCGAGGTAACGGGCGCTTTGCAGTCCTCGCCGCAAGGAGAGCAGCGACGCGTGGGTGTAAGTGTACGCGCGCTTAAACAATGTCGGGATTATTGACAGCCTCATTTCTCCAGATTTCCCGCTTTTGCTTGTCGTCGTGACCTTAGTGTTTCTGCGGCGCGGTATCCTGTTTAATTACGATGCTGGGAGCGGAACCCGTGTCGGCTCCCTGGGCTGCGTGCTCAGGCCTGCAGCGCGGGCGCTGCTCCGAACTGCATCCCTTGTCTCCTTTCATTATCTCCTAATGGGACTCGCCATGACAGGCTCCTCTGGATAAATGGAGCCTGCCGGGAAACCCGGCCTGGATTCCGCGGCGCGAGGACTCGTCTCGCCGCGCGGAAAGGGGCGCTCCGGGAGCGCCTGCTCGAGCCTCTCCGCACGCTTCGCCCTCGGGGAGGTGGATTTCGCTCAAGATGTGATGGGGTTTGGTGTGCGGGCAGCTTAGGGGCTTTTATTTCCCCTTTTCCATCCGTGCACGCGGCTGATGTTGGTGGCGGACGGAATGCAACTGCACAGCTCTAATGCTGCACGAGCAAAGCTTCATGACCTCTCACCATCTCGGCTATCGTTTTATTTTTTCCCCCCAAACACAGTCCCTATTGCAAAATGGACTTGGATGGGGTGTTCTGAGAGTGCAACCATGAAACCAGGGGCAAATCTCTTGCAGGAGAATCAGTGAGCGAAAGGCAGTTTGGTATCTGCGGTGGACGTGGTAGCTGCTGTGTTCGCTTGGGAATCCCTGACGAGCTGCCTGAAAATAATGGGAATTTCGGGTGTTTTCAGGAATTTCAGTGCACACAGACCCTGCTTTGCGCTGGCCGTGCAGGGCAGCGTTGAAGGGCCGAGTCCTGTGTCCTGTGGCTGTGCTCAGGCTGCTCTCCTACGGGGATACAGACAATCCTGCAGCTCTGCGGCTGTTTAATTAAATTTTCCAGCCTGCCCTGACACTCAGGACTTGAGTTCCCCAGTGCTCAGGCCCTGCGTCCAAGGCGTTTCCAACAACTCCCATCAAACAGGGTGTTTTTCAAATAAATGGGACTTGGCCTGAGGTTAAGTCGCTGCTGGAAAAGCCCATGGAAGGCGGTGGGAGCGAACGCGTTCCCAAACGCACGCTGGAGGAATAAGTTCCTTCCCGCGGCTTGCCAGGTGTCCGGCCGTGTTTCCTTGAGGAAAGGGAAGCGCGGATAAACGCGGCGGGGCTGCTTCGTGCTCGCTTTTGGGGATGGATTCAGCCCTGGCAGGCGTGGAGCCGTCACAGGGGGTTACAGAGCTCGTTTGGAACCAGCTCCTGCTTCCAGGACGGGCTCCCGTCGCAAAGCTGTTGCAGGCTGGAATTGCAGGAGCAATATGGGATCCATCCCCATATGGATTTGTGTGGATCCCAGCCGCCCAGCAAGGGTGCTCATGGCTTAAAGTGGCTATTTCTGGAGTACGGGATGATGCTGAATCCCTCCTGATGGACTCTGTAGTACCAAACAACACAGAAACACCTACAGATACAGGGAAAACCCAATGCTGTGCATAACACGGAGCATCTGGAAGAAATAAGTCGGCAGACGGCACTTGAGCGCCTTGCTCTAATTAACCGGGTCTGGAAACCTGGGTTTTGACTCTCTTAAATGCAATTGTAAAGCAGCTCAGAGGAGGGAGATATATATATAAAAGATAAAATCCTATTGCACAGGAGGGAAATGGATCTTCCCAGTGTGGAAAAGTGTGTGTTATCCCCGGCTCACGGATTGCGTTGGTGACTCCTGTTTGCGTTTTCTCCCGGGATGGGAGCGGGACGGCTTTGCCCGCGCCGGAGCTGGTCCCAGCAGCCGCATTTCTGCTGCCGAGGGGGCCCCAATGCAACCAACGGCCTCGCGGGGCCCGGCCGCCCGTGCGGGGCAGGGAGGCGCCTCGCCCGCGCCCGCCTCCCGCCCGCATTAGCAGTCGCGCCGCGGCCGCGGTTCGT
>JAWLRI010000038.1:264648-354055 GCA_034781795.1 Crypturellus tataupa | reverse complement strand
GCGGGCGGCCGCCGGGGCCCCGCGTTGCGGCCGCGGGTTCGTTCCTGGGCTCGTCCCGAGGCGGCGGCCCCGCGTTCCCCGGGGAGGCCACGGGCTCCGCTTTTTGTTTTGCCGCCGCTTTTAAGCCCCTCTGGAGCCCACGCGGCTCCGCGCTGCATGGGGCATGTGCGGCCTCCCCGCCAGCCATATGGGACTCCTCTAATTGCACGGCGAGGAAAATGGCAGCTTAGCCGCGTTTTTATCCCTTAATTTTAGGCACCGAGTGGATGAAAGTTGAGAACGGGGCTGCAGCGGAGCGCAGTTTGAAATATTTTGTGCCTCCCCAGTGTTTCTTCTGGGAACTCGAGTTTAAAGTAAACAGGATTTAAAGCCCTGCAGACAGAGGAGCAGTATTCCAATGTAAAGCCATTAATCTGCGGGCAATTAGTTCCAGACGCGCAACCAACTCTGCGTTTTTGTCGGGGTTTTTTTTTTTTTTTGCTGTTCTTACAGGCAATCACATTTTTGAACGCATACAGAGCCTGGTGGAATATCCCAGGGCAGCCGCGATGCGTCGCAGCCGGTTGAGAGCACCGTTCCCGAGCGCTTCGTTTATTTTTCTTCCACAACCCCGTAACGTAGCGGTGTTTAAACGATTCCCTGGAGATCTCGGGCCCAGGGAAAGGTGGGTTCGAGGCCAGGGTGCTCATTGTGCGGCGCAGGCTGGCGCTTGGCACGCAGCTCCCTCCGCGCTATGTGATCCGCCTGCCCGGCACATGGACTAGGATTACACCGTTTTTTTCCCTTCCCAGTGGCTGTTTGAACGCGCTGCATCAGTGAGTGTTGTTCAATAGCCCGTTTCAAGACCCAGACTGCACGCATGCACTTTCAAGCAGGTTTCCAGAGAAAGGCAGTTAAGAATTTGCCTTGTTTTGTGGTCAGGATTTATGAATTGAGGCAAGGGCTGACGTAATCTGCCCTACCACTTCCTTTGTGTGTGTTTTATAGTCGATAGTGCTTTTTTGTTTTACTTAAAATAGCCGTGACTGTTTCTTAAACACACTTCTGCCTCCTTCACAGTGCGGCCTTGGGGTAAGCAGGCAACTTGCGAAAGTTGTGCCGATGTCTCTGAGGAAATGGGTCCTGCGTGTCCCCAGCAAGCTCCAGTGAACGCCTTGTGTGCTAAATAGATCAGCCTTTAATTGTAATTAACATTGCAGTGTGTACAGCTGCTCTGCGGTGCCTGTCTTTGCAATTTTACTACAGGTTGCAAAGGATCCCTTGGTGCGTCTCAGCCCCTTCTGTGCTTGCTTTCACTTCTGTGATGGGGACAAAACGGGCTTTTGTTTCCAGGTTTCAGCGGTTAATAGCTCATCTGTGGGAGCTTTTGTTTTGATTTGGGGTATGGGGAGGGAAGGAAAATAAGCTGTTTATTGATAAACTGGTGCTAAGCGTGTTTGCTTTGGAGCTGGGGGAGGTCATGCTATCTATTTTTCCTTACGAGCAGCCAAAAGGAACAACCCAGTGTGTAATGTCACAAGGTCAGGGATGTTTTTCTTGTGAATGCGTTAATGCTGTAGTGTCTGTAGGTAGAGTATCTAAAGGGTTGTTCTGCTCTCCCCTTGGAAAAATCTTAATGGAGAGTGGAAACAAAATGCCATTCCTTTCTGGCCAGTCCTCCAGCTGCTGAAATCCCGTTTTAATGGTGCAAATTTCAGTAGGTAAAAAATAGGCAGATCCACGAACACAGCAGAGTTTTATCAGCTGCAACTGCAAGTTCGCCTGGATGTATCGTGTTGTCCCAAAGTCCTGTGCTGAGGGTCTGAGCCAGCTACTAATGTCAGTGTTTGATATGTCAGAGGATTTTTAGATAGAAAAATCCCTATTTCCTATAACTTGTTGTTTTATCTTGATAATGAGGTGCTGCACGTTCTCAAAAGACTCTTGTAGGGCTGCAGTTTGATGGAGTTGTTTCACTGTCAGGTTTGTGTGCGTGTGTTAATCTTTTTGGACTTACTCAGCAAATATCAAGAGTGGGAGTGCTAAGGCTGTGCTCAGTTCAGAGTGAAATCATTAAAAAACGGTGATTCTGAAGTTGGGCATGCTTGGCTGATGTCATGTCATGCCTCAGATCTAGTTGCTCATAAAGCAACAGCCCCAAAGACAGGTGGTGTGAACATAACTGTACCTGCTGAGCTGGTCGTGGTGTATGGATTGCTCTTTTTGCCCAAGTGTTTTGAAAAATTGAGGGTATTTGCAGCAATAATGAAGGCTCTGACATGAGTGGATTAAAACGGGGTGGCAGAAGCTGTTGCCCTGTCCCAGCTCTCAGCATCTTCCCACTTACGGTCACTGTCACCTTGGTCCCTGCAGCAGGGAAGGCCGATGAGTGCCAGGGGTTTTGGAGCAGCCCCCGTTTCCAGCCCAGCTTTTTGGTTAAATAAGTTCAGTTTCGGACATAAAACAAAGACATTCAAGAAGCCAAGTTACAAGTGAGGAGATGCATTTTTCTCAGAGACATGATACTCTTTGGAGATGCAGCCTCTCCTATTTTGGAGATTCAGAGAACTGTATAGAAATAACTGCTTTTTTTTTCTAGGAATTAGGAAGTAGAAGTTCTGTGTAGTCTGTGCTGTTCGATGCAAGTATTTGGTGCTTTCATTTCTCTAAAAGCAGCTGGCACTGGTTTAGTTGAATGGTGACCTCCAGGTGCGATCTGATCGGTCAGTAAACCTCTCCACTACTTTTGTTTATTTTGTGAGCTGTAACGCACCTTTCTTTGTCAAGATGTCAGCTTTTCACTTGCATATTAAAATACAGACTTCAGGTAAAGATACAGGAGATAATCACCATTTTGTAACTGACTTGAGAATATCGTGTATGTTTTATAACCTTTGAGTATCTTCCTCTTGCACTTTGCCTGTAAATAAGTGTCTTAACTGTTGTCTTCCTAAAGCAGAGAGCTCCCTAATTGTCTGCTGTGATTTTCTAGTATTGACAGGCGATTGCAGGAACCTTTAAACAGAGCTTTTTATCCTTGCACTTGCCGGGAACTGTTGCCTTAGAAATATTTCTGCTCCCAGGGCAGACGAAGCCTTGCTGCACGTAACTGGGGTCTGTTTTACAGGACGGATTTCTCTGTTACTAGATATTCATGTAACACTGAGCTGAACAGTGGAAGACTGAAACAATAAAAACCTGCCTGTAAGCTGGTTAACTTTCTGCGTATGAAAAATGCGTCATGAAGCATCTTTAAAACGGTGAGGGGGAAACCTGGTTTCTATTCTTCGACTTCCTTTAACAAAGGTGAAATTCATTCCAGAAGAACGGGCAAAAAATTAGGATTTATTGCTGAGTTGGCCTGGGGTGGTGCTTTGAGTTCTGACCTCTGGGTGCAAAGTGAAAACAAATAACGTTGAAAAACATAAATGATTAAAGCAGACCGACCGCTTTTAGGAAAACTTCGTTATTGAATTTTGCCCACAAAAGGCCTTGATGATTGTGTAAATGTTTTGCTACTGGAATGATAGTATTTAGTGATATGTAAATTGTTTGTTATAGTTACTTGTTTTTTTATGTAATGTGGTCTCGGAATGGTAGCTTTTTGCTGCTAGGAAAAGCACAGGAGAAGCAGGAGTGGTAAATTTGGCATTAGCAGTGTGACTGTATGTTGTCTCATGGGGACAAGCAACGTGCACCTTTCGAGAGGATGATTTGGTGTGATTTGGCTTCTTGGCCAAAGTGGGTGTAATTCTGAGACAACAGTACAGCATGGAATAACAGCAGCCCTGAAATGTGCTGGGTTTGGTTTTAAGAAGTCGAATATTTGCATGTTTCTCTAAAGTAAGTTGGCTGCAGAATGACAGGTCTGACAGCTAAACCTTCCCTTTGAATTACCCTTGGTCTAGAGACACTCTTGTAGCTGAGAGCTGATTTGAATTTCCTTGAAACCAGCACTGAAAAGGTGCTTTTGGCAGCGTGTTTTTGTGAGTTTGTTGATAGGGATCAAAATGACTTGTTATTGAGATAAAGCTGAGTGTTTTTTAAAGCAGTAACTGTTTCAGCAGCATCTGGAGCCTTATAACTTTTTATTCTGTTTGGTTACTTAAAATTTAAGGCGTTAGTGATTTGATACGCACAGGGTAGGGTTTTGCATGTGTGCGTGTTTCGATCCTGTTTTAGATGCTCATGACCTGTGTTTGGAGGGTGGTGGTGGTGGCAACTGGGGAAGGTGCAGGGTGTTCAACCATTGCACAGAGTATTTTACTTGGTTGTTCTGACACCTCTGCTCTCATTCACGTGGCTGGTAAAATGCTGGCAATGAAGTCATTAATGATAAGAATGATGCTGCTATGGCTTTAGTTCCTCTCATTCCTGAATAGGGAGGTTTCAGCCCCCTAATCTAATCAGTCTACAAAATTAATGTATTTACCCCAAACACAGCCAATATGTAACTGCCTTTGACCTTGGGAAGTTGAGTCTTTTTTTTGTTCTTGCTGGCTCTTTTTAGGTATTTTTCCTCCCTCTTTTTTTTTTTTTTTTTCCCAGCCCCTAGGTATATTTCTTGGAAAATTACAGAAGCCCAGCAGTGGAAATGTTATTTTTAACCCCACACATGTTGGACCTGGGAACTTAGTTATCTGTATTTTTCCATGTCGTGAAGATTCTTGGGTTTAGTCAGTGCCTGATGGCTGAGAGTGGCCTCAGCAGGTAGTTAAAATTACAAGCTAGCGGGGAAGTGATTGAGCCAGAGCACAACAGTCTGAGCACCTCACACAGCTTAAAAAAAAAAAAAAGAAAAAAATCCATCCTTAAATCTGACATGATAATAGATCCCTGTAGAATTTACTTTTATAAGCAGTCAAAACATACCGTGTTTGCTCCATTTCCTGTTGAAATCTAACAAAGGAGCCAAAAATCAGATTTCCCTTTCCTGATGATAAAGCTATTCCTTAGAGATTAGGGCTGGCAATGAATTTTTTTTTTGCTAAATCTCTATACATACACACGTATATATTACTTACGAGTGTTCAATTACCAAGCAGGAGTTGGTGCGTGTATGTATGTGTACGCATATAAATTATATATACACCAATTCCTACTTGGTAATTGAATGTTCATGGTAATCTTCGTGTCCTGGTTTGTCTAAGAGCATGGGAGGAAGAAAATATCTTAAGTGCACGATCAGTATCAGAATATTGTAACCGATTTAAGGTGGAGACCCAGCCTGTGTTTAGTTAGGGCTGATATAAATAGGTAAGAGCAACCCAAGGTTATTAGATCATTTGGAGACTGATTACCCTTTCACAGTGTAATAAAGTAATTATGAATAGTGTATGAAAATTGGTTGCAGTCTGTTTCAACATATTATGACTGTCTGACTTTAAAAGAAATTACATTGTCCTCTTTTGTGCCGCTCTGATAATTTGCATATTCAAAGCACGTTAGATATTTGTCACTTCCAGCTGTAAATGCTAAATAGCATTTAAAAAAAGCAAATTATGCCATCTGTTTGTATAGGTTTTCGGTGAGGTTTCTCAGTTCTTGTTAATATTTCACCTAGGGTCTGTTGTCTTTACAGTAGCTCAGGCTGTTGTTGCCGAGGGAATTTGGAGTGTGTTTTGGTGGAAATCAAAATAATTCTTTCATGAATGGGTGTTGTAATTGGAGCTGTTGCAACCTCATCTCTTTGTAGGGCTGTTTTCTACAAAAAGTGACGCTTTGAACGAGACAATCCTGCTGCTGTCTTTGTGGCTTCATTAAACCTGTGGCTAAAAATGTGAATGCAAAAAAAAGGTACCGCCGTGATCTCTAAATTGCATCCAGGAATGGTCACTTGTGGGGTGGTTGGGGCCAGAGTCCAACGTGCAGGTGAATGGGTGTGAGGGGCTCCTGGGCTCTCGGGGAAGTTTGCCCTAGAAGGATGGGTAAAGTCTGTATCCGGTAAAAGCAAATCTTGTGGCTCCTTAAAGCTCAGAGGCAGGGATATAAATTGGAGTGAAACTAAAGATATGTAAATTTTGAACTTCTCAGTTTCGCCCTTTTGCAAATGATGCTGTAGGAAGTTGTGTTTTGGTATAAGGCTTTATTGAATCCATGCCTTTGGCCGGCTGCCTTTCTCCCAGAGACACGCTGTGGTATCCAAGATGCCAAAGGTAAGTGTAAGAGTTGTTATCTTCTGTGTTACACTCGTGTGGGAGTTCAGCGGTGGTTTAACATTTCAGGAGCAGCGCAGGGTTCCTGACAGGAGAACCTCTACTTGCTCCGCATCTCTCTGCTTGCTCTGACTGTGCAGAATTGCTGTTGGCAAGATCTTAAAAATACTACAAGCCAAAGCAATCAAATCCCCACGTTGTTTCTCCTGCCGCGGTGCAGAGTGCGAAGCCGACGTGAGTCTCCTGGGAGAGCTTTTGGCATCGTATTTTTCTCGGCGCCGCGGTGGTCCCTGAGCCCCTTGGTGGATTCTGCTCTCAGGGCCTCTCCAGCAGCAGAACAAGAAGCTTTTAACATCCTGCAAGACCAGCGGCGCCTTTGCACGTGCAGATGTATGAGCTTTATTAAAACAGCACGAGCCTCCCTGTTGACATGAGTCCTGCACTGTGACTTTAAGCTAAACCGGGGTATGAGGCTTCTATTGCAAGCTTTTTCTATAACTGCAAAATGAAGATTTTATCACAAGGTCCCAGAAGAATACAATGCCCGGGGTGCTTTGCTGCAAGCTGGAGCGTCCACCAGGCGTAAGGTCACCTTTCCTTGTCCCTGTCCCTTCCTAAGGGGCTAAGGACTGCTGACACAGCTGAAATCTTAAACTAAGGGTGGGATTCTGCAGTGTGTTTCTGTTGCTGTGATGGATATCTCTCCTTACAGTTCAAGGAAATGTGAACCAGGCCAGATATGCTTCACAAAAAAAAAAGGAAAAAGGGTGTCATTTTCTTCAAATTTGACTTTTTAATGTAGTTTGTTTTGCATTCGAAATACAGCAGTAGCTTGTTAAGCTTGTTTGAAGGTTGCTTCCGTGCAGCTTCTGAAGTATGTTAACTGTTCGTCTTAAAGAGATGAAAAATTGATCAAGTCGTGCAGATAAGTACGTGAATAGATGATGAGCAGTAGGAGCCTTCCCTATAATCATCTTTAAGGCATGTTTGAAACTTCTTTCCTTGCTTTTTGCAGGCTAAAATGTGCATGTGACTGAGCCATCGGGCTGAGAACTGCTGGATATCCCTTTATAGAGGCTTCTCTTGTTCCTTCTTGTCAGAGCCTTCTGATATTTAAATGCTGTACATAAAACTTCTCTATTTTCTAAATTCAGGGTACTTTATGTAACGGGTTTGGAAAAGGCTGCTTGTACCAAAGTTCGTTCAGATTCAGAGGCCCGTTCCTAACTCATATATGTTAAGAATCAGTCAGCAAGTAATACATCTCAACCCAACTGCATGTGTTATCTCTGGGGAGGGATTGCAGGGCTGTTGGAGAAAACAGGCTGATCCCCAAAGTGTTGACTGGATTTAATTGGGGGGGGTTTAATCCCAACTGGGTTTAAGTCGGTCCCAACTGTTTGGTAACTGGTGCTTGGTGGATTTTCTTCTTTGGTGTTTTGGGAGCAGCTCTGGGGTTGTAAGTCGGCTCCGGGTGAGGTTAGTGTTTTAGGACGGAACACGGATACGACAGATAACTTGACGTGCGTCTAAACTCCTGCTCGTTCAGGTCTTTCATGTTCATGTGCAGTCAGTGATGGAGACTTCTGAGAGGAGAATCCTCAAAGGCAAAACTTTATTGCACAGTATTTATAATAGATACATGGTTTGTTTTATTATCCTGTGCTACTAAAGGATCGCCTCAGTTTTTTTTATTTGGAAAAATGAGCATTCCTCCTAACCGCTTCTATTTCTGGAATATACTAAACTCTAGTAGACCAGTCTGGAGGCTTTGAAACACTCGGTGGAAAAGCAGGTTCCAAAAGCAGCCAACCATTAGAATATCCTTTCTGAATATTCCAGTAGAGCTTATTCCTTTATGTATAAGAGTGTGCAACTTTGATGTGTGCTATGCCAGGAACTAAGAATAAGCTTATTGTGGTCTGCCTCAAATAGAAAATTAAAGACTAACCTTGGTGTCAGCAGGGAGATCTGCCTCTTATCTCATTCCCGTAGGTGCCTGTAGTGAACAGTGCTTTGGTGATTGCAGCCCTCAGCTGGACTGGGGGTTGTAGATGATGATGCTAAAGGGAGTATTACCCTCTTCCTGGCCTATAATTGGCGACCTAAAACTGGCTCCAGAGGTTGGTGGTTTCTGCTAATCTGTTCTCCTTGATGATTCCCTGTTAGGACAGCTGTGCAGGGCTCAGTTTCAACACACATCTAATTTTCCTTGCTGTTTGTCAAGTTGGTTTGGGGAGTTTGTTTTCTTCTTTGTTAAAAGCTTCAGACATCAAGAGATGGAGTATTTCCTAAACAGCAGCTCACTGCCATTTATCTTAAATAGTCAGTCCTAGCTCACAGTGGTGGAAGTTGCCTGGTTCTGATTAAAAGGAAATAAATGATTACAATTGCCCATAATTACATTGGGAGAATTACATTAAGGGAATCAGACCTTTATATTATGTGATGATTTAAGCCTTTACTGTTGTAGGAGGCTAGAAGATTAAAAAGTTGGGGACACTGGGTGATATTGAGTTGTGATAAATTTGCGTATAAGCAGCGTTGTTTGGGAGTTTTGAGGAGTTTTTGATGAGGAGGAAGATTTGGGGGGAGTTTTTTCCCCATCAGATTAGGGAAAGAGGTGGGTGTGAGCTCTGCTCCTTGCTGGCTCTTGAGAGCGCAGCAGGATACGGGTTATTCCAGGTCTGCCATGGTCTGTGCGTGACCTTGGAGGAGTTACGGTGCTTAAAAGGCACCTCGTGTTTATGCTTCAAACAAATACCCATGTGACAACTTTGGTTTCCTATCGCTTAAGATTTATATCGCGTGATTTCTGAGATATAGACCCTTTTAATGGAGGCTTTAACGTGTTTGGAGATCTTCAGACTGAGTTACAGAAAGATAACGAATCGTTGCATAGGTTGCCTATAGATCGTTTATATTTAAACAGTAAACACTTGTCTCAAAGCTTCCTGTGCTCATGCTTACTCTTGCACCCAAAATTGCATGTTTGCTGTGTGAATAACACGCCTGCTGCCTCCCAGCAGAACCTGCTCGTGTTGCCTAAGAGCGAAGATCAAAGGTTGTGCTTCCAGTAGCAAGACTTTCCTCCTTGAAACGCTCTGCATTCGTGGTGCTGGATTCCATAAGTGTAATAAAGGAAGTGAGATGTAATTTAATATATTACAGTTGTTAAGTATTATGAAATTATGGAGAATATGCTGACTGTTTGCTGTAGGCAGCCTATAATAGGAGCGGCAGATCAAGTCTGAGTTTCACCCATGAATAAGCAGACTTAATCTCCTGATTACAACAGTGCTTCTGTACTGGGAAGAGAGGCTTTGCAGGATAGAAAATTCTGATGCCTACTCTGTTATTAGCCCAAATAAGCTGCTGCTCAGAGAAAATGATACCAATATCTAAAATTAAAAGCAGTTTCTCTAGACAGAAATCTTATTAGGCTCGATGCTTCTGTGAGAATGTTTTAAAACGGTGCATGACAAACAATATGGTCTGTTAATCACCACTACCTGCTCTGATAACTTTTCCCCCAGCATTGTAGGATCAAATGGGGAGAACTTGAGGTATTCACAATGTTGGGGCATCTTACAGGACTTCTCGTGGCATTGTTTTAGCTCTTCCTGTATTTAGTCTCTTGGGGTGCTGTTTTCTTTGGAGGAAATTATTTGAATTAAAGCATCATTTCAGTGGAAGTGTTCGGTCAAGTGATCGTGGGAACCCACCCTGCAGTCCTCCTTCATACTGAGTAATCAGCACAGAAAAGCCGTTATAAATAAATGGAAGTTAAATCGGACAGTGTGAGTGAAGACTAGAGTTTTTGTCTTGATGGTTGTTGCTCACTAGGATTTTCAAGAAAACAAACTGGTCTGGTTTTAGTTTGAGTGATTTACTTTATTTTTGGAGGTTTTTCTTCTTGTTACCTGTGCTTCGTTGGCTGAATGATTGACCTTCAAGTTCAGCCCTGTCTTGCAAAAAAGTTGCTGGAAGGAAAGCGATGTAGTTGTGGTGGATAAGCTATAGTCTGGTCAAAATCTTCTGGGTATTGTGACATTCTTTTGTTTAACTTTCTTTTTAAAATATTCTTAGGCAGCCTTATGCTACTTTCTTGGCTCCAAATGGCATTAAATCCCCTAGATAAGAGCTCTTGTAACAAAACCAGCTCCCTATATGTCCCTTGGGCCTGTTCTCCTCTGAGCAGCCTTCTTAAGTAGGGAGGTGTATGACATAATATGAACACTTCAAAAAGATTTTTTTTTTCCTTTTTAGTGGTATTCCAGGCCTTTGCATGTCTCTGACTTGCATTGTAGCAGTCATTTACATTATCCTGTATGACTTTGGGAGAGGAAATAATACTTGGCTTTGTATTTGGTGTCTGTTGCTCATTGCTCCCATGTGTTATGACTACAGAGGTCATTAGAGCGCATTTTTACACCCGTAAAGCAGTTGTAAAACATTGTGTGAAAATGCTTTTGCTTTGTGCTTGCAAAGAGTGTCTTCTTTTTTCTTCTGCTCTCTTGTTTCTTTAGGTTTTGTCGCATCAGCATTGAGAAGAGAGTCTTATGATCTTATCTAAACTGGCAGTGCATGTAGCTCATCTGTCAGACAGACCCTTGACCTGGTTTGGGGAATGATGGAATAATATCCCAGTCGGAGCAGCTTGGTGTGAAGGTGGAATTTGCAAGGGGAGAACGGAGATACGCAGCGTTGCCCAGGCTGTGATTTAAAATCTGACAGCTGTGGGCAGAGCTGGTACAAGACATGACTCAGAAATAGGAGATCTTTTGTTTTGCTTTTCTCAGGTCAAATTGGGTAAACTGCAGCAAAAATGAGAATATGGTCATTGTCTGTCATGAGAAACACTCGGGCTTGTCCCCTTTCTTCGAGATTGCTTCTCAGCTGGGAGAGCTGCTCGTGAAGGCAGTGCCTGTCTCTTGCCCTGCACACTGCTGCTTTCTGTCCCCACAAGCTTCTCAAAGCATTTGGGGATGATTAGCAGAGAGCAATTGGAAGAGAACAAACGGGCTGTTAATTGCCTGCGCTTCAGAGGGCTCGCAGGAGCTCTGAACTGTAAATATGTAACTCGTAATGACCGCTCCTGGCCAAAGGGTTCCAGCGCTCTATTTGTTTTATAACTCGAAATGCCAGCGTAGGAGACCAGTCTCTTACCAGTTGTCTTTCCTATCGCTGGAGGAAGATGTGTAAAGGCTATTTAAAGACTTCTAGCAAGCTTGCTTCCAGGAAAGTCTTCCCAGGAGCACTCCAGCACCCAAATTTGTTCCTTCCCGTTCATGGGTGGGTAGAAATAAGGCCTTGGATCCCCTTGTGTCCCAAAGCTAGTCCTGAAGCACTGTAAGGGTTCAGCACTGGTTCTTTGCTGGACCGAACCTTTCCCTGCCCTTCAAGGGTGACTGGGGAGGCCTGGGCTGCCTCATCATGGTTTATATGTCCTTAGGAGCCAGCGGTTGCAGAACAGCCAGTGCCAGCACTCTGTACAGGCATGCTCATTCTATAGAAACATGATATTTTTATGGTCTAGCTTGTCTCCTAGCTGCATTTTGGAGCAGAACTAGATAAGTTACTTCTTGGTGAGAGTATTTCTCTTGCCCAACACAGTTATGTCGCAGTTAGTCTTGCAAGAGCCCAAAACTCTCTGAAGATGTAAAGTGTTCTTGGACCAAGCTGCAGTATTCAGTAGTACAAGTGTCGTTTCTTTATTGCTGCTTAATAAGAAAAGCTGATGAATCACATACTTGAAAAACAAAGCAAGACCAGCACTGCCTTTTGTTTTTAATGGGCCTAAAAAGCTGCGTCTGTTTGAACAGACTTGGACGCTTTTCTAATAGCGTGCTAGTTTGTAGCAATATCTGTAAATGAGGCTTTGTTTCTTACTCTTCTGATGAAACTCCGTGAATAGCTATTTTATTTGGGTTGCTTTTATTTTATAAAGGTCAGAAAAAGGACATATTCTCAGTGTTGACAGTAAATTTATATGGTGCTGGAGCGAGAAGCGTGTTACCAGTGGAGCAGGTAACACCTAACTTCATTTGCATCCATGCTGTAGCTTTTGCTACCAAAATGGAAGGCCTGATAGTTTATAGAAGTGTATCAAAAGCTTGTTTAGCTGTGCCAAATAGAAGGATTCACGTCTGGTTTGCAGGATATAGGCAGCAAATTGTGTGCTTTGCAGTTCCCCTGCAGAGGACAGTGCTGCAACAAGTGCAACCGTTGCATGGGATTGAGCTGTTGCTTATCAACGTTTTCTGTTCTTTTTGTAAACCAAGAGTCTTTCAACTCTTTCTTGATATCCAAATTAGGAGAACTGTGTGAAAGGAGCTCTAGGTCCAGCAATTTCAGCACATACTTCCTTTAATCTGGCATTTGCTGAATACAGTGCCTTTTTATCTTACAACATGAGACTAAAAGCTTACAGAAGAATGGTCCTGTTGTGTTTATTAAGACTAGTAACACATGACCAATACAAATCTTGTTAAAAGATTTATCTGTCTGGCTTGCTTACACAAGAAAAAGGAGCTCTTCTCCATATTTTTAGCTACCCTGCATGCTTAGCTGCCTTCCTGCTGCAGTCTCCTAGCATTTCTGTGCGACTTGCTTTCACATTATCTTTAAAACCTGACTCTGTAAGTACATAAACCTCTTAACCGGTATTAATGTGCAAAGAGTGGGTATGTCTGCCTTTTGCTCTGATAATGATTTCCAGGTGTGTGGATCACGTAACAGTAGAGCGGGGTATGTTATGGGTAACTGCAGCTTGGCAATGTGCTTAACTCCGCGTGCCCAGATGTGGCTGTGATAACACCTTTCTCTCGGGAGAGAGGAATCCTGCTTATCCTGACCTGGGTGGGAGCACGTGAAGGTGTTTTTTGTACATCAAATAGTGAAGATTTAATTTGAACCAGCTTTAAAATGCTGGAAAAGATTTGGCCAGGTGAATATGTGATAGTGGCCACTTGATAATAATATGCGTGAACTCCTGCACTTTGTTACTCTTTTAAAATGACGTTTAAATTGTGCCTACTTGATTTCTCATGAAATACTTGAGCAGTAATCTTGGTATTGTATTATTTTGTGTAAATATACTGGCAATTGTGTCCTTTATGAGCTGGGTGTATAGCACTTGCTTGTTCTCAGGAATCTCAACTGTACAGCTTGGATTTTTGCCTGGATAGGTAAACTTCTCCAGCTGTTTTGCTTCTGGATTCATTTTGAGCCAGAGGTGAAGAACTTCAGCTCACGTATCAGTCCTTCCCTCCTAAAATTGCCTAGTGCTGAAGAAGATGGGAATTGAAGTGCTCTGTGCTCTTCTGTGTTTAGATTTTATGATTGTTTAGTTTGTGCAAATGCTGTGAATTTAAGAACTAAGAGCTAAATAATTGGCTGCTGTTGGATAGTGTCAATTTGTGGCACTTAGTGGAAGCAACTCGAGGAGGTTTGCACAAATGTATGTCTTGTTTGGTGACACCCAAGCCTGGATTGCAAGCACAGATTACCAGCAAAGTCAGGACAGGAAACAGCAATGGAACAACATGAGCTGTGCTGTGTGCGTCGCCCTTCCTGCTGTACGAACATAGGTAATAAATTGTCTGCTCTTATCAGTGGGCTGTACTAGGCTTTTTTTGAAATACTTTCAAGGTTTCTGCCCTGTGAGTGGGTCAGCACATGAACAGGAGGGTTCTGTGCCGCAGCGTAACCCCATGCTGTTTGTAAACCCCATGGCGAAGAGTCATCGTTTTCCTTCTGATTCCTGGAAGGAGGATTCCGGGAGCCAGTGTCTGCTCTTGCTGAGGATGCCTTTGGGCCAGTGGTGCTTGAAGAGGTAAGGAGTTTGCTGGTTCATTTAAAGCTTTTTGTGATCTTTTATTCTCCTTGTATAAAATGGAACCTGACGCCATTAAACCTTTTTGCTCTTGTATTCACATCTAGAGTGCAAAAAACGGGAACACGCCGAGAGAAGATACCTGTCAACATGACGCTCAAGACAGCGCAGTGACTTATTAGCAAACATCGGGAAACTTGGTGAGAAATTAATTGCTTATTACAATTGTGTGGGAGCAATGACATAGCTGAAATGTCGTGAAGTCTTAGTTTTGTTTTTACATTTTGACAAATAATTGCACTTTTTTTTCTCTTACAGATAGCGGGATCAGATGAATAAAGCTGCTTCACGACTCGGGAAAACCTTCGACTAGAGTAAACCTTTCACACTGTTAACATTTGTTGTATCTTGTTGCCTGCTAATGCTTGCTTCTTGCAAGAAAATATTGTCATCTTTATATATTTATATCTTTCTTGAAAATGAAGACCCTGCAAGTTATATTTAGATTGAATTTGAAAATGTTTAGGCAGATCTGATCAGATAAATATTTATTATGGTATCTTTTCTCCTCTCTGACTTTGGGAACAGAGTTGGGAAAGGAGTGATGAGAGTAAAATACAACACGTTGCTGCTTTGAGCATTGACTAGAGAAGGATTCACCTGTGTCCTGGAAGATGTTGGGGACATTTGTGTGTTACTTTGTGGAATGATGCTGCTCTGGAATGATTCATTAAATGGATGAGAGATGCAAAAGACCAGATGGGGAAGGCAGAGGCTGTTGCTGCAGGGTGGTTCCTCCCAGGTTCGTGTGTGCTGACATGCTCCTCTTGGGCTGCGGGCAGAGGCATCACCCTTGTGACTTGTAAGAGCAGTTTTAGCTCTTCTGGAACCTATTGTGCAATGTTGAACACTGAATAAAGATTGTGTTTACAGCATGTACCAGGGTGTCATGCGAAGCGGCCAGGTGCCGTGGGGACAATGTTCTCTTGCTGAAGCAGCTGCTTCCAGGCTTCTTTGCTGGAATCTTTATTACCAGCTTGCCTTCCCATCTCTGGCACACACTCCTGAATCCGTTTTTTTTGCCAGATTCCTACTTTCTCTTTCAGTCTTTCTTTCAGAAGTGTTTGGATATGATTTAAGTAGTAAATATCTGTGTTTTCTAGTAGAAGGAGAGAACAAAACTTCAGCCATTGCAGTCCTAGAGGAGCTGAGCCAAGCTTGCTTTAGGAGTCTCCAGAGCATTTGGACAAGTCTCTCTGCTCTTCTTCCCGTTCCAATCATTTTGAGATGTTTTCTTTGAAATAACGTGAAGTCAAAGCTGTTGGATATTCATCCTGACCTCAGATACCTTACTGGAATTCCTTCTTAACTGCAGTACTCGGTGATGAAGCAGATTTGAAGGAGTGGCCTGGCACAAGAGAATTGGTTTTCTTATCTCTGTGTACTTTTCATACGTGGCATATTGATTGGGTAGAGAGGAGTGAAGCTTTCCCGTTGTCGATGTATTAAATTGACTTGGATAATTGGACAAATCTCATGCATCTATTAAAAGTAATAAGAAATTCCTGTGATACGATTAGGCAAAGTGAACTATTTCTGAGAAGGTTTCTCAACTTGCACTAAACAAATGAAGGCAGAGGTGGTTCTTCCACTCCTTTGTGTACCTGTCTCAGCCATTTTAAAAAGGATGTTCTCCTTTTAGCTCAAATGATTGCTTTCCTCTGAGATTAACCTCTAGGAAATTCCCTGCGAGAGAAGCAGTAAACCAGTATCAAAGGCAGTTAATGCTCTCCAACCTGTGGTGCTGTAATCTGAATTTCTTTTCTGTAGTGTGATGACAGAAGCAGCTGCTTTGGTGGCTGTCTGGTAGAGTGGGGATGAGGCGCTGCCAATGAGTAAAATTACTGCAAACCCAAGCTATAAAGCTTGCCAAAAACCACTAAGATTTTCAGTCTATTTACTTCTACTGTCCTAATCCAGCTTTAAACATCTGTGTAATTACTGTGTTTGGCAATATACATGATGTATGAGCACAGTTTGCTTGTGAGAACAAAAAAACAAGGCACAGAATCTTTTTGTAATGGTGTTAGCTTTATGGATTCCATATCATCTCTGTATAATTATGTATAAAATGATGAAAGTGCTTAACCCAGTACAACATCTGTAACTGATGAGGAGTGTCAGGGAAGCGGATGAGCGTTCGTGGAGCTTGAGTTTTCATGTTATTAGGCAACGCTGCAGCTTTCGAACACGGGGGTAGTTGGGTTCTCCTTGCGCCAGTGTGGAAAGTAGAAATGGGAGAGGGATGCTGTGCAAATGCTTAAATATAGATAACATCATATTAGTTATAAATTTTCAGTGTTTTGATTGATTATGTCCCACTATTCCCACAGTCCTTTGCCACGAGGTATTCGTGTAAGAAATTTGAGTGGTGCCTTTGAGACTTCGTCCTAATGCTGGTCAGACTAGATGGACTGGCTATCTCATGTTCTGCTGTGCTGTTCATAAATACATTTGCCATGAAAATGACTTTCACTCCAGTTCTAACAGGAGATCTAGGAGAAAGGGGACAAAACACCAGTTTATATGGCCGGCAACCTCACAGATGGACAAAGTGAGCAGATTGTGGCATACGTTAGTGCTTGCGCAGGCCTGCAGTAAACTTAATCTCCCCGAGGACGCTGCTTATTTATTCACTGTTGCTGGCTGCGTAGGAAAGCGAAGGGCCGTGATCTTTGTGCAGGTTGTACAGAGATGCTGCAAGTGCAAGAGGGGCTTCCACCCTTGAGAGAGGAGGGAAAAGCTGACACTGCTGCTTTATGACCGCTTGACTGTTAATTAATAAAAGAATCTTAATTAATATAAATTGGAGTAATCCTATCATAAAAATTAGTGATTTAATGCTCAGGAGAGAGCTGAAGGAGAAGTCTGTAGGTACCTACAGATAGGATCTTGTAGGCGGCTTATTTCTCCTTACAGCATTTCTTGCGGGCTCTCTGTAGCCCGTTGCCATCGCGGGTATCTGTGACCTCCCTGGCAGTTGACACCTTCTTTGTGGCCGTCTCTTCTGGAGCCGCCTTGGATTCCCCTTGGGTGTTGTCAGAACGATGGCAGCTGCTATAAGAAGGAAAGAAATTGGAGCCATTTCTTACCTGGATGATTGGTTCATTCACGAAATGCCTGAGAGATTCAAGCCACAGCCTGAACTTTATCAGCAAAAGCAATTTCTCTCGCTGGCTATTTCCATTGCCCGAAGTAGTAGTCAACAGACGAGAACTTATTGTAGCCTGTTTAGGAGATCCGTGTGGGACTGAGCGAAGGAATTTCAAATGCACAGCATCACCTTCTAGCTTCTCAGATGACTTGCTGGAAAATCAAAATAGTCTTTTCCTTTAATATGTTTCAGATGCTTAATTCAGGCACTCAGTCTGCCGAGGACTCTAACGTTCAGGCTAGGCAGTAATGCATCATTCTGCACAGTGCAGTAACTCCCAGCTGCAGATAGAGTTTCCTGGGAACTTAGGAATTGCTGGTAGAGTTTGCTCTTTGCGGCAGCCTCCTCCTTGGCTGCGGAAGGGTTGTGTGGGGGGTCTCGTGGTGGGTTCAGCCAGGCTGCACTTGGGGTTTGGGGTGAGCAGTTCTGTGTGCTCCTGGCTCGTAGATCTGCACTGTGACACGGTGCAAATCACTCACTTGTAAAGATCCTTGTAACAGATGAAGTAATTGTACTTGCTGAGCTCTCATTGAAGGAAAAGAGTGCATTTGGCGTTAAGAGTATTGACTAAATGGTCAGGGAGGTAAAAGCACAGGATTGCTTCTGTCCTTGCTGTTTCCCAGCAAAAAACAACACATGAAGGAGCTTTGCTGTGAAGTCCACTTCAGTGTGTGCTCTTTTTCAGAAAGCAAACATGAAGGGTATCGTTTGGCATGTGGAGTGGTGGCTTTAGCTAACGTGCTTGTAAATATTGTGTGGTTTCTTTGAAATCACGCGCTCCTGTAACCCGCGAGTTCCCGGCGGTCCCTTGCTGGGAAGGGCTGAGGAGGAGGAGGCTTCCCAGCGCGGTGGAGATGCTGGGCAGCTTTTTCTGTGCTGTGCCACCTTTGAACCCCCAGAATAGCCACTCGTTTGCTGTTCTTTGCGTTGAGATGAGTTACAGGCTTCTGGGGGGCCTTTCCCAACACGTTGTGACTCGCCTCCGTGCTGCTTGCTCAGTTCTGGATCTCACTTAGGGGCTGCTCTCATGTCTTACTCTAGCAGTGATTGGGTTTCTGGAGTGGACAAAAGAATTCCTGAGCGTATTTCTCAAGGAAGTTAGGAGATCTTTCTGAGGATGGCAATAAGTTCCAAAGTAGCCGTAAAGTGTTTGAACTTTTCATTTGTGTAAGTACTTTAAAGGACCCTTTTGTATTTTACAGTCCTGTGTTTTCCATATTGAGTCACATAAGGGTGTTTTTTTGTTTCTATTTGTGGGTAGATGTGAGTAGTCTTTTAGCTTGAGAAACTAAAACAATTCCTGATATTAACGTGAGCTTTTTTTTCCTCTTTTTTTTCCCCTCTACCCCTCTCACCCTTCAAGAACCATACTAAAACGCTGGGGTTGTTGGAGTGGTTGAATTTTTCCTGGATTTGAGTGAGAAATTCAGAAGACTGAAGCCCAGGCTCACTGTCTACCTTTCACGGAGGCCCAGCCGTGAGAGGACAGAAGAAGGCACGTGGCGAATCATGACAGCAGACAAAGAGAAAGACAAAGACAAGGAGAAGGATAGGGACAGGGACCGGGACAAGGAGCGAGACAAGAGAGACAAAGCGAGGGAGAGCGAGAACTCGCGCCCTCGACGGAGCTGTACCTTGGAAGGAGGCGCCAAGAACTACGCAGAGAGTGACCACAGCGAAGACGAGGACAATGACAACAACAGTGCCACCACGGAGGAGTCCACGAAGAAAAATAAAAAGAAACCACCCAAGAAGAAGTCCCGATACGAGAGAACAGACAATGGTGAAATAACATCGTTTATCACAGAAGATGATGTTGTATACAGGCCTGGAGGTAAGAAACCCCTCTGCTGTTTCTTTTGCAGGTAACTGTGCCCCTGAGCTAACATAGCTGTTAATTTAGATGATGATTTAGATGAAGCATTTTTGATGATTAATGTACATGATGCTTTTCTTGGGTGGGTTTCCACACTTCTTTTGAGGACAAAGGTGAATGTGCATGCAAAGCTTGGACTCCACATTGTCATTTCTTTGTGTTCGTTGGAATTAACCTAGATTCTCCTTTCAAAAAGAGCCACTCCTTTTGTTTGCACTGTGTTCATTAGCTGTGGAGCGTGGGGGGTTCTGTGTCCCTGGGACTTTCAGGATGAAACTGGACAAGGTGCACAGCCACTTGGTTAGTCTAACTTGGAAACTACAACTGCTTTGGGCTAGAGATTGGGCTAGAGAGAGCGTGAAAGTCTCTTCCAGCTTTTCTGATATGTCTGTGAATCTGATCTCTTTGTAGACCTTATCTCCTGTTTTTAAGAAGTGCAAAGATGACTTAAGATCTCATACTTACTATGCCATTAATGTCCTTTTTTGTTTTTGTTTTTTTTTTTTCCTGTTAATAGCCAGCTGATCACTTAATGTCCGTGCACTGCAGTTTAGCTCTTGGTCAAAACCAGCAACGTTAATATAACTTCTCATTAGCAGTGAGGATGGCAAGTGGCTGCGTGTTTTGGGGACAGAGTAGAAGTTTCTGGGACCAGCTGATTCTTGTGAGGTTTCCTTGAGATATTTTGGGATCTTATTTAAGATTTCAAGGTCTAAGGGTTGATATTCTGCATGCCAATTTGCTTCCTCGGAATAAAGTTGTACTTGGGACTTGCAGGGATGATTGCACTGGCTGTGTTCCTCATTTCTGAGTAGGAACTTACATGTTCATTTACACAGTGTTTAGAAGGGGTGACTGCAATTGTTTGTTGCACCACAAGCTAGAGTTTTGTTTGGCTTTAGTTTTCAAAGCACTGGCTTAGGGACCCTGGTATTTTTATATTGCATTTTCTGTGAAATGATCAGTGTGCTATAGAAACACTGCTGGAGCAAAACAAAGAGGCATCCAAATAAAAACCATGGAAACTAGCCGTGGAAAAACTTGTCTCCTATGAAGAGTTGCATTTTTGAAGTACTAAAATTTCATTGCACAGATGCAGATGTAAAAGAGCTAAATGGACGTGTTGCCACGTCCAGGTGTTGCAGCTGGAAATGCTTAAAAGTTCTCATTGTGTGTGCCTATGTGGGCACCATTGGCTCCAGATTCCCATTGGTGGCTTAGCTCTAGACTGGGCTGGAATAATACTGATTTGGAGGTAGCTTTCAGTTTTCCTTCATGGTTCTGTGCAGAAATTGCAGAATACTTTTTTTGTCCAGATCTATCAGCTTGTGTTAGAGAGGACATAATGTCATTTCAAGCGCTCGAAATTTCACGCCGTTCCCAAGCCCTGGTTTCCTCGTGCTCAGACTCGCAGTGAGTAATCGCTGCTTGAGCAGCAGCGATAGGGAGTGGGCTGGCGGAGGGTCAGCTCTGGGGCAGCCTCATTTTCGGTGTCAGAGGATGAAAAACACGTCGAGTATGTTGAGAACAGCTGTTGTGTGGGCCCGGTGGTACACTGTGATACTCGGCGTTCAGTGCAAAGGGACTTGGCTTCAAATCAAGGTGGATAATAATTTCTGGGCTCTCGGTTGCTTCTGTAATAGATGGAGAAGTTGCCCTCTCGGCCCTGCTGCTGCAGCACATGGAGCTCGGGTATTTGGGTGTATTGCAGAACAGTAGGAATCGGTACTATATTTGTTACGTTGTGCTTTGGTCAAGTGATGAACTTCTAATAACCAAAAAAAACCCCAGCTTTGTGGTTACACATGCAGTAAGTCCTCAGGGAAAAGCAGCTGCTATTAAGTGGAGCCAGCCCTTGCTGTATCCTGGTTAGATTTATTGCTTTGTATTCTAGAGCAGGGCAGTTCTTACTTCTGACTCGCGTAGCCTCAAAAAATCATCATCTTGGCAAAAAAAAAAAAGGAAACTAAATCATGAAAAGGATCTAAATGGGTGGGAGGGAAGTTTCTATGCCCAGTTTCCACCCTTTCTGCCCGAGAATCGGCAGAAGAGGGAGAGCCTTAAAAGGCATCAGTGCGGGATGTGCCACGTTGGAGTGCTTAGTGTATTCTAGCATCTATTGCAGAAGAAATTTTACTTCATTTAACAGCTCGGTTTTATGCAGGCAGATATAGCTGTAGGGTAGGGTATACATTACATAAAGTTTAAGAGGGATTAGGAGAGTTTAAATTAATGAAACCTGCACAGCAAGGATTTAGAAAGATGAAAGCTAAAGGTGTGTGCAAAATGGATAGCTATCTTCAGCTTACATCTTTCAGGCTTCAAGGAAAGGAAATCCTTTTCATTTGTTTGATTCCATCCCTTAAAGATTTTTGTCTGATAAAATACAGATTTGGACAATTATCTGGACAAATGTTAAAAGTCCCTAGGTCTCTCTTTAACTACAAAATCCTCGGCCAAAATCTGTCTGTCACATTTGCTGTTCAGCACTTAGTCCATCACTTGATCTTCCTTGTGCTAAGCTGAGTAACTACATGTGAGTAATGGTAAATAAATCAATAATGAAGATCCTTGGAAATTTTTCAGAATAAAAGCTCCAGTATATTGTAACTGTGCACGTACTGCTTTTAATTTCCATGGATATAATGAGTGTAACCATAGTTTCAAGCACAATGTCTATTCACATTTGTTTATAGTCATCTTCATGGTGGTTCATTTACTGTATAAGGTTTCATCAAGACTGTTTTCCCCCCTTTTTCTATTCTGTTAATTGTTTTATGCTGAACTTCAGCAGTGCAGATTGACACGCTGCTCTCCTGCAGGTTTCTGCCAAAACGCAGCACAGTTTGCATAGGGTTGACTTCATATGGTTTGTGCCCATACGCACCGCGCTTGCCACATGGCTCCTGCTCGTGTGGGTGTTTTCCCAGGCTCTCCGGTTGCATTTTTGTTTTGTAGGACTTTTTTTGCCATTCGATTATTTGACTGGCAGACTGTAAGTAAACTGAATAGCTCGATATTGTGCTGCGCAAGCCAGACCTTATAACAACATCTGTTGTTTGGGTTAGATAGTTGGGCTCTACGATTCGCCGTGCGGGAGAACATGAAGTGCGCACGAAGAGGCAGCTGTCAGCCCTCGTCCTGGCCGCCGGTGACCGAGGTGCCCTGGGAGCAGCTGCCGAGGCCCCTTCCAAGAGCTCGGCTGCTCCCCGGCTCCTGAGCCACACGGCGCATCCTGTATAGGGCTTCTCTTCTCAAATGGTTGAGAAACTAACTTCCCCGGCTGGAAAAAAGAGCTGTGCGATGGAAAACTAATGGCACTGTCTGTAGCTTTCGTGGAATTGTCCCGAAAACCTCGTGCCTCCCTGTTCTAGTGGGCAGCAACAGGCTTAAAACATTGGAAGAGGCTGAGGTGCGGGGACATTTTCCTTGTTTATCTTCAGCATGGGAATTTTCAGTGTCCAATATATTAGTTTCGTGCAGTTTATGAAGTTACCCCTTTTATGAAGTAAATGACTAGTCTTGAAAATTTACATAGCAGGAATGCATGCATCAAAGTAGCAGATGATTCCGGGGATGCTTTCGTTACCCCCCTCCTTTTTACTCTCCAAATTCTGGCCTTTCTTTAATGCTGGAAGAAGCTGCATGATCCCTGCCTCCCCCAAGCCTGTGCAGCAGGCCGGGAAGGAGCGTTATAAAAGCCCAGAACTTAATATTGTTGCTGCTGAGAGGACTGTAACGGCTCAGCGATGACACTGGCAATGCTGGCCTGGAACAGCACGGTTGGATGAAAGTCTAAGTTGATTTGGAGCCCCAGGAAAACGGATGACTTGATATGTCATCTGGAAATGAGGACAGTGTTGTTTGCTCTGTCTATGTAGAAACATTTAAAAGGATCTGTGGGGATTAGAAGGATTTACGAGGATCTGTTTCTACAGTGACATCAGTAGATACATAAACAGCAAATCAGCAAGAGGCATTAGCAGGAGGTAACGGAAGGTAAAGCGCTTCGGCGGGGAGAACGGGGAGCGCGGGGCACGTTGCCCCTCTGTAGCTCCTGTGAGAGCCCCTGTGCTCCAGACGTCCCGGAGCTGGAGCGGGAATGCCGAGCACGGGATGCGGGAAGTGCCCGTCCTGCAGCTCCCTGCTGGGCAGGACAGGCCAAGGGGATCCTCTGGGTCTGTGTCACTAAGGTGCCCGTGCCGTGAGGGCCTGGAGGGTTTTGCCCTGGTGCCATCTGCTTCTCTGCGCTCTATTGAGGCACGGGCTGTGAGGTGCAGGTGGAGGCCTGAGCGTTGCAGTTGGTAGAGCAGCTCTGCTGGAGCAGGGCTCGGAATCCATTCAGCCAAGGTTGTTTAAATGGTGGGAAAAGTTGAGAGGTTTTTATTTACACAGCTCTTGGGACAGGGCTCCATGTTAGCCTCTTAGTGTTATGAGCAGTGAAAGCCGCTTAATGAGCCTGGGCGCAGGTTGTTTTTACAGAATTTCAGTTTTGAGAATTCTCAGGTCTTTTTTTCTTTCTTCCCTGCATTTGGTATGGTTTTTGAAAGTTCCTACTACACACTGACCATTGCCCATAATTTCGTATAAGACCAAAAGTGACCCTGAAGCTAAGGACAATAAAATATTTCCTTTTGCCCAGTACCGTTGGATGGTGCTTGCTTTACAATAATCCTCTTAAATATCTTTTGTATATTTGAAAATGCAGCGTGGAGGTGATTCTCCACGACTCTAGGCCTGCCCTTGTTTGGGATAGATCCTCCAAGCTCCTTAGGCCGTTAAGGAAGATCTCTGGATACTTCTAGGTAGGTTGGGACAAGTTCTAGGACTTTTGGGTTTGCTGCCAACTTCATCCTCTTGCTGCAGTGACCCTGTTGTTTTGTACTGCACGTGCTGCCAAAGAGGAGGGGAGGCCTTGGCTTTGAGGGCTTCTTTCCTTCCAACAATAAATATTTAAGGAAAGAGGATGCAACACTCAGCTGCCAGAAGTTCTGTAATCGTCTATTAGCTGGTCCAAATAATAGTTAAAGGTTCCCTTTATCCTAACTGTGCGGAGATTCTTTCTGTTGTTGTAACAGAGGAAACTGCTGCAGAAGTTACTTGAATCCGGAATTCTCCGTGTGTTCTATAAAAAGCTCCTGTAACAAAGTGAATAGAGGAAGCAGTTCTGTTTAGTGGTATTTAGCTTGGAGAATATTAATGAAATAGAAATACAGGAATTTGGCTCCCTCCCTGACAGTCATTGACTTGTTTTGATGTTGACCTGTGGGTTTGTCCTTCTTCCAGATAGTGCCCTATTTATTCTGACAGCTTCACAGCTGAGAAAGGTGGACGTGCCAGAAATAAATCGTAGAAGTAAACAGAATATAAACATGGGTTTTTCTGTAGGACTTGTAGCACAGACAAGGGGATGTGTGCTTATTTTAAGGCTATTGAAATTCCAAAAAAGCCTGTTATATGGAAAAAGTTCTGTTCTAGGAATCTGCAAAATTTGCTTTTTATGTATGAACTAAAAGAAGGGGTGTAAGGGGATTATGTGTTTCAGATACGTGTTATAATTTTGGGAGCTCTCTGAGCAGACTGTTCCCATGGTGGTGTGAGATCACTGAAATAATCAATATTCAAGGTCAGACTTTTGGGGCTGCACACAGGAATACCCCAGAACTGCTGCCCAGGGTGGAAATCTCCCTCGTTTCTCACGTTGGTACCCCTGTGTTTTCAACCTTGCTGCATATGTGAGCAGTGACAAGGACGGCTCATGGCAGTCACCTTTAAGGGAAGAGATCACCTTAAAGACTATTTCAGTGGAAAGAAAAATGCATTCTTTATGTATAATTCTTTTAATAATTAAGGGGTAGAAATAGAGAGAAGGCCTGTATTAATATATGAGCTTTAATCCGCGGCAGGAAGGTCAACAGGCAGCGCGCAGGAGTGTCCCAGGAGGGCTGTCTTTGAAGCCAGTGGAAATCTACAGAGACCTGCGTGTTTCCAAACACAGTTAAAATTGCTGTTACTGGTGTTCTTTGCTATAGGATCCTTTTCCTTTGTAGCACTGGTTTTAATTTGTTTTTATTCTTGGCTTTTGAGATTTCATGAGGTGCCTCTTTAAGAAGAGAGGTGAATAAATGGGTGATATTTTGGGGATGAGATAATTAAATGACAACGTGCACTGTGTTCCCTCGTAGAGGGGCTGCGGACGTGGCTGGTGTCACTGTGTGCAGGGGCAGCTGCTGCTCTTAGACAGATGGAGTCTCCCTAAGTGCAGATCATTAGGGGTTCATCTTGTAAATGGATTCCCCGGCTTGGGGCTGGCTTTTGTGTTTAAATTATGAGGAACAGCACTAAGGAGATGAGTGCGAGGCGGGGGCCTGGGTATCTGGGGTTGTGGACGTTGGTTACGTGAGAAATAAATAATATATTGTAAAGCTGTGGTATTTTTGAGCTGTGATAGGGTGAATGCAGAGCTTTATGTGACATGTTATCAATGTGTTCTTTCTTTTTTTTTTTTCTTTTTCCTTGGTGACTATGGCAGCTATAATTGGAAATTTGTGGTTTAATTACCCTAAGTAATTGGGGAACACAGATATGACTGGTTTTGCAGACCGCACTAGGGAATTACTTTTGCAGCAGATGAACGTAGCGAGATGGCAACTCGTCCATAGGGTAAGAGTTCATGGGGAATGCAGCAGGCTAATGTGAAATTAGGCAAATGGAATATTTGATTTCCACAGAAGTACAGTGGGGTGCAAAAACCTAGCTCAGATCTTGGCAGATATCAGAGAGACCTGCTTTAAACGCTGCATCTCTCTTCAAACGTGTGCAGAATCCTTGAAAATCAGACAAGAGCTTTTTAAGCAGCGTGCACTCACTGGACTTGATCTGTTGCTGAGGGAGAAGGTCCTAAGCTGATGACTTGAGAAATTAGCCTCTTTCAGCACACTGCCCTCTTCCTTCCTTCCCCCCTTCCTTCCTTTTCATGCTTTTTGTTGAATAAGAAAATCACTTTTAAGACAGGATGCTTTGAAGGCCGAGTATCTACAGCTTCTTTGCTTAAGTTGTGGTATTTTTTGGTAGCGCGCCACTATTTGTAAGAAAATTGTTTTTTTGAGTCAAAATTGTAAGCAGTGTATGGATATAAATATATATATGTGAGGCTGCATCTTGCAAGAGGAGCTGTACAAAGTGCTCTGATCCAATGTGGGAAAGTAATTGGTGTGAGGAATCATGTAGCTTGGTGCCCAAATGGCAGAACAGTTTCTCTTATAAAACTGGGATCTGCAGAGTACAATTAACTGTCATTAATTCTGTTCAATAGAAATATGTTCCATTTGCTGTACAATCAGAAGCCAGGCTTCGATGAGTTTAAATAGCTGAAATCTAAATTATACAGGCAGTCCATTAAACAGCGGCAGAAACCTTTAAAGAAAATGGGTTCGCTCTGATACCGCTTCATAATAAAATCATTTGGCAAATAAGACCCATGGTCCGGGCGTCGGGAATATTCCTGCGCGCTCCAGATGAGCCCAGGAAATTGGCTGAACTATTTACTGCGGAGCGGGGCTGGCGCGCCGTGTTCCTGACAAGGAGCCGGCAGCGCCGCTTGTAATCGCCTCAGCGGGAAGTGACACTATAAGATCAGGCTGGCAATTTGTTTGGTGTCAGCGTACGGAGGCAGCCGGGTACGCGGCCCTACCTGTCAGGGACGGTGCTTTATTGCTTGAAACCACATCCCTGGCATTCCCAGTGCGTTTCTGCTCATGTTCCTCACTCCCTACTAAAGCACTATACCAAGGGATTGTAGTTAGAGCCTTGCTTGAGTTTGCCAAATCCTTGAAAATAGAGGCAATAATGTGATTTTTCCAGTTGTTAATACGTGCATGCAAAAAAGAAATGCATGAAGACAGTCTTTATCTTCAGAAGAGCTGAGGATACATTGGACACTTGGATTTTTTCACCATTTTTCAGCCTGCTGTGCAGAGGACCCAAGGTCCTACACGCCTGGACGCTGCAGGTGTCGACTCATTAACTAAAACCCTTTGTTGCAAAGATAGTTCCCGCCTACAGTGCCCTTTTCACGTGCTGAAGGTTCATGTGCTGCAAATGTGATGTGCTTTTTTTCACTGAAAGGTCTTTAAGCCTTTTGCTTGAGCTCTAATTTTTAAAATTAGAACTAGGTAATTAGGCAATGTGTCATTACCTAATGGCATTATGTTACATAACCCAATCTGGTGAGCTGCAATGTTACAGCAGTGTAGAGTCAACGAAAAAAGGGTGCAGGAGCAGCTTGCCGTGCATTAAGCATGGGGAGAAGGGATTTGGTAGAGCTAGCTCATTTCTGTGTTTTTCATGGGCCACAAGCCTCATCCGCACAGATTTGTCGCGTTAGGAAATTTTTATGTGGCTTGGGTCCACACAGGAGCTGTTTTTAAATTGGCATATTTGTATTTTGCGTCTCTGGTAAAAGAAAGTAATTGTTTTTATGGGGAGTTTTAAATAGCTGGTGCGGATGTATCTCTAACTCTTCTCCTTTGGGTGTTTTTCCAATTTCTATCTTAAGTGGCTTTGCTTTGCACCTGGATTAACTTGTTTTCTTATTTTTTTATGCTCTCTGTTGCTTGGGAGCCATCCTAACGGGATGGTATCTTGCTTGTAAGCGTGGCTGGCAGGCAGGTGTGCCTTTGTTTGCACGGTGCCATCGTGGTACTGGCTCGAGCGTCACACTGGCCGTACTCTCAGCACTTGCCACACTTTGTGTTTTTGTTTTATTTGAGATGATTTCAGAGGGATACTCGCTGCTTGGTTGGTGGAGCATTCATAAAATGACGCTTGCAAAACTGAGATGCTCAGAAAATCATGCGAGTTGTGCATCTCCATCCGGGAGCACTTTGGAGTTAAATTGCTGTACCTGCCCTAGCTACATGAATTTATACTGACAAGATTAATGCTCAGCTCTTTCCAAGGTGGGAAGGGGGGATATTCTAGGTGTTTTTCTGACATTCCCCGTGTTGGAGCTCCTGTGGCCAGATGCAGCGGCCACTCCAGCCCTTTGCTCCCGTGCAGGTTGTCGGGGCCGCGCGCTCCGCGTGCCGGCGGCAGAGCCGCTCTCGGCGCAGCCACCAAGGTGACCTCCCGCCTCCCTGTGATCCTGATGTGCTCTGACACCAACCTGATTTGTAACCTCCTAAAGAGCAGAATCTCTTGCAGCCTAGATTGAAGCTGTGGCTCGGGATGACTGGGGAATATTTGCTTTTGAATCCCTTCCACTGAGCGTGTAATTCAACTATCCTGTTTAGCGGGTGTGCTTTGAGACAGGTGTGTTGGGAGGAATTTCTAGTTTACTCAGGAAAACAGATACTGCTCAGGGTAAGAAACGTACTGATTTGATGGACAAGGAGGATGTGGAGGTTTTGCATGTGGTTTACTCCATCTGAGACCCAACCTCCTGCCTCCCAAGGCTTCCCCCTGCAACAGGGGCTGTAGGAAACCTTGGAGAAGCAGGAGGGCACCCTGCTGACACGGCACAGATGAAAAGCCTGCGTATATTTATATATATAGAAAATATACGTGTATATTTCCCCCTTAGAAATACAATTATCAGTATAAATGATGGCAATGCATTCTTCGTGTTCTTTATGGAGCATAAGAAGCACTTGCCTTTTTGGAACAGCTTTCAAGTTTGGGAAACACCATGTAGAATAGTGTTTTGCAATGCAGAGGGTTTTATAAGGCTTTTTCCTTCAAAGTATTTGTGCTAATGGACAATCATTCCTGCAAGAGCTGAAGTTTTCAGGCTTTGTCTTCTGAATAGCAGTTATCTATGTGGATATAAAAAAGGAGAACACAATAACACTCCATTAAATATTTGCTTGCCTTTGGGAGCAGCATCTCTGCCTTCTGGCAAGTCGTGTGTGCACTTTTGATTTCTAAGGTCATTATTGTTAATCAGGCCCTTCTTTCACATTCATGCTGCAGATTTTATTCTGAGGCACCACTTCTCCTGCAGTTATTGCCAAGACCGTTCTTAATACAACACACTTTATTTTACGGCAACCTTGTAGAGTCCAGTTGTGAAAACCAAACAAAAGTAATTACGTGTCTTCTGTCATGTCAAATTTAATTTGAGAAAGTGCAGATTTTCCCGGGGGCAAATCCGATCCAGTTTGTTACATTCCATCTCCGATTGGTTCCCTTGGTTTTCCTTACAATTAGAAGAGAAAATATGTTAGTGTTGGGTTCTTGATAGCAAGATAACCACGAGAGATTTGATTAGTTTCCTGCCTTTGGTCTGGTTCATAGGTTGTGACCTGGTCATTTTATTAACTCAATTAAGAGGAGTCTTGTGTGAGTTGCTTTGTTTTTCTGGCAAAATGTCTGTTTGAATCAAAGTTGATTTTTATGCAGCCATTCCGCTTATTTATCATCATAAAGCATCTAGTTTCTGTTTTTAGATCATACTTGGAATAAATTACACATACTATGCAAATGAACATGGTGTCTCTTTCTAAGCTTAGACTGTTTTTTTTTTTAATTTACCTGCTTTTTTATGCTCTTACTTTGCAGAACAGAAGTTAATTTCCATTATTTTAAAATCTTGTTTTTTAAAGATTGCGTATATATTGAAAGTCGCCGGCCGAATACCCCATATTTCATCTGCAGCATTCAAGACTTCAAACTGGTAAGGACAATTTTCACGTCTTCCCCCTTCTCCTTTCCCCCCTGCTCTCCACTGAGGTGCTCGTGTTTCTGAGCGTTTCTTCCTCCAGCTTCTTCCGAGTAAGCTTTAACTTTGGCAGTGGCAGCTGTTCTGCTGTTAAGGCAGAGATCTCTCCTAGTGTAGGTTGAGGTTGTTGGTTAACTGAGCCATAAAGTTGGCAGTTGTTGTCTTCCTAAAGTTTGTAATCCACACAAGTAGTAACTTGGCATGTTTTAGGGCAAATAACAGCACGGTAGGTTCAGATTCTCCACAGAAGCAGGATATTTGAAAAAGCTCTTTGACTATGGATCTTCCTGCTGTTGGTGTTTCACTGAAGGTCTGGCCTTACTAATGCATAGTCTGATAGTGTAGATCACTCGCAAACTGTTGCTATCAAAATACATCTTTCTTCTAGCTTTCTTGCCCAAATCTTCCCCATTTTTGTGAGTGGTGAAGGAGAACTTGCTGCTTTGTGCTGTCCGTGTTAATGCTCTTCAGTACTGATGTCTGTGCTAGTGCTTGTTCTTTATCTGGTTTTCATACTTTTGCAGGTAATTTTTCTTGGATATCTTTGTAATCTTGGTAGCTCTCGCTTCTTGAGCAGCTTCTTGTTGTTTCCATATTTGCTGCCTTGAATAATAACAATCTACTGTGGAAAAGGATTTTTCTTGGTTTTTAGTGGAGTCGCAGGGTTTTTAGCTAGTGGATTCTAATAATGCATTAAGGCTCATTTGTACTTTGCACGTTAGCAGGTGCTTTTGTGTTTGAAAGGAATCTTTCATGAAATACTGAATTACAATGTGGTAGTTGCCATTCTGGGCAGAAGCTCCTGCTGAGATACATTAATTGCTCCGGGTATTAACAGCAATAAAAACTGTTCTGTTGTAGGTATTAGTCTAGTGCAACACATTAAAGCTGTCTGCAAAACTAGGTGGGACGTGTAGTGCAGTGTGTTTTGATAGCTTTTTCTCTGCAATTTTTAGAGGGTTTAGATGGGAGATACACCTGTAGTTCATGGTCAGAGTTGATAGGCTCAGAGTGGATGAACCAGGGGATGTGTTAAGGCTGGGAGCACTAGTGGAGACAAACCCTGCGTGGATGTGGTGCTGTGCAACGTGCTCCAGACCTCCGAGGTCCCTTGCAGCCTTTGTCACTCGTGGCAATGCGAGGACGGGTGCTCATCAGCTCTGCCTGGTTCCTGTGAGAGCAGGGAAGACCCCATTGAGCCGGAGCCTCGAGCGGAAGGGAGCAAGAGGAGACACTCCGAGCTCTGGGTTGACTTGGGGACCGTGCACATGTCCAAGTGCACCTGTGTGGAAGGGGTAAGTTCAAAATGTAGGAAGCCAAGATGATTCACAGCAACGTTTTTCTTCTCACTAGTGTCAAACGTTAGCAAGAAAGCTCATTATTGGGAGTAATTGCTCCTTCCCTTAAAGCTGTCTGAATGTGCATTGGCTTTTGCAAGGTGTCCCCTTCTTATTTATTTAGGAGCAGTGTCTATAACACACGTTTAATGATTCACAACCCAGGCCTGTCCTGCCTGGAGTTTGGATTTATCTCCTGCTCTTGGAGGCTGAGGTGAGGCTCGGGAAATGTCTTGTCCTAGGAGGCATTTCCATGTTTTGCAGCTTCAGGAGAGCTGAGCCCTCGCATTGAGAGCAGGCGAAGGGGAGAGGACGCTACGGTTGGCGGAGCAAAAACAAGAGTTCCCAGGGGTGTTGCCTGGGCTGATAGCGTGCGACTGTTTAACTCAGCTTGTACAAATAGGATTTTTTTTATCAGTGCAAGGGTGCCAAATATCAATGGAAGATACATTAGCAGTTTGTGGCAGCTTCAGCTTCCCAGCATAAGTCTTGGTAAGGAAGCTTTCATTTAGTCTTTCTACAGAAAGACCCTTGACTGAACAGCTCCTACTCCTACAAAGACCTGATTCCTTTCTTGTGCAGTGTTATTTTTAGGATTCACTGAAGCTCAGAGCATGTTTAAGATTCACAGAAGGGTTGGAAGGCAAGAGTGGAATTTACCAGTTTTGACAAACTTTGTCTTAGCACTCATTCTGTGAGAGACTCTGAGGAATTGAGTGCCAGTATCAGGAAGCACAGTGATAAATATTTATAAATACATACATATATATTTAACTGGAGATTTAATGTAAATATAGTTTGAGAGAGGGCTACCAGTCATCTCCGCTGTGTTTGGGACAGGCTCTCGGGGAGGCCCATAAATCTCCTGGCGGGCTGGAGAATTTGGCATGAAGGGAATTTCACTGAGTGTTCGTTAGAGGCAGAACCTGCTGCCAAGGCCAAGGAGTCTGATCTGAACCAGATCTGCGAAACTGCAGAGACGCTTGGATCCAGCACAGCCAAATAACGGAGCTGTTGGGGAAAGAAAGACTGCAGGGTTGCAGAAACTGTCATTATTTTGCCTTTTTACTCTTCTGGATACCTTATTGTGCATCCAAATCGCTGCCTATCCAGCCGGGCCTGCTTAATCCAGAAATGAAGAGCCCTGGGGGCTGAGTGTACGGTTTAGTGTGTGCAGACTTAGCTAGTGAAATGAGATTACCAAGCATTAGTGCTTGGAAGAAAAGAAACAGAACATAATGCAGAACGGAATAATTTTTAATTTCCCTCCCAAACATTATGAGTTTTGCGTTGCAAGTGTAGCTAGTCGTGGAGCAGGACTGAATATTTACAGGTACGTTGCATCTCAACTACTGATTTTACTGAAGCAAAAGCAGTTCCAGGCTAGCTCTGAAGTTGAAAACTCCTCTGAAATAGGAAAAAAAAAGCCGCATCCAAACTGAAAGAGAAGACTGTCAGCCAAGAGGTCTGCATGCTTGTTTTTCTACATTAATGGATGGAAGTGAAGTAAGAAGTTAAATAAACAAAAACAATGATCAAAGGGGCATTGCTGAAAGCCAAAAGAAACAAATAACTGCTGCTGCTAACAAGATCTCTCTGACCAGGCACCAGTTAATGTATAAAAAAAAAAAAAACGCAATTCTGCCCTTTAATTTTGTCATTTATACCTTTTTCTAGAATTTCTAGTGTTTGACAAATGAGCCCAAATTTCCTCCTTAAGGCTTCCCTTTTTCCTTTTAAAAAAAATCAGTGAGGGAGGACCCAACCAGCAAATGGATTTTAGCAGCATGCTTCTGATTTATCATGTTTTGATTTAATTTTGTGTCACATTTAAAATGCTAATGGGCTACACTTTGAGTCGGAGCATCAGAGAGAAACTTGCCTTGCTTTTAAAACAGGAAAAACGGTGCATTTGCCGTATAAAAGACAACATTATTAGTTGTGATGCAGTTGCCCTTTGTGCTGTGTGTTTACTTGATTGAAGCATCTTGACTGTGATGCTTTCTCCTTGAAGCCTGATTTGAATGGAGTTTACAGCTTGATTGCCCCAGGGCCTTGTAACAATTTATGGTCTGGATGGAAAGGCAGAAGTGCATAAAAAGACAGTTGTGAAACGCTGCTTGTGCCCTGTAATAGGAAATCTGGCTATGATGACCTTGGCCATAGGGGCCTATGGGATTATTTTACTGTGATCCAAAGGGTTATAAAATGCAAAGCACTGCATCTTACCTGGATAAGGAGGAAAAATGAAAATAAATAGTGTTTTTATTCTGAACTATGCAGTGGAAGCTTCCTCTCCCTTGCCTGCTTCCTACGTGTGGTCTTGCATTTTAGAAGAGGCTTCAAAATTAAGGTCTCTTACCCCGTGCACTTTTATAGGAGATGCTGCTTTTGAATGCAAATACCCGGGTGAGATTTCTGGAGCCACCAGCGCGTATGGATTTAAAGGGCTCGTTCTGTTTGCAGATGAATTGATGTTCTGTTCCTGAACTGCAGCTGAATGAATTTGTGGCTAATTTTTCCTGGCCAGTTAGGAGGCTGCTTGACCTTTCCATTTTGGTGTGGAAAAATTGCTGATTAATATAGATTCTGGCTTCCCCAGATTCATCTGCCCCTTTACAGCCCCTCAAAAGGGCTGAAAGATTTTCTTTCTACTCAAAACCTTTGCTAGAGCCTCTGTCCCCTGACTGTCCCACGTTCAGCATGGATAAGGTTGCTGTTCAGGCTGAGCTAATAAAAGAGATCGACAGATGAGACATTTGAGGGAGTGCTGGATTATTTAAAAATAAAAAAATAGACGGCAAATGGGATTGGCTGTTACCTCTAATGCGAAGCAGCTTGAAATGCTGCTGGTGCTGCTGTGATTACAGTGGGGCACGTGTGGGGAAGGAGATTAATATTAAAATGTTGGATATAGGGGGGTTTGGAGGAAGGAGCAAGGAATGATGAAGAATCAGAGGTGACAGTTTAAGGATTGCATGGCAGAAGCTGCACAGTGATTAAATTCACTGATGCTGTCATTGAGCTGTAAGGCTGGAGATAACATTCTCTCCTGTGCTGAAAACAAGAATCAATACAAACTCCTTGACAGGGGCTAAATTATTAAATAGAGCCTTTCTCACAATGTTTCATTATCTGGGATTTACCTCAGCTGGTGATTTGTCGGCAGCACAGGGAGATTTGCTGGGCATTTTGTATTAAAGTCATTCCAGATGCATATGAATCCATTTTGATAATTCCTTTCCTTTTTACAATCTTCTCTCTAGATTTGTGATTAACTCCTGGCCAGATGGCACTTCAGATTTGCACATGGATATTATGCTGTGGTGCACGGACAGGTAGGGTTAGGTCTTATCCCACACACAAGTGCACACACATCTATATATATATATATGAAAAAAAAACCCTTTCCTTAGTAACAGGTTGCTCTTCTAAAGAGCTAAATTGATTTGTTTGCCTTGCACGTGTTAAATTATCAAGACATTTGGAGTGTCTTTCAGATGAGAATGTGGAATTAGAGGAGGGAATTTGGCTGCTCTGTGGACGTGTAACTAGTGCGTAATGGTGTTGGATTTTGAACTTAATAGGAAAATAGTGCAATATTCTTTTTATTTTGCTGTATGCCGTATGAAGGCAGGGGCAGAAACCAATTTTCAAGTGGATAAACCGACATATCTTGCACTCCAAGAGCACACAGCATTCTGTGAACACATTACAGCCAGAGCTGGTTGATGCTGGCAGATATCTGTAATTTCATCAGATGGATTATTTTGTCAAGCATCAAGAGTGCTTAGGATTTCTGTGTTTTTTTTTCTATTTTTTTTTCAGTTTTCTTTTTCTGGGTAGCTTTAATAGTGTCACACACTAATGCAACTAAATTAATTTATACAGAGCTAAGATGTCGTGTGTCATCATTGCACCATGTTTGGAAGGAAACGAGCAGTCATATTTGGGAGCTTAAAACAGATGGTAGCATTGTTAAGAACAAGGATTAAACAGCTGGGAGTTAGGAGTATATGTACATAATTTTAGGGCTCAGCTCCAGCTCTTCCTCCATTCCCCTCCATATGGCCTAGATTTTTACAATTCAAATCCACGTCTTCAATCTGAAGGGCTGTACTGGGAGGGGGTCCCTTGCGCTGCTGCCGTGTCCTGCCCGGATCCCGCAGGGATAACGCGGTGCTCGAGCCGGGAGGCTGCGTCGCACGAGTGTCTGCAGCTTTTTTTTACATTCAATTGGCAAATTGCTCCTGTTTGCTGTAAAGCTGTTTGGAGAGCTAACTTCTGTGTGAATCAGAGACGGGGAATTCTGCGAATTGCAGGAACTCGCCTAAGACTGACTGCGAAATCCCATGCTCGTTTTGCAAAATTGCTGTTTTGTTGGTGCTTTTGTTGTTTTGGCTTTTGGTAGGTTTTTGTTTTTTTAAGAAGGAAGCACAAACCAAACCCTTAATATTCCCTTAAAATCCCCAAATGCAACCTGGCTGGGAGCCAAGGACAAAACCAGACCCTGGACAAAGAGGGTAAAGTACAAACATATTCCTTGTGTTGGTGGAATATAATTAGGATTGCTTTTGTCATACTGTGTTATCAAGAGGGATATATGTAGCCATTAATTAGTATGTAAGAGCACCTTCAATTGCAGTGACTTGATCATAGAAACAAGAACTACTGGATTCATCTACAGCCTCCCATGCACTTGGCTATCCATATTCCTGGCTGTGTAAGTGCCTTTCTCAGGGCAGTGTAGCTTTCAGCATCTTTTTCGCTGACTTCTTTCCAGTTACCTAAAGCAACTGGCACGAATGTAATTGGCTTCCAAATAAATCCGTCATTGTCGTATTGAAAACACAGAGAAGGAGGGGGAAAAACAATGTGTTATTTCTAGATTTAAAAGAAAACCAGTATTAAGTAGTACTTTTGCTGCTTTACATGTAGCAAGAGCAATTGGGGTTGGAACAAATATAGCTATATCCTCTGGTGTTGAATAGCGAGGGCATCTGTCATGTTTAATAACGCTCCTGACCTTTAGGATTATTGAAGTTGAAATTTTCTCTCTGGTCATTTGGGGGTACTTGAGCACTGTCGGATTTCTCGTGTCTGCGCGAGGTCTCCAAATACACATTGTTCTGCTCCATGAGGCAGCGCGGATAATTCATTAAACCGCCTGGAAGATGGTTTTCCTTGAGGAACGTAAAATGTCCTTGTGATCACGGAATTTTGGGGTGCTTGGTCACCTGTGCCTGGGCAGGGGTCATCTCCCAGGCTTGGCTTCATCCTCTTCATGGCAGAGGGGTAACTTCTCCCATGGAAAACGCTCCGTTCGGCAGGTGGGAATTAACATGCTACCACGGGCTGTGCGGAGGGAGCTCTGCAGCTCGAGGCATTTCTGGGAATTCTCTTCCAGCTCTGCACTTCCCAGGCTGGGAATCTCAGTTGCCTGGTGAAGGGCAGCGTCCATAGGCACTTCCAGAACCCTGACCTGCATTCTAAAAAATAAAACCTACTTGAAAACCTTGAAGTGACCAATTTTAAATCACCCTGCGTACATTTTAGGTCATTAGGCAGTTTTAAAAGGAAAATAATTCTTTAATGCTGGAGCTTCCTGTTTCCTAGGGAGAGCTTTTCTATTTTTCCTTTATTCCTTTATTGCTTTAAACATTTTTAAGTCTTAAAAATGCAGAATTAAAATTGTAATAGGCAATTCTTAAATTTTGCTTGATCTTTTCCCTAAGGGAAATACACAAGCAATATTGCCCTGCAGAACATTTCCTCTCCCATCACTTGCGTTATGTTTGTTGCTGTATCTCGTGCAAGGGATACAGAACAAAGCAACAAAGAGCCTGTCCCTTTGATTTATAAGACATCCTCTTTAAAATAACAAAATGCTGTGTGTAATCACAGCATAAAATATACAGCAGACATCCAGCTAAAGGATCTCTCTCGGAAATAAAGTTCTGGCACTCTCAAAGTTTTAGGGAGTAAAAATATGAATAAGTAATTCGCAGCAACTGAAATTTTAATGGCAGTTTGTGATGAGATGTTAGTGGCATCGATGACTTTGCGCTTTTTCAAGGGAAGGGAAGAAAAGCCACTTTCCTGCATGGGACCTAGTGGCAGATTGTGTTTGGGGGATATAAAACAAGCACAAGGGCTGAGCTGCTTGACGAGGGGTAGCCACAACCCTCTATATACTTCTCTTTAGGTTACCAGATGCTTTCCATGACTTTCTAACCCCCTTTGCCCTTGCCCAGGTTGGTTTTGTTCCTCAGGTCGATAACACGGTAGAAATAAGGGGTGAAGAGAGAGAAAAGAGGCACCTTAAATCCAGCCTGATGTCAAGGAGCTCTTTGGACGTTCTTGACATTTAAACCCATGAGATGGCAGTTGTGGTTAATATTTCATAATCTTAGGGTTTGCAGGGGCTCTTTGCTGGGACAGAGGTTGGAATCGGCCTAAGGACCAGGCAGCAACTGACCTTGGCCGGTGTGAAATGGGACTTGAGTGTCTGTAAAAAGCCGTTCTATTTACAAATCCCTTTCCTCTTATATCAAAGACAGCACTGGGGTTATTGAACTTTGGGGTCTTGCTCCTGCACGTTTCCTCGCCCACTGTTTGTGCTGTGCTGCGAACCTCGCCTGCATCATTTCCATGAAGGGGACTCATTAGTAGGCACAGCCAGTGTGCGGGTTTTGTCAGGTCAAATAATGAATTTAATTCCTTATGACACTGAATTTTAAAGGTGTTGTTGCTGGCCGTGCCTCATACTGATGAGGGGGTGTGCGGGGGCATCGTGATTCATCCCTTCTGCTGTGGAGACTTCCAGGTCGTATCTGCTTCTGAGAGATGCTTTTATTTTCAAATAACCTAATAATACTAAGCACTTGCCCTCACTCTCTTATGCTCCATGTCCTTATTTTAGGAGGAAGCCACCTAGGAGCATCCTGTAAGTCTTTATTCTGTGTTTATGACTTAAAATGCAAAATGCACCTTCCCAAAACATGTGCAACAGGGATTTGGTGTTTGCACAAGATTCCTGCTCAGTGCAAGGCCGCTCGGCTGCTATTTACAGGTACCTGAGGCAGGAGCAATAGCAAAGGAGGCATTTGTATATGTGCCAGCAAGGAGGGTGTTTATGTGCTTCCATATGTGCAAAAAGGACATGGACAGAATGGTTCCGATGGGATTTAAACATAACCTTGGAGAAAGGAAAGGAGACTGAACATCAATACTAGGATTATCACTTTAGAGAGAGGAATTGCAGCTGCTTGCACCCTACTGGCTGCAAACATAGCTGGAATGATTCATTTATAGAAAGAATCGAGTGATTAAGATAAAAGAACAAACATAATTCACCACTGTGAAATATAAAAACATAATTTATGCTCTATTTCTACTGTAGTTATGATTAGTGACCTAGGGCTGTTGAACTTCCTCTTTATGGATCACCAAAATGCTGTGACAGTTTTCAAGGGAATTGCTCTCTTTGAGCTTAAAGAGACAGAAATGGGCCTGCTAACAAGGACCAGCTTCGCTACATGCTTTCATATTCTTCATGTTTAAAAAACCCAATTAGGGGCTTTGATACGTTTGAACCTCAGGACCTAGTGAGACAGAAAGGAGGTGCGTAAAATATGTCAGACACCGAGCGCAAACGTGTGTGAGGAAATGTGGGCAGAAACCATGTCCCTTGGATGCGTTTCCTCGTCTGTTCCTGACAAGATTGAGAAATGTTTCCCCCAAATAAGCTGTATTATTTCACAGTGCTCGTCAAAGCTGTATTATTTCACAGTGCTCGTCCTCCGCTCCTGACGTTTTCTGGTGCTTTACGTGTCGCTATTAGAGCTGTTCGGAACTCCTGCAGACGTTGGTGTGGCCGCATTTATATAATGTGCCCAGATTTATGTGATTGTGTAGTACACTGCATTATTTGCTTGTTGGCAATCGTCCTATAAGTGCTGTAAGCCAGGTTTCATTAATATGAATATTGGAAAATAGCTTGTCATAGCGTAGGGAGTGTCAGTGCATATATATTATTTAAATATTATTTAAATTTCCGAAGGTAATGACTGCTCAGGTGGCTCCATCTGTTCACAGCCAGGCTGTGTGTCTCCTCTTCAGTATTATCAAGCACAAGCGGATGGTGTTCAAGACATTTTTATTTTTTTTTCTTCAAGTCACACTGAGAAAACTGTATCTGGTCAAGGAAAATTGTGCTCTAAATAACGAGGTGTCTCTTATCCAGTCGAATAAGGTTTTACACATTTTCTTAATGAAAGTTTTGGTAATACTTGGTTAGGGGGTTTCTATGCGAGTTGTTTCTATTTTGGAAGGTGCTCTGCCAACTCCCACAATTACGGGCAATAGTTGCACACAGAATTCTTTATCGTCTTCATTGGTGTTTTCAATAACTCTTTAAAAATTGGCTCTGATGAGAAACTTGGAATAACCCCGATCGAGGGGAAGGATGGAAACTCGCGGCAGCAAACACCGGCCTCTGAACTGGGAGCGTTCGCATTTGGCAAAGATGGTTCCATCCAACGTGTCCTGTAATGAAGAAAATTAATTGGAATTGGGAGAGCTGAGTGTTCTGTACCCTTGGTAGTGGGTCTGGAAGTGTTTTGGTGCCTGTGACTGATATCGCACTGTGGTTTTAAGTGGAGCTCTTGGTAGCTTCATTTATGGCAGTCGTGGCTCTGTGGAGATGATATTGCCCAGTTCACCTGGGTCTCTGCATGAGCTGGACCCTCTGTGCTCCCCTTAGTGCCAGTTCGAACGGGGATGGCCAGATGTGTGCACTGCATGTATAAAAAACGTATATATTTGACTAGATAATTCCTCATGGATATTCTAAGACGTCTGTACACTCACAGGCAGCTTTTAGCACTTGAGAAAAGATTTTTTTTCCCTTTTTTTGTTTCTTCCAACTTTTCTTTTGAGCATTTTCCCTTTATAGCGAGTAAACATGTCCATTTTGCTCTCCAGTGTAGTTATTTCTGCTTTTAGCATTTTCAATATCTCGCTATTTCCAGATGAATGGAGGCCATCTTTCCAATCTGCTGCTTTAGATGAGATTGCAGCCTGTGGACCTGGTTTGGGGTATATTTATTTAGCACTGATTTGCATATAAATACAAGGAAAAATATAAAGTTCTTTGCTGCTAATGTCAGCTACTGATATGGCAACAGATAGCAGCAATCTGCGGTAGAAATTCCCCACATAGTGTCTCATAGTCTTTCTCAAATTTGAAAATTATTTAAGGCTGTTTCCCCATTTTCTTGTATAACTGCTCTGGTTTGCTTCAAAGTAATTACTGATGTTCTTAATTAAGGCCATATCATGACTGTGCTTATCAGGCAATCTCTGAACACACTAATTCACGGAACACAAGTGTAGAAAATTGTGGGTTTTTTTCAGGCTTAAAATATTAGCTTTTTCTCCAAGACAGTGCAGCATTTGAGAAGATATAAACACATAGGAACCTGCCCATATATTTCCTTAGCAGATGTTTCCATCCTCTAAGAAGCCACACAAAGCATTTACTTTCCAGGCATTTATTTCCCAAATACCTAGTGCTCTCATTGTAAAAGCCCTTAGTTTTGTGGCAGAATAGCCAAGTTGCCAGATTTTTCTCATCAATTGCCTTGGCTCTTTCTTCTCTTTTCTAATTTTAAGCCAAGTTGGTATAAAAGCAGGCCAGTTTGGGGCAGCATTTGAATTTTTCCTCCGTCACAAAAAAGTCCCCCAGCTCCTAGGTGATATTTTAACAACCACATATCACTGGGTTTGCAGAGTAAACTGGGGATTGTTGTATCCTTCCAGCTCTTGCTATCTCTCTACTAAAAGGCAACCCCCTTAGCGAGCATTCCAAGAAAATGTGGCCCCTTGATATTTAAAAGGTGAAAAATCTATTTAAACCTTATATTCTGGCTTCAAACATCCCTCGGCTGCGAGCTGCTTGTTTTAATGGGAGCAACACAGAAACTGTGGCTCAGCAATTACATTTGAGCAGTTGACTAAAACGGACATTTAATGGCAAATGTCAGGTGTAGTCTGAACACTCTCTTCGTTTCAGCCTTGCTTTTCTTTTGGTTAATACTTAAAGAAAAAAAAAGCCGTAATGGAATTTAATTACCAGAGCATACATTCAGTGATTAGCTAAATGCGTTTGTAACGCCATTAGTTGTTAGGTAACTGTTTGCTTATTGTGCTTGACATGGGCTGCGCTGGGTTTGCTGCACGAGCAGCGCCGATAGGCGCCCTGTTATGGAGGGTCCTCATCAATACGGTGTCAGCAGCCGCTGGCAGATTTCTTGCGGGGAGAAAGACACGAGCTGTAATCAGAGAGGAGCTTGGGGAAGCAGCGAATGTGCACAGAAATACTGTGATCCCAAATACTGCTTACTGCTCTCTTCAGGAGGCATTTTAAATACAGGATATTAATGAATTTTACCCCCCTCCCTTTTTTTTCCCCCCCTGTATGTGGCTTTCGTGGTATTTGTAGAAATAATAATTTAGATGGGGCAGCGTCTTGTGTTGCTTTGTCTGTGTTTTTGGGCAGCAAAGTTGAATTTTGCCCCTTGTGTCTGCATATACCCAAAGCAACACTCCAGGATCTTGTGAAGATTTTTAAGCCTGGGTCTGATGTAACATCTTGGGGTACCACAGGGAGCAGTGGCTTACACAAAATAACATTAAAAGCCAGTCTGGGCACATCTGATTGCACACACTTCATGCTAAAGAAGCCAGGAGGACAAGGGGGGACACTGTCTTAGAGCCCTCTCAGCTTAATTAAACCAGCTCGTTTAGGGCTCGTTAACAGTGCGGTCTTACAGGATGTTTTCGCTCAGCTCCTCGGACACTGAAGCTCAGATGGGATTCAGGGAGCATCAGAGGGAAACGGAGCAACCAGGTACCACGAAGGGATCAAACGGGATAGTAAGCAGTGACCCATAGCCCTCATGGAAGATCTCAGTTTTATTTTAAGCAAGTTGGGTTTTAAGTATAACTGCTTTTTGGTCCTTAAGAGGAAATTGTGCTGCCATTTAGAGTTGAGGGTTGCTCCATTTACTCATTTATGCCAAAATTGGTAACTCACCCGTTCTGGGATACCAAGTAGCTCTGTCTCTAGCAAAGCTGCAGGGTTTATAGAGGAAATGCTATAATGTGTTTTTAAAGCAGGATTCTCTTCTGTTTACTACCTGAAAGGAGCAGTGTTCGTTTCTACTTGAGGGCTGTTTTCAGTTCTGTTTCGTGGATTATTTGTGGGTTAAACACCAAATAACTTGGTAAAAGGCTGCACAGAGCAGTCACTCCTTTGGTCCTGGTTTCATCCCTTTTTACATCACAGGAGGTGAAGCTGGTTGTTCATTGATGAAAAGGTGGGTAACTAAGAGCTTAGTCCAAAATGTACATTTTTAGTGTGTCTTCAGGCTAAGAAGGTTTGGTTATTCACAGAACTTAGTAATTGTGCTTTTCTGTGGGCTCCACAGCTGTATATAACCACATGAAGGCCCTAATAAAACACTAAGCCCTGAAATAGGGGCAGAGGAAGGGGCGTAGCATAAACTTAAATACCTTGGAGCACTGTGGGGTGTGAGTATGGGTGGAATGCCAGAGGAATGGAAAACTCTGGAGCTGTTTGCCATTGGGAAAGGAGGTCAGGGAGCCTGCTGCAAACACTGGGTAGAAGATTGGATGGTTTGAAAATGCCCCTCCAGCCTCTCCGCTTTCAAGTAACCCTGCGGCCTCGTCCCGATAATCTCTTGTGCTTATGTCTGTGGTGACGTGTATTCTGCTTTGCGCAGAAGCCGGTCGCAGAATGACATCCTGTTCATCTAAACTGGGCCGATAATCGAACAGCAGGTTGTTGACTTGCATCTCTGTGTTCCTGGGTTTCTGCAGGCAGCCCGAGGATTCATTTTAATGCTCGTTGCCTCCGAGAAGCGCTGTCAAAGAATAAGGTTTTTAGAGAGTTCCCCATTCTGTAACAGCGTGTTAAAAATGATGAAGCTTAAATATTTCATTTAGCTGCTTGGCAGTTGCTTTCTAGCACTTTTTCAAATCTGGAAGGGGAAAAATAAAGGCCTGGATTGGTTTTCATTTGGTTCGTGGTAAGTCTCTTATTAAAAGCTATTGTTACGCTCGGGCTTAGCTCCCGGAGAGGAATGACCGTTTGCCTAATGGATTTTGTTGGCATTTTGATTTGTTCCTTGTGTTTCCTTTCCTCGCCCCTGGCCCTGCCGTCCCGGCTGCCCCCTGATGTGCACAGCAGCAGCCGGGTCTCGTGTGGGATCGGGGCTAAACCATTGCCTTTTACAAAGAAGGGCCTGAGCTTAAAATTACTCCAAGATTGGAGCAAACCGCTGCCTTTAGGACAAAGCTGAGTGTTCGCATGGGTGTCGCTTGGGCTTTGCTGATGTATTTATGGGGCCTGCCTGCTCCTCTCTGCTCGTGCAGGGCCCGAGTGTTTACAGACAACCTGTCCGGGTCGGGAAACGCTGCTGCCTTTTGTTTGTAAACAGTTTTGCCATAAACCCCGTGGAAACTGCAGTAGAGATTGAGCACAGCGCACCAGGGATCTCATCAAAGCTGCCTTGCTGGGAGGGCTGCCTGCTCTTGGGGACGCCCGGAGGCAGAGGAGTGTTTCTGCGCATCTGTGAGTGTAAAAGCTGGGAGCTCAGGAGGAGGAAAGGAGAGGAAAGGAGGGCTGTGGATTTGTTTGGCATCTCCGAGTTATTTGTACACAAGACTGAATTAATTTCCAGCATACTGAAGGGCTTTCATGACTTCCAAAAGCAGTTTCATCTGTTAATCTCGTGGAGAAAGGAGGCGCGAGAGGGATTTTTTGCTAAGAACAATCTCCAAATGTCAAGAACGAGACATGGTGGAAAAAAATCCCATATTATTTTGTCAATAAATTATTCTTCCTCCTGCACGGAGCATAGAAACAGGCCTTGCCCCTGGAAGCAGCAATATTTGATACCCCAAGCAGCTTATTCCCAGCTCAGCTCCCACTTCAGTGAATACACGGATCGATTATCCGGGGCTTAACCAAGCTTCTCATTTCCTGCCTGCCATTACCGCGCTCAATCAAGCTGCTGCTTTTTGTGGGCTGCCTTGTGCTCCCAGATAAGCCATCGCTGCATGTTTCTATTAGAAAAGCTCTTGTAGATGCAATAGTCATTAGATAACACTGCCGGGTTTAAAGGCTGCAGGTTTTGTGCTGGCTGGAGCGGGGTGAGAGGACGGGAGCCAAAAGGGCTCCCTCCTTGGGCTGCTGTTTTCCAGGGGCAGGAGGGATTAAACAGCCCGTTGCTGGGTTTAATAGCCTTATTTAACGTTCTTATTTCTTGCTGAATATTGATAGCTCTCGCTTTTGACGGCCGTGTTGTGTCTGCGAGAATTAATTTGGGTGTCTGCTAATATGCGTGCAGCTAAATGAAGTAAGCTGCAAAAATAGCGTGCCTCATTGGTAGTAATGACCTCTGCGTTTTTGAGCTGGATTTCCTTGGCTTACAAACAGCTGTTCTTATTATGCCCTCAGCAAACAGCTTAGAAAAAGGTATCCTGAGAACTGGGAAGAAAAAAGATCCCTGCTGCATCATTAGATCCTGCTCTATTCGCTGTTATATTCTCCTTCCTTGTGCACACCTCTTTTTTTTCCAACTTGTTCTGGTTTTCTTTGCCTTCTCCTTTTTGAGAATGAATAGGTTTTCTGCCCCAAAAGGGGGTCAGTTTTTAACTGCGATTAACAAATCTCACGTCCGTTGAAAACTGGCTCTGTGGGCCCAGCGCTCCTGCGTGGCGACGTAGAAGGCCTTTATTTTGAACAGCGGAGAGACTGTTTAAATATTTAACATACTATTAAAATAACACAACGAAATCTGTTAGCCTAGAATTAATCACCTGGCTTTATTTTCCAGCAGACAAAAAGAAATCCTTGTTGGAAACATATTTGCAAGTAAAAGACTTCCTCTTCCTTTTGCTGTTTTCTGTTTTCCTTTGAAATAGCAGCCGCTGCCCGGCTCCATGGGCCCATCTGTCAGCCCCGGCGTTTGCTGTGTCGCGTCCAGAGCTCGCTGTGATTTAACGCGTCTAAACAGGGCGAGCGATGCCGCATCCTGCCCGAACCCCTCAGTGAGAACCTGCAGGGCAGCGGGGCTGTTTGCGCAGTTTGGTACCAGCTCTGGGGGGAGAGGTGGAAAGCTCTTAAGGTTCAAATTGTCACGGTGGGAAATTTTGGATTTCTAGGAGGGTGTAAGAGGCCTCAGCACTTACCCCATCCTCCTCATGCGTTGGAGAGGCCCCTCTGGATGTGCATGAACTGCAGGGCCTTAATGTGTTTGCAGATTGGAGCAAATTCTCCCTGGTTGTCTCCTGGTTAAAAAGAAAAACGCCCCCCTGCAAACAACAAGTGCTTTGAGGGTTGCAGCAGCAGGAAGGCTCCTCTTTAAAGAGGAGGATGGGACTGGAGCAGGGGAGGCTTTGAGAGGCACCAGAGCCACTTCAAAGCACTTGCCATTTCTGGGATTCCTGAAAGGCGGCATCTGACGCGTGGCAATTTGCAGCTTTCAGAGAGGAAGGTGTAAAAATGTAGCACTTCATTAACCGGGGGACACTTGTTCCTTTGTCTGCCGGAGTGCATGGGGATTTGGTGCTTTTTGGGTTTTATTTGGGGGCATCATAGGCTCTGCCCTGTGAAAGATGTACCCAGATGTAGAAAGTTGGCTGACAAAACCGGTGCCTTCCCTGTGGAAGGAGGGCGCAGGGTGAGTGTCACTGACGGTTCACAAAATGCCTCCTTGAAGGCATTAAGCGAGTCTGAGACTAGAATTTCAGCAGGGGAGACAAATATGCTTAAAGTAGTAAAAAGCCCCCATCTAAGTACAGATGTCCCGTCCTCCTAAATAACGTGGTTTTTTGAATGGTGAGGTGATAAAATACTGCAGAACAGGGAATACTTGGCCCTTCCAGAGCAATTCAAAGCATTAATATTCCTAATATGCTCTCATGTGAGACCCTGCTATTCACCCTCATAGATATAGCATATTATATATGTATTTATAGGGACATATGCACACACAGAAGGTGTGTGAGTGTCCCAGAAAGTGCTCCATGCTCCCACGGCGCTCTAACCCAGGCAGAGCCTCCCGAAGAAATTCCAAGGGAACTGGCAGAGAAACATTTGCTCGTGTGGGTTAACCTCACACCACGCTGGGGAACGAGGCAGCAAGCAAACATTCCGGCCCACAATTATTTTCCTCTTTTCAGTATTCAGAGGGATGATTCATGAAGACTGAGGACAGGAGGTTATTCCAGGGTAGCAGTCAGCAGCAGCAAGTAGCAGAAATCTGTGAAATCTCTTCATTTTTATTTGCTTGTTTTGCATCAGGCAATTTTTTTCCCCCTCAAACTTAAATCCAGATTCCTCCTATATATCACAGGGGTGCTTATACGGATGTGGATGTTCTGGCAAGCGCTCGGTGCGTTCGGAGCGTGCGGGAGCGCGAGGCGAGTTGAGCCGTTCTTGGCACAATGCTGCCGCTAGCCGTTTCCCTGCAGTATTGCACGTGGTTGGAATCAGCAGCTGCAGGAAACACATTTAAGGGCAGGTTTTGCCTGTGTTTGATTAGGAGGGGAGACGCTGCTCTACTAATTAAGCTCACGGTCTGGTTATATGCGACGATTTTTAAATGCAGCTGCTTTACAGGCGGCCTCAGAAGCGGCTGGAGGACGGTGGTGTGAAACCCGCGCACTGCTCGGGGCTGCCTCATCCCTTAGGAATGTTCTCTTCCTGTCAGGCCTTCCCCCCTTCTTTTAGTATCCACTATGAAGGGCTTCAAAGCAACACTGTGCAATAACCTAAACAGAGCCCTTCAGAGGGCTGTATAGGGCTGTATATAGGGGTGGATACGCCGCGGCTCCATGCCCGGGGAGCTGGATTCCCAGCTGCAGTCGATACAGATTTGTGTAAATCTCAGTCTGCCTTATGTGAGCAATCCAGGTCTGCCATTATTTGGATTAAGATGCAGCATCCTATTCCTTTGTGGAAAATAAGTAATAAGGAACCTTCAGTGTTGTGTCTGTGACCATCTGTCCTCAGGGGAAAACCTGGGATCTGTTGGTTTCCAACTGTTACCATTGCATTGAGTTTGTGCTTCTGTTGGTATTTTCTTTTTCCTTTTGCATTGGACCGAAACTGTTTGGCTTGTAGAAATTAAATTCGCGAGCAGCTGTTGTATGTGGGTGGTATTTCCAATCCTCTGCTGATCCCTACCCTTCTTTCTTGTTAAAGGTTTTTGTGACTGAATATGATAGTGTTACAGGTCGCACGCAGAGATAGAGCTGCGTGAAAATACGCCTGATTCTTGTTGTCTTCGTTTAGTTTGAAAGTCATCCTGCCATTAGCACCTGCCCTGTTGCACGTCCCTGAAGCATCACCTCCCTTTGGGCTCTCACCTCTGGTTTTCTTCTGTGCCAAAAGGAATCCTGAACTTGGGAAGATTGTGTCACCTGCGCTCTCATTTCTTGTTTTAATGCCTCTAGACCTTCTTTTTCAGAGCAAACGGGACCATCTCCTGATGAACGTCAAGTGGTACTACCGCCAGTCCGAGGTCCCGGATTCGGTCTACCAGCACTTGGTGCAGGACAGGCACAACGAGAACGGTGAGCGAGACCTCTGAATTTGGCATTCAGACAGTTCAGAAAAATCACAACTGAGCAGTTAGCACTGTTTGATTTGAGATCAAACTCTCAATTCACTGTGCTTAATTAAAACGTACTTAATTCAATGATTCAATGTACTTAATTAAAACACGCGGCACCCAAAAGTCAGCAAATAACTTGATTCCTCTCAGGTGGGAGGGGACTTTTGTAGTCAGTATTGTCAGGAGAGCTGAGGGAAGGAAAAATCGTCTGCATGAAATAGTCCTGGAAGACAAACTGGCAGGGAAACAAATAACAGCAGAAGGTTGTAAAGCTACGGCTGGAAATGCAGCGTGAGAGGAGAGCGTTAGAAATGGCAGTGAGGGTTAAAAGGACGCCCTGTGCACGCGAGGTGGCATTGGCTGTGCCTCTAGAAAAGCTTTTTCAGCAGCACAGCCCTTTGGATGTGGCAAAGGAGAATTCCTGCCCGCGCCACTGTGTCAAATGGAGGTCAGGCTGTTCCTGTACCTTCCAGGCACTATAAATCGTTAATGCATTAAGTGCTTAGATGCTGTTGCATCCTGTGCTGTGGAAAGACCTATTTAATAATGCTCAGTATCAGTATTTGTGTAGTGTTAGCATAGGGAAATACATGTCTAAAACCTCCTCAGACTTTGCTATGTAAAATAGCTGCAAGCTAGCAAGGGTTGATGCTCACGTATTGGTGTGTTTTGCTCCCTGGCAGACTCGGGACGAGAGCTGGTGATCACAGACCCGGTTATCAAGAACCGCGAGCTCTTCATCTCCGACTACGTCGATACCTACCACGCTGCTGCCCTCAGGTGAGCTAAGGGGCTCCGAGACGGGCGAGCAAAACCCGCCGAGAGAGGAGCCTCTCCTGCTTCCCGTGGGCTTCATTAGCATCCTGCTCAGTGGCCGCCTCGTCGCACGCTGTAATTAACTTGTGTTATCGGGTCTCCTTCAGAAAGGAGCTGTAATTTTAAAGCCTCATTTTAATCCCGGTTAATCGGTGTTGCTCAGCAGATATTGTTTCCCATCATTGCCAATTTAGATTATTGCTAGTTCCTGCAAAACCACCATCCTTGCCTCCTCTGTGTCCGATTTCACCATTAACAAAAACATTTCCGTGCAATGTGACTGTTGGTCTGCTGTCCTCATCAATGGCATTAAAGACTTGTGCTTCGAGACACTTGTCATCATTGCAGCTCTATTCAAAAAATAGCTGTACAAATTGGGGGCTAACAGAGCCCCGTATTGGTGTCTCTGCCCTTTCCTGGGGGTTGATGCTCTCTGTCCCCACCAAGTTTTTAATTTAGGGTGGTCATCTTCGACCAGGTTGAAGGGAGGCACCAGTGCTTGAGAATATTTTCAAGTAGAAAAGTGAGGTGTTATTTTTGAGCATATACCAAAGCATCCACGTGTACGGCCAAAATGCGAACAGAATAATCTCCCTAATGATGCTCAGATGGGATTTCAGTAGAACCATCTGGAGATATTTGAAGAGTCACTTTGCTGAAGCCACTTACCACAAGAAAAACTAGCTGCAAATTCTCACTGCAAGGGTTTAGGGGGTGGAAATATTTATTTCTTAGACTATTTTAGGGGAGATTTTGATTAAACTTAGAGTCTGATGGTGTCCTGTTACCTCGTAAAACTCCACAGGGCCTTTTCCAAGTTTTTGATTTTAAATTGACCCAGTTGGGAAGTTGATAAGAAGCTAACAGGAGATTGATTCCATCACAGTAGCCAATCTTGGAAATCTAGTTGTCAGCTTCAACACTGAGAAACTGAACCATGTGGATGGAATTTTCCCTGGGAACGTTATAACTGTCTGCATCTTTGCTGGTGTCTTTATTTCAAGAAAAAGTAAAAATCAAACATGTGCATGTGCCAAGCAAAGTGCAAAACAACTTTCTTCCCTTCCAGAAAGGGTCAAGGTAGCTGAAACCCTAGCCTGGGGCATTTTGTCAGTCTTTTATCTGCCACTTTTGTTTGGCAATACGTGTCACAGGTGCCTCATTTCACTCTGGTTTCAGTTTGGGCTACAGTTTTACTGTGCATTGTGGATTTTTCATGTTTTTAATCATCCTTACAGGATAATGTCTTGCAGACAGTCATTACAAATGCTGATAATTGGAGCATATGCTTTTTCAAGGGAAGATTAGAATATATTAGAATATATTCTTTCTGCTGAATTATTTTCTGAAGCCTGTTGTAATTCCCAGTGTGCAAAAGATGAAGCAAAAGACTAAGTTCTTACAGGTTGCTTGAGACGCTAGAGCAGGCAAAGATGCATTGGGATGTCTGAAAAGAGGACTAACTTGGAACCTAGTTTGCTATTAAATCAGATTATCACTTTGCTAATAAATGATTGAGGTCAAACAAGAAACAAACCCAGTGATTGTAACGTCTAACCTTCTGCTCTAGCAAATGAAAAAAGTCAAATGGAAGATCCTTATGGAAGTAGGTAATAAATTGTGGCTGTTTTCCCACATATGGTAGAGCTTTGTAGTGGGACTATCAAGTCCTGCTTGTGTGAAGTGCTGTGAATGAGATGCACAAAACCCAGCGCTGCCTTTGGCCATGACAGCAGGTGCCTGGAAACAGGGCGACCGCAGGGCCGTTTCTGCAGCCTCAGCTCGGAGCCGGATTGAATTTCCTGGGAGAGCAGTCAGCAACTTTGCTCGCCTTCCGAGTCCCTTTTACTGCTTGCTTTTTCCCTGTCATAGTGGATGTAGAGTATAAAGGAGATTTATGTTACAAGGCAAAGTCTGAGCCACTGTTGAACGAACAGTAGCTTTTCCTCCCTAGGAAAGATGGGGAAGGGATGCAGGCCCAGCACCCTGGTCCCCTTTTGCTTTGGTTCTCTGTGCGCCACAACTCTAAGCCCTGTTGGGAAGGGTGGGCAAAAACATCCGGGTAAAATCATCTTCTCCATGGCGAACTGGTAGAAATAGCATTTCATTCACCCAAGAATGGCAAATCTTTTTGCAATATTAAATGAGTCATTAGAACAGTAGCATTTCCAACACTTCCTTAGACACTTAGCTGTAAACAGACCAAAAAATCTCTGAAAATAAGGATTGCTTGTTAGCATATCTGCTTAATTGGGAGCTCCCCGGGGTTGTATGCTGACTGAGTCCAAATCAATACCTGTTTGTCGAATGCCATCCGAGACCTTCACTGTCACTGCGTGTTGTTCGTTGCCGCTCCTGGAAGAATCTTTATGGATATTTGTGTCAAAAGGCTGGTGTTTGTGCAATTTTAGACAATTGTGAGAGCACAAGGATGCCATGTGGCTTTCCCCAAAATACAGTGGCTTTTAATTCAAATAGCTGTTATCCATGATAGAATTCTAATACCATTTTCTCCTTTTCTTTCAGAGGGAAGTGTAATATCTCCCATTTCTCTGACATATTTGCTGCTAGAGAGTTTAAAGCCCGAGTGGATTCCTTTTTCTACATACTGGGCTATAATCCAGAGACGAGGTAAGTGAAGTGGCTTTTAAAGACAAACTTTACCACAAAACTGAGCCTGTAGGAACTGTTGAAGGGAAGTTAAAATCAGATATGATGCTGATAGAAAGGGAATACGAAGGAGAAGCTGAAATGTTCCCTCTGAGTTTGTATAGAGGAAAAACTAAGAGTAATGACAAAATGCTACAGTAAGTGATGACTGACAGCATTGGGTTGCATTTCAGGGTAAATAATGCACTACTTTAAAGTCTGTTTTCTGCTTTTTCTTTTCCTTTAACATTGCAAACATTAGTGGAAATTCTTAACTGCCTCATGCATGCTCCTTAAAATACTTCTTGCAGAAACCATACCTGTCTTCTAGTAAGCCATGCTGGGGTTTTATTGACACAGACTTTCCATATCATTTCTCAGAAGTGTCCAGGTTCTTGATTGCATGTGTAAATGCCTGTGTGGGCTCTTTCATCAACAGTTCCTGCTTTAGGCTTCATTGGCCAGAGCAAAGTAGATGCACAGAAAGAATCTGAATAAATGTGTGTTGGAAGAAGATATGTTCAACATGCCCTGGCATTTCATAGAATTCTCCAAATCTGCTGCAGGTTTGTCCAACCACTTTCCATCATCTGCGTTTGCAAAGCAAAGCTGGTGCTGGACTGTCCCTTCATTATCTTGAAAGTCCAAACACTAACTTGTATTTTGTTATTTGGATAATTTTGTAAACACGGGTTGTCTTGGAAATTCCAGCTGTTTTCCTTGTTAAGGTTTGAAGAATATGCTGTCTAGGGGCCTTGTTTTTGTAATAGTAAAAGATTAATAACTCATAAGAGTGCTCAGCAAGGGCTGTGCCCTCAAAGCTGCATTGTTTCTTTCCGCACAGAAGGCGTAATTAGCTTGGGAAACTTGATTTCCACAGATACTGTTGAGAAGGAGCAGAGTTTTAAGTGGGGATTAGATAGGCCTATAAAAAAATAAATACAGCTATTGTTACACTGCAGATAAACAGGTTTCAGTGCAGATAGAGATCTTCATGCTCGGGGGCACAGCCAAGCACTGACTGCAGTTAGGGAGAACCGCCCTGTGTGGGCAGATTGCTGCCTAATTGCCTGGTTCTGAGGTTCCTGGGCCTTACCCTGAAGTGTCTTCAACTCTGGTGTGTCTGAGACAGGATATGAGGCCAGGAAGAGCTCCGTGTTACAACACATTAAACATTCAAACATATTACAACATTCTTGGGACATTTATGCTTTGCTGAAGCAGGCTGATGAGAAGAGGCATCTGCCAAGTCGTTTGCGATGCACCTTGCTGGCATCCATCATAGGTGACCCCACGTGTAACTGTGTCGCTTGTGTTTATTGCGCTTTAATTCTGGGGGAGTGAGTGTTAAATGAGCTATTGGTATTAGTGTTCCGGATCCGTGTTAAATGGATGACTTCCGTGAAATTCCATTTGTGGGGGTTAAAGTTATCAGTGCTGTTTTAAACCTACCTTCTGCACAGAAGTAGTAGCTGTTAATTCTTTTGGCTATTAGAAAATCACTGAGCCTGAAATGATCAATGAAATGAGAAAGAGAAGCACTTAAAGTGGCCGGCTAATTGCTCAGAACAGCTAGCTCTCAAAATAGGTGCTTTTTTTCATTTTCTTTCTGTTTTTTAAATACTAACTCTTGAGTCTGATTTTTTTGGCTTGAGGAGCAAGGAAGGTTTTAGACGACCAGAATATTTAGAATATTTTTTGTGTGCTTGGTGCACGCTTTGGCTGCCGAAATCCAGATCTCTTTGGCTTGCAGTGGAAATATTGTGAAACACATTAGGAATTTGTCTATAAAAACAAAATTACAGCTTAGGCTGCAACTTTGTTTTTGTAGCGTAGTGGCTTGTTTCATGTGGAGGGGTGGAAAATAGTAGCTTGAAGTCCCCGTGCGTAGGAGAAGAGGTTCTGAATGCTGCTGTGTGTCGTGGGTGGTAGGACGTGGTCTTAGACCAAATGCTCTTGGCCTGTGGATTGCATCCAGGAAGAAAGAATTTTGTTGTTGAATGTTGCTTTGTGTTGAGGGCAGGATACCCGTGCTGCATTGATAGTTGTGTGTTTGCCTTTTAGTTTACTCTGTTGCTGAAGAAAACGTGGTGGTTTTTAATTTATTTGTTTCTTTGCTTTTAGATCATGGTTCTTGAATACTCCCAGTGCAGTGGGAATCTGCTTTGTAGGTTTTCATGTCTTCTTTTTAAATGACAATAACAAAAAGAAACTCCCAAACCCTTCAAGGTACCCGAAACCCTGGTACGGTGGGTGGACAGAAGCACTTTTGTTCACGGAGCACCCAGAGTTGAAAGCAAATTCCACATATTTTCAATGGGAAAGCTTGCTTGGCTCTAGGTTTGGCCAGGGAAATACCAGCTGTGGTCCTGTTGATCATTCTGAGATCTCCTAGTGGTAAAACTTGCAGTTTTTTAGATAAGTTTTTTCTTTACAGAGCATGTTTTGTTCTCCAGGCTTTGGTGAATGATTTCATGCTACACTTGAGTAATTTGCGCATCCCTGAGAAAATCCTCATGTTGGAATAAAAGCTTAATTTTAGAGATGCTGAGGTTTTATCACCTTGAATTGAGTGTTATTCAAGCTGGTAAGCAGAGCTGAAATATGTGCCTTTCTCCCAAGAGTGTGAATACATCCACCAAAACCATCTGACGAAGAACATTCATCCCATGCGGAGTACTTGAAAATAATCAAATAAAATCTTGGAGAGGTTAAAACTGTGGCAAAACCAATGGCAGGATGAGACCCCTGCGTTTTCAGAAATGGAGCAGTTTCCCGGTTCTCTAAACCCCGTTTGTTGCAGATTTTTATACAATTATTAGAGAAATGGATTTCTAACTCCTGCGGTTCTGCTTTCGGGCTGATGCGGCACCAAAGCCATTTGGGCCACATCACTCTGTGTCACAGCTCATCCCTCATCCAGCACGTAAAAACGGAGGAATTTTTTTTCACATTCATGTTGGTGATTCTCCTGAAGGGTTGAGAAGCAGGAAGGTGTTCTGTTTTTTTTTTTTTTTTTTTTTTTTTTTTAATATTTATTTTTACATTTTTTTTTTTTAGGTTTTTTAGCACTAAGTGGGGACAGATTTATCCCCAAGAAACTTTAGTGCAGGAGCAGGAGGAGGTTTCCCCCTTGCCTGTGTAAGCAGCTAAGGATTCAGCTCCAAACCCCATTGGGGACCACATGGGTAGAGGAGCAGCCGCAGGGACGGCACCTCATCCTGTTCCCAACACTTCCCGCATTGACTTCTCCTTTAAATGAGAGAGATAAAGTGAGAGAGACAAGTATTTTGCGAATCCGCTTGCTGCTTTCCCACCAAACTGCATTATTTTATATTAAAGTGAATTCCAGTGCGTTAAAACGCGCAACTCCAGCGGGTTAAGCCATTGCCTGCATCTGGGAAGCCTGCAAGTCCGGATTATTTTTTTTTTCCTTTAAATAAACGCTAGCGAGGCGGAGTGGGGGGGATGAAGGGGTATCTTGGTGGCTGCGAGTGCGTTTTGTTTGGCGGAATGCAGCAACCCGGAGCGTTTCCGCGGCGTCGGCCCCCCCGTTGCTGCGGGCGGGCGCTCTGTTTACGGAAGCGCCGCGGCGACGGAACCAACCGGAGCGGCGCGCGGCCGTGCCGTGCGGTGCAGGAGGAAGGTCACAGCACATGCTCAGTGCTGCCGGGCCGAGGGCGAAGTTTCCGCGCTCTGCGTGCGGGCTGAGGTCACGGCACAAGCTCAGTGGCGGCTCGCCGAGGGCTCCCAGCCCGCATGCGCCTCCATTTTGAGCGGGGAGAGCCGAGCAGGCCGAGGGGGAGCCCGTAGCCGGCGGGCTCGGGCAGCCCACGAGACCCGCCGGAGCCATGGACAATCCGTTCGGCCTCTGCAGGTAGGCTGCGTGGCTCTGCCCCCCCGAAACCGTCGGGATCTGTGGCTGCCGCCTGCGACTCCCGCAGCGCTCGCCGGGGTTGCTGCGTGTCTCCCCAACCCGGGGCATGCAGCAAAACGCAGCAGCCTGGCTTGGTTTTTCCCGTTTCCCTCCCTCCCTTGGTGCTGCAGGCTTGATCTGAGCGCTGCACGTGTGCCAGGTGGGTGGGATGCAGCCGGCAGGATGCAGCCCTTGGGAACGCCGGGGCCTGTGGACTCCGGAGATGCTGGGGCAGGGAGGTCGGGGAGCAGCAGCCATGGGTTGCTCGAGGGTGGGAGGTTCTGCTTATTTACTTGAGCAGTGATAGTCCTGATGTTTAAGTATCAAAACCTATATATACACACATATATGTAATATATATAGCAAACACAGTTCCTTGCTTGTCACCGTCGCATGCAGGAAACCCGTGTGCATTAAAACGTAGCAGCACTGCCTGGTGCACAGAGAAGCTTCTTGCATGACAGCTGTGTGAGCTCGACCTGCATCTGTCTCGCTGGGCAGCCAAATCCTTAGGCTTTTCAGACTGGAATAAAGGAGAGGACTGAATAAAACAGAGGGCTTTGGGTCTGCGGTTTGTGTAATGATGGTGTGGTCGCTGCTGGCCGGGAGATCATATGAAAATAGATAAACTAGTCAGTGGCTTGTCGCTGCTAATGATAAATTGGGGAGAACTTTGGAGTTTGGGGTAGTAGCTATAGGCTTGGTTTTGCAGTATGTTCCTGTTCAGGCCGTGTTGGGGCTCGTGCAGAACCGCGGGCGCCGCGGCACAGTTTGGAGCCGCTCCTGAGCTCGCAGCCCACTGCAGGACACGTGTCACTAGGGACAGCTGGTCCACCAGGGACTGCGGGGCCGGGGTTCGAGGTGCTGGGAGGTCCGTGGGGCTCGCGGTGGAGCCTGGAGCGTCACAGCTCGTGGCTGGTGCCTTCTCGCTTGGCGCAAAGTTGTCACCTTTGCAGTGTGCTCCGCTGGGCCTGCCCTCCTGAGGGATGAATGGTGGATAAAACTGCTTAATTTTCATCCTTATTAACATCATCTGTATCTATAGGCATCTGAAATATAGTTTTCTTTTCCCATGTCCTTTAATACCTATGGAACATAAGAATTGTGAGCGTTTGTGGCTGAAGCGAAATAATGCTAGGGGTTATGGAGTGCAGTTCCCTTAATCTTCAGTCTGTTGAATCACTCCGTAGTTGATGTGGTGTCTCTGTAGGCCTGGGCTTTGGAAATGTTCCTGGTGAAGAAGGCAGTGACATGCAGGAGAGCAGCACGGTGCAAAATGAAGAAATGAAAATAGTCGTGATGATTTTTTGAAAGTATCAGGTTAACTTAAATAGGGACAAGAGTGGGGGAGCGGAAACACCTGGGGCAGAGCAGCCCCTAAGCTGTTTGTCAGAGTGAAGTGTCATGTCTGGAGGGCAAAAACACCCCAGGAGGTGACCCGGAGCAGTGTCACCGTCAGAGCAGTGTGTCTGGGAGGGCATCGGGATGTACCCACACACCTGGTAGCGGCAGGCTGGGAGGTAGGAGCTTCTGGTTTAAGTTTTGTTGCTTTGGGGGTTTCTTAGATCAGCGGGATTCCCAGTGCCCCTTCACTGCAGTTCACCAAACTGTAATTAGCTGGAATTGGAGCTGTGTGTTTTTAGGTCAGTGTGACAGCCGCGTGCTTGGGACTCACTTTGTGCTTCGCATTCTTGGTGCTTAGCACCTTTGCACCCTGTGGATGCGGCTGGTGCATCTGCTGCCCCGGCACTGGGCGCAGACCAGTGAGTCCAGCCTACACGAAGCTTCTTGGGGAAAAACCAGCCAGATTGCAGCCTGGTTTCATTTCCCCAATACCCTATGCACGTGCTAAAGAAGTGGTGCTGATGAGGACTAACTAGTTCCCAGAATGGCTGTACCGTGATCCAGTCTACCTTTAGAGCAGAAAATCATATCTTCAGGATTATGCAATCTTATTTCTGGAATATAAACCCCATGCAAAATGAAGCCAGTAAATAATAATGTTATCTTGGGAAAGCTTTTCCTGTTCCACTCCAACTTCTGCAAGTGCGGGACGTGGAGAGCACCGAGTCTGCCGCTTCCTTCGCGGCCCGACTGCAGCCCGGCAGCAGGTCGGAGCTTGTACCCACGGTGCAGCCGTTGGTACATGTTTACTCCTTCTTGCTTTGGATTAAGCACTCACTAGAAATGTTCCCATATAAGTTTATTTGCCCCGAAGTTTCTTATTAAGGAAGCACAGGTTTGATTATCCGCGTTGAGGACAAAATTACATATGCTTTTTTTTTTTTTTTTAAATTGTAATGCTCTGTACTATAACAGGTTATAAACCAAACTGCTATCCTGGTTAATGGCATTCTTCTAATTTTACTTGCTGACTTGCTGAGCATTAAAATATTTGTAAATTCTCCAATTTTGTCTCCCTACCCTCAAAAAAAAAAAAAAAAAAAAAAGACGGGGTACTGGGTAGCTTGGAATATCCAAGTTTTTGGTGGTAGGAAATAACTGTAAGTAGGAACGATCTTTTAGTCTGAGGTTGAGGTATCTTCCTGATATAATGCAAAATAAGATGACTGTAACTTGTTGTTTTGTTTTAAAAAACTTGTTTTTAAAACTGCTTCTGGAGAACTTCTCTATTTTTATATAAAATACTTTTAATACTTCTGATTCCGTGTGACGGATTGTCTTGCTGCTGCTAGTGACCTTTTTAACTACATCACTGTAAATGACAAGATTGCAATTTACCATCTGAGCTGTCCGTAAGGAAAGTTTCTTGTGAAGTTTGCTCAGTTTGTGCTCAGCCTGTACCTCCAAAGAATGACTTTCCTGTCCTTCAATGAAGTGTTTGGTTTTGTTTTTTTTAGGAAGCTTTCAATGTTTTCCATAAGTTTCATAAATAAATCCATATCTACAAGTTGTGTTACAGGGTAGAATTCCATACATTAAATCTGCATATCCTAATTTTAGGGTTATTCCGTTGTTAATCTTTTACCATGTAAAAATCTGACCTCTTTCCGACTATTTTTTGCAGTTTAGAATCACTGTTTTGATCATCCCTCAGGTCCCAACTTCAGGCAACCTCTATTCTAGGATGCCCAGAGTAACTTCTCACATCAATAACACTACTGATTTACTAGCTGAAACTTCTTTCTGTCCCTGTCAAGTTGGTCTTAGTGATACTCAAGTGTTTCAATAGAGTGTTTTTTGGAGAGCAGATTTCTAAACCCCTTTGCGGAGGGAGCTGGAGAGGACCAGGAAAACAGAGTCAAGTTGTAGCTGAGGGATTAAGCCCCCTTTAAAGCCCCTTTTCTGCTGAAGCATCCGTCTACTTCAATTACAAATTGCCTCAATATCCAGGATCAAGAATGACGACGCAGAAGGCTGCTTGGGAAGGTAAATGCTGCCCTGTGCATGCAGGAGAACACGAAAGCAGCAGGTTGACGGTTTCTAAGATCACACCTGCAGCGTTGGTCCCTGGCCTTGCAGGGTGACCTTAATGACCAGTCAGTCGCCTCCAGGAGCCTTCGCTGGAGATACCAGGAAAGCAGCAACCTGCTGTCCTGGCAGCTCCGCTGCTGCCGCCCTTCAGTCCTTAGTGCTGTCACCAAGATCGATATTTATTAGTGTGTAAGTGGTACAAGTGGGTGCACGGTAAAGGCACCCGAACCAGCAGCACCCTGCGCCTCCTCCATCCCCATCCTCATCCTCACCCGAGCCGCTCTCTGCGGTGCCGCTTCGCCCCTCCAGCCTCCCCCGTCCCTTCCAAACGGGAAGGACGAAGCTCCGTCGCCCCCAGCATCCCCGGGGCCCTTGGAAGGAGCCGCTGGGATGGCCCTGCGCCCGCCTGGCCGCGCGGGGCCTCCTGCCTTCCCTCCGCTCTCGGCCGGGCCCTGTTTACGTCGCCGGATGCGCCGTTGCCACGGCAACGGGTTACTTTTCAAAGGGAACATCTTGTCATTATATTTAATCCGCCGCAGCTGAAGAGGACTGAAATATTAAGTTGTTGTTGCTATGGATACTGCTTTGTTACATCAGTTTCTTTTGTGTCAGGTTTCATATTCGGCGCTGGCTCCTCTTTTTCCCCTTTTCCCGCAGAATAAACACCGAGCGCCTTTCCATTATTGCCGTAATTGCTTTCCGCCAATATAATTGAGCTTAGACGTCTACAGAGCGGTTGAGTTTCCATAGCAAGAAATGTTCTTTCCATTTGCAACCCCTTCCAGGGGAGGTGGAAACTCTCTAAAAGGCGGTTGACGGACTGGGTGCCCTTGCAGAGCATCAGCTCGGCGCCTTTGACGTGGCTGAAAGGGCTTTCTGTCCCCTCCACAAATATTATTTAATCCATCCAGGTACTTCCTCTGGCCCGGGCATGTAACGGTAAATGAGTAATGAAAAGGTGCAGAGACCTGTTTTTCTCTTTACATTTAATTTACATTAAGAATAACATTTAAACAGCTTTATTGGTTCCCCGCAGCTAATTCCACGCAGATACAGTTAAGAGCATAAGTCCCAACCTGAGCTTTTCTCTCATCTTTGCAATTATTTATAGGGTGCAGCAGCATGGATTGCATTGATTCTTCAATAAAATGTTTTATTTGTCATGAACAGTGATATTTTGAACACAGTTTGTTTTACTTATCATTTATTAAAAGATTAATATTCACTGTAGTACAGAGTTTTCTAGGTTTACATAAGCAGAGTTTTGAACAGTTATCGACTCTTATAACTTTTTTTAATGGAAAACCTGAAGAGATCCTCCATTCCTTGCCATGACAAATTCCAGCTACTCCTGGTTCAAAAATGTATCACAATATTTCACTTCAACTCTGTAAATATCAAACTTGTTTTCTCGTTCAGTCATTTCTTCTGTAACTTGAAAACAAGAGGATAGTGTCAGGTCTCATATAGTAGAGAAGTATCCATTAGAAGAGAGACATGTTGACATGTTCTCATTCTTTTGGGAGACTTTTGGCACATTTATTGAGTGTAGATCTGCTTCCTAGTAAGGAAATGCTGTTCAGATGTTGGAAGGCAACAATTGGGTTCTTGCAAAACCCGTTTTTATTCCTGTCTGGCAGGTCCTCCTGCTCTCTTCCCCTGGATAAAGTTCTTTCAGTGCCAATCAATTAGGTTATGCAACCAGGATGCATAACTTTTTCAGAATTAACAGCAAGATAAAGTTTAAATTGATAAAAGTTTGCAACATACTTGGAAATTTGAGATGGAAATGCTTATAAAAGTGCAAATGACCCGCTCAGAAAACCTCCAGCCAGCACAGTAATTAATCACCCCTGTAACTTGTAGTGATACCTTTGTAGTTTGACTTGTCTGTTGCTGCTTTAGCACAGGGCTAACAGGTTGATTTTGAGTTTTGAGGTTAAAGTCAATGATTTCTCTTCGTCATCCTGCTGTGTTGACAGAGGTCATAAGAAAACCTACAAGGCAGCAACTTGCTTGTAAATGGATGTCACTATTTCTGCAACTACAACTTAGAAAATTAACCCCAGTTTGCTGTTGCCAAATTTCAGGCAGTGTTGGGTTTTGGTGTGCACTTTCTCACCAGTGTGTTGAGACTTGCTTAAATGTGAATCATATCAATGAAATTCACTTCTTTTTCACTAAATATTACAGAGCATGTGTTCTTGCTTTTAGATTTTCCATGCTTCTGTGATGCACTCTGAGATCTTAGCAAATGAATAGCCCCAGCAGTCATTCATTTAACTTTTTAACGTGAGATATAGCTAGTTTTGGATGTGATATCCAAAGTCACTTCACTGATGTTTTTTCATTAACTGGGCACTGAATAGAATTACCATATTTCGGCTAAAAATATTACTTTATCTGGCTAAAAAGCCAGATATTAGAGGGTGTTTCTCTGCATGGAGCAAGTTTCGAATTGGCCGCCTGGAGCAGAGAGCAGTTCAGAGCTCCAGAGGAGCGCAGGGATCTAAAGGGTCTCAATTGGAAGTCAGTGTTGTTGGACTTGGTGTATGGGATCTAAATAGCCAAAAAGGAGGGAGATGCCTGTCCTGATACCAGCTGCTGCTGCGGGGAGGACAAGTCCTGCCAGGGAATTGCCCTCTCTTTGATTTAAGCTGCTTGGTCTTTGACATGTCCCATAGGTCTCTGGCATGGGCCATATGTGCTGTTACACTCCTGATCTTATGTACATAAATATATGTAAGTAATTTTAGTGCATTGTTGCTTCTCTTCCACCTCCATTAGAAATGAATCATGCAGAATTATCCTAATTGTTGTAATTCTTATTCTTTGCTCCTTTTTTTCTCTTTCCCCACGCTAGGAGGTTAAACAGTACCCAAGGTGAAATCAGAGTCGGACCCAGTCATCAGGTAAGTTGTTTTTTTTGTATTTTCATACCCAAAGGGCACATTTCAAACCACTTGATTTGTTGAAGGCCTGCATAGATATTTATATGTTTTAAAGGAGGCTACAGGGCTTTTAAGTGTCTTAATTTAATATAGTTGTCATTAATACACGATGAGCTGTAAATTTGCCTTCCCTTTAATGGTTGTCTGGTGTCAGCTCTGCAATGTTGCCCATCCTGGTTGACCAGTCTTCCCCTTGTTCTGTTCTAATTTTTGCGTGTAAAATTGAGCTTGGGCAACCGTGGTAGTTAGCATAGGAGTCACTGGGACCGTTGTGTATTTGCTCATTCAGTAATTGTCTTAGAATGAAGGTGCTGTTTATAAGTGGAGCAGTTTGGGGAGCCACTGTAATTTTGGAGCATTATAAAAATACCTTTTATGTCTCTGCTCTATGGAAGTAATTATATAGCCGTAGTATCTCATTTGTATTGTATTTTGCAGCAATTTTTAATTAACATTTTATTTTTACTTTCTGATCCTTTAAAGATAGGACAAGTTCAGATTTTAAAGATGGGGAAACCTCAGTTTTATGATTTGATGGCTTTGAGAACTGGGGATAATAAACACTTGCACAGTTTGCCTGACGTCCTTGAAGATATTTTGTATTTAAAGGAAAAAAGTTTTCGGTAATTAAACTTTGATGATTCTTTTCATTAGTCATGATACAAATGCTGTAAATGGTACCTCCAAAGCAACTTTCATCTCAGATTCTCATCTAATATTTTGGCACATATTAGTCACTTGTGCTGTAAGGTGTAATTACCAGGTACTTTTATGGAGAGAAAAAAATAGGTACAAAGGCGGCCCGCTAAATTAGGGTACATTTAACTTTTGATTGCTCAATATTTGAAACTTCTGCAGTGCTTTCACCTGCTGAGCATCCACATTCCTGACAGGTATCCTTGCTAAGAGGGTATATTCTCCTCTTGTTAGTTAATATTAAGGTGTAATCTTGGAAGATAGGGCAGCTCCTTCATTTTGGCCAAGGTAGGAGGGTTGAAGGTCCTTTTCCTTTGAGGTCTCGTGCAGCCTGTGGAAGGAATGACAATATCCCCGTCCGCAGCTTTGCTGAGCTTGTTAATCCACGTGTGGATTTGCTTCCCTCCACTCACCTTGCTCAGCGTAAGGGATACGGAGCAGGTACAAAATAACTCCCCCAGATGCCGCTCTTGGCTTCTCTTGGATGGCAGTTGCCTTCCTCTTCCTAAACCTGGACGTGCTCTGCAGAATAGGGGGCTATTTTGTGGTTGCCCTGAGTATGTGGATGCTTCAAACTACCAGTTATAATAGCAATTATGGACTGAAGTGAAGGTAAATGTCTTTAGGATGATGCTTGTTCTCAAAATTCTCAGATGTATGAGGATGAGAGCAGTTAGTGGTCTCTGCTAGATGTTCTCCTAGGAGAACTTCTAACAAATTCATGACCTAAGCGTGTTCCTAGGGTACAGAAGGATGAGTGCTAGTTACTAGCAGGCCTAGCTCTCACAGGAATCTCAGCTTGAGGAGCTTTCTTCTGGGCTCTTTCTTGATGAAATTTCTCAGCTCTTGATGAGAATGTTGCTTATCCTTCCCCGGAAGGCTTGCTCAGTGACACACACGTTTTCCCAGGGAAGAAGTAAAATAAAGTGCAGATTAAAGAGCAGAACATGAAAGACAGCTGAACCTGTGACTTGTAATTACTGGTTATGTATAAATGTTGCCTCTCAAATATGTTTAGTGTTGTAAGTATAGGAGGTAATTACAGGGCTTTTAAAAGCTGTTTCCGAAGAGGCTCTCAGCTATCTTATCCCCCTGCAGTAGGTGACTAAAGATGCTAATTAAGTCTCTAGATACAGTTCGATGCTCATCCGAGTTTGAACTCGGAGTTCTTTCACGGAGCGCTCTCGCTTTCAGGAATTTTCTTTGGTTCACTTTGGGGTTTTAATAATTTAGTGAGGGCTTCTTTGTAAACTAAATGTGTGGATTTTGGCTGCGGAATTGCAATGGGAGCACAGCTGAGCTAGCCACGTTCTTGCCTCTTCGAGGGTAAATGCTCCACAATATTTGACTGCTGTATAATACAGGACTGCACTAAACCAAGAAAATGGTTTAATTCTAAGCTGTGATGCTTCTAGGGAGCTGACTAGGGTTTATATACAGAAGGGCTTTATACTGGTGACTGAACCTTCTTAGTTTCCCATAAACTTCTGAAATGTGGGTCAAATCCCTTCACGAGCTGTTGGCGAGGCCCTGCTCCCAGCGAGGTGGTAAATCCTCGGGAATGCAAACCTTAACCACGCTTGTGCCTACTTACTGCTCCTTTCTCCTAGGCTAAACTTCCCGACCTGCAGCCGTTCCCTTCCCCGGATGGAGACACTGTGACACAGAATGAGGAGCTGGTGTGGATGCCCGGAGTCAATGACTGCGACTTGCTCATGTACCTTAGGGCAGCCAGGTAATTAGAGCCAAGGCAGTCCCAACAACCTCAAAATGCCCTTTAGAAAAAGGGGCAGATGCCTTTGTGCTGTGGTCACCACTCCATGCTCTCCCCCAGTCTAGCCTGGATGTCAGAGATGCACTGAAACAGTCAGTTTGATACAAGGATGCTCTGGTTTGATGTCACCGCAGAGCATCTCCAATGGCTGTTCCTTTGGTATTGAAAATATAAAGCCAGCAGCATGTGCTAGCACAAAGGTAAAAATATTGAGGGTGTTTTGGATAAAAGGGACAGTGACTGCAGTGAGGGGATTAACCCAGAAAGCACAGGATTCCTGCGAGGACGTAATACTTCTCTTTAATGAGCTGTAGGTTGTATTTGAGGTTCATAGAGACTCCTGGTATGCCTGGTAGGTTAATCAGAAAAAGAAATGCCAAGGATCTGTACTAGTGGGTGTCACAGCACTTTGGGAGTAAATAAGCACTTCTGGTTTGCGAAAAAGTGCTGTTTGTGTTATATGTGTACGTCAAACAGACTGAAGCATTTAAACTTGCGGTTTTATTCTTTTTCCTCCTCAAACTACAAAGGAGCATGGCAGCTTTCGCAGGCATGTGTGATGGAGGGTCCACAGAAGATGGTTGTGTCGCAGCCTCCCGTGATGACACTACACTTAATGCACTCAATACAGTAAGTATATGGAAAAACAGCCTCTGCCTTTATTTCTTAACTACTCAAGGCATATAGTGCCCATAAAATATTTAGCAGATAAAATAGGTTTGTGGAGTCACAGCATGGATCCAGCGGTTGCCTAAGGTGTCATAACTTTACATCCATCTCCTATAAGTTATAAAAATTCCAAGCTGCAGAACTTTAGTGCCAAATTATGGGGGATGGCTGTTAAGAACAGAGTGAATGTCCTGCAGAGGAGGCAGCTCCAGGGAAACCTGCCAGCCGGAAAGGTCAGCGACTTCCGTCACCTCCCCTGGCCATTGGGCTTCTCCTTCAGTCCCACTAGCTTCTAGCTGCAGAAAAATAACAGTTATTTCATACAAGGAAAATCTACTGCCACACTCCTCTCAGATGGTAAGTGTCATGTATATGGAAATAACTCTGGATTTTTTCCCACACACGATCCAGTCTTCCTTATTATTTATATTTTGATGCAGGTATGACCAATTATCTCTTGCATAAACATAATATGTTTTTAAATATAACAGGATGAGCCCTTGTTTTAAAATCCAGAGGCATGTGAATGTTTCCTCACTTAAAATTCATGTATGTTTTACAGTTATGTCTATGTACTGTGAGTCTGTGTAGTTTACTCTGGTTTCTTTTACACCAGTACTTTTGATACAGTCGTCTTACAGCATTTTAAAATAAATGCGACAAGTTCTTACGTGAGGATTTTTTTTGCAAAACACTTAAGGGACAGACATTATAAAACTTGATTTTGTACATGTGAAAAAGAAAGTCTCCAGCTGCATCATTGTGTTTTTTTTTTGAAATAAAAAACAAATACTTCCATGCATGCACTGTTATCGCAGTGATAGTTCTTAAAATGCAATATAGGCAAACACACACAGTCAAGCTTTCATTAGTAGGTCTTAATATTATTACTCTTATTTTCATGGTATTTTCTTTTTTTCCTCCTCTTACCCATTTGTCTTCAGAAAATGTTATGTGAGGGCGATTTGGCATGATTCCTGCAGCCTGGTAAGGATTTCCCTGGCTATCCTCTACGTACTGAGGAGCGGCTTGTGGGGTTTTGACACTACTGTGATTCTGAAAATTTCCATGGGCTCTGTAAGCTGGGGCTTCTGTGACCTTGTCTGCTTTTTAAAACAAAGCACATGGCCACTGGAGAGATGCTTTAAAGCACCCTCGTTCTCCGTGTGTAATGTCCTTGGCACAGCTCTCAAATGGTCGGATCGGCACAACCGAGGAAGTGGGAACATCTGAAATCACTCCTAGAGCTGGAAGACTCGCAGTGCTCTGCCCTGTTAAAATTTAAGGATGTGCTCGTCAAAGTTAGAGGCCGGGAGAGAAACTCTTCTCAAAACCCCACCTTTGTGGCAGGCTGATGAATATTGCAGCTGCCTTGGATCCCTCCGCGCTCTGCATGTGCTTTTCATTCATAATGCAAGAAATGGAGCTGCATGGAAGCAGCTGAGCGAGCTGCTCTGTCTGCTGCACGTCCTGCTACCACGGTCACGTTGGGCAGGAGCCCCTGTTGGGTTCCCAGCCCAGCTGGATGTGGCAGACGGGCATCCATGGAGGGGGTGCTTGAGTAAGGGGTCCCTCCCCTGCTATCTTCTGACTTAGCACCATAGGGATAACGTTAGGAATTCTCTGAATTCATGGCTATGTGCTTGGCAGAAGAGTGGGAAGAACCTTCCAGGATATTGGGAGGTTATATTTAGAATTTAGGTGTACAAAGGCAGGAAAACTTGGTAAGGTGAAGGCCTGTCACAAGAGGTGAATCTGGTGAGCTCTGCAGATTAGATCTATCAAAATAAATGTTTAATACTACTATTTAATACTACAACAGTAGTTTCAGACAACAGGAATGTCTGAAAAATGCATTTAAAAAACAGGTCCAGAATTGCTCCCTGGTTGATGGTAGGAGACTAGTTTCCTATATCTGCCTATCCATGGAAAAATCTCAACATGGTAAAAATTGACCATAAACCAACTGACTGCAGTTGCTGCTGCTGACAAGTACAGTTGAACAAGGTTTGGGGGGTATAGATATAGATAGGAGGGATATAGATATAGAAGGTTCCTCTCCCTGTCCCCTGTTTTCCTTTTCTCCTCCAGAGCTCTGATTTAAGATCAGACCTGTTTTAAACCCCTTTTTGCCCTCCACGCTAATACAAAACTGGGAACTTGCAACTTCTCATTTGTCCTTTGCTGCCTTAGACCCCTGCGTGGTATTCAGGGCTTCCAGAGTGCTTCCCTCGAGTCAGAAAGGAGCTAAATTCCCACTTGGGTCACGTTTTGCAGAGCGCTATGGCGTGCTTCGTTTGCAGGATTCCACCCTGCCCCTCGCTATGGTTCAGGATGTTCAACCCGAGCATTGTTGCCTTGGAAAGCCCAGCCTGGCCTGGCTGGTCCTGCAGCGCTGCCCTCCTTCCTAGGGCTGGGGCATATTCGGCACTAATACAAGAACGTGGTGTCAGTTATATAAAACAGCAGACCCTGGAGAAGAAAACAGAAATGACAGTGTGCGAGCTCTGTCCGTAAGAGCGAATCTCCGAGGTTTTGTCATTTTGATGAGCATATTATTTTTGCTTGGGAAATCAAAGAGCCAGCGACTCTGTTTATCCTCACAGAGTCGGAAAATGCCACTGCTTCAGCTTGCAATATGGAAGAAAGAGGAAACAACTGCACTTTTCTTGACTAATAACATTATTCTGACTTCTCCTAACTCACTATTACATGGGAACGTGTCATTACGAGTGGCAAATCTGACAGTGTAATATCAGTTTATGGAAATTCAGTTCTAAGAAAGATGTCACCCAGACAAATTATTCCCTGTTTTAACTTGCCCTTAGACCAGATTTTCTTGTTCATTAACTACAAAGTTGAAAGCATCAGAAAACTATTTAAATACACACTAGCGTTTCTTCTTATTACTAGTTTTCCTTTTGTATGAGTCTTCATTAGCAGCAGCTCTCATGGTTCAAACGAGGTAGCCCAGCACTTGAGGGGCCATTGCTCTCTGCTTGGGCTTGTTGGAAGAAGAAGCCACTTCTACTACATTAAGATGATTTTGCCCCTGAATTTTCCTCATCCTTATCCTTGCAGTTAGGAAAGAAAACTTTCTGTGCTTTAGTTATTAGACAATTTAATATTTAGGAAATCTTTCTAGAGAAGTTGTTGAAAAAGGCAGGTAAGAAGGACCAAAACCATGACTGTCATTGCAGTTTCTTGCAGTTGTTTTTGAAATATGCAAAGGATTTGTTTTCTGCATGTTTCGTAAAATACTACTGCAAATATTATGCTTTTTTTTTGCAAGTTCCTGTGCCCAGCAGTGACACTGCTGCTGTTTGCACCCGTGACAGCAGCTGGCAGAGCTGGCTCTGCCCAGGCTCTGCATTTAGTAACTGCTTTGAGCCCTGTCACTCTGCATTTGGCTGGACCTCAGCAAATCCAGTGCTTGAAAATGGATGCAGCCAAAGCATCTTCTCCTCTAACCTGCATCATTAGCATCTAGATTGTTTTATTGTCATTACAGTTATATAGAAGCTTAAACTACATTAGACAATAGTGGGGAGAGGGGAAGATAAGGATGTTATTCCCCAAAGCAGTGGGGCCAAGAATTATTTCTCACACTGAAATATTTCCACTTGAAATATCTTGGTTGACAGCAGTGAAAATAAATTCTTTTGCTTGATTTGTATTACTTGAAGCTTAAAACGATCTTGCAATATTGGCACAATCTTCATGCTTGCTAGGTTGGGCTTTGCATCCCTGTGCCCTAACAAGTGACATGGTTTGTCATGGCCAGTCATGGTTCAGCAGAAGTGCCAGCGCTTGAATTGGAGAAATCCCAAATTCTGGCATTGGGATTATAAATCCTGGATGTGTCTGCGTCCCCAGGAAAGATTATTCTGGCTGAACATTCCCTTCTGTGTTTATTGGCTTTCCTGGGTAGATTGCAAAGCAGTTCAGCAATACTTTGTCACAGTATAGTAGCAATTTTTCCTGAGACAAAAAGCCTCTGGAATCTAACAGTGTTCTTAATGGACTGCAATTATTTAATATTGTAGTAGGAATGCAGCCTAACCCAGATGGGCTTTTCAATGGAGATCGTAATGACTGTAATTGCAAAAGGATGCCTTGCTGAAGCAGAAGCTGCCAGATGCAATGCCGTTCTGCTCTAAAAAGGTCACAGTAAAAGGGACATTTAAATTAAGTTATAAATTACAATTGAAGAACAATATTTTGATGAGCGAGACCAGAGATGTCAGGGCTGCGAGATGTAATTCATGGGTTCATTACGGAACAGGGGTGCCTGACAGCTGAGCCGTGCCAAAGGGAGGATTTATTTGCAACCTCACGCAGCCAGAAAACGGCAGCGCAGCCGAGGAGCTGGAGCAGCAACCTGGAGCTCGCGGGGCTGCGCGCGCATCAGACCTGCCTGCAATCCACGCTTGTTTAACGACTACCACAATATAAATGCAATTCCTAGACATGTGCACATTAAGAATTGTTGTTTAATTTAAAAATCCGCGATGCCAAAGTTCTATTTTCTTTGTACATTTGCCTCAATTCCTTTAGCTGCAGGTTTATGCCTCCGTAGTGTCGGAACGGTTTGGAATTTGGATAGCAGGGGGAACGTTAAGGACAATGATTCTCGAGATGACAGGGTAGTAATCCAGTGTTTATAGCAATACCTTGAAAAGTTCAAGCAGAAGTTAATTAAACCGTAGGCAGTCATCATTAGCTGTTATTTATATGTTCAAGTTGCTTGCCAATAGAGTGCTTATATATATTAAATGACTGAAAGTAATAAGCAGAGAATGATCCATCAGCCAGATTAAAGGAAATAAATTTAACTCTGGCACTTACACAAAAAAATATTTTTCTTTTGCTGCATTATCCTATACCTGAACGTAATCAAAGCATTTTTTTTCCTTGTGAAAAGTCATTTTTTTTCATGAGGGTCTAAACCTGTATCAGTACTACTAGCTTCACGTTTGTTTTTTTTTTTTTGCCTTTTACATGGCCATTTACTCACTTTCATGCTGTTGGGTTTTGTGATTGTTCTTAGCGTAATTGGTTGATCAAAAGGGGATGCTGCTCTTTTCTGTTGGCTATTTGGGCAGTTCTGATGCTCTGCTGCTGGTTCTGTGTTTGGGGAACCAGTGCAGTTGCCTGTTAGTCCAGCCCTCTCTTTTAGGACCTGTCTCAGTATTTGTGGATCCAACCGTTCGACCACTTGGGTTGCCAGGAAAAAACACGTGTTGTTCTCGAGGCAAAATAAAGGTTCTCCCCTTGTTACAAAGAGGCTTTGGCATTTCTGTGTGCCTGGGAGGGAGCAGAAGGGAGAAGAAGCAGAAGCAATGCTCTTTGAACCTCAGATTTCTCAAGTAAAAGCATCTTTTAGGTAATATCATGCACAGAAGCATTCGCTAGGTGAGCTGGCAAAGCAAACAGCCCTTCCTGCTTTCAGATGGTCTATTCCCAGTGCTGGAGTACAAACAAGGAGCAAAACCATTGCATCCCCAGTAGAAAAGACATCATCATTTTTATGCTTTTAAGGAGGCATTGTGTAACGCAGAAGGCTTTAAAAAAAGGTGATAAACACAGTTTTCAGGTTAGTAGTGGTGTTTGAATATTGGCACTGAGCTCTGACGCAGCTTCCTAATCTTACTTTAACTCGTGGCTTGTGGAAGGTGGCCTGAGATGGTCGTTTCAGCTGCGCAGAGCATTAGTCGTGGGAGCTGATGCTGCTCCTGGCAGCGCAGGCAGATTTATCAGGCAGCCCTCGGTTGTGCACGTGGATATTTTACCTGTTTTTCTTCCCTTTTTCTCACATTAGGTTACCAAGTTCATATTTGATTACAGTAACACCCCTCACAGTGCCCTTACTTTAGCTTCTGGCAAGGAAGAACTGAAGTCCAGGCAGCCAGTTGCTGTTTATTCTAAAACACAGCAGTTTATTCTAAAAAACTCATCTCTGCAGCGTTTGGAGGGCTTTAGCCATGATCTTTTACTTGCAGTGGCATTTAGCTCTTTTGAGCAGAAGTCCTTCAATAAATAAATTTTAAATGCACAGTAACTAGGTGGAGATGGAAGAGCACCTTCAGTAGGAACAGGTCTTGAGCTGATGATATGAGAATTAATATAAGGATGTGATTTCTATGATTGTTATAAATATAAGATGATCTGATGTATGCTCATCACTTTGGAAGAGGGTTACAGGGTGTCTTTTGAGCAGCCTCATGTCCAAAGAGTTGAGCACTTTCTGCTTTCATTGGAAACTGCAGGTTTTTGGACCTCAAACTGCCTATTTGAGGTGTTTAGTTACAGTACCTTTTTTTTTCTGGAAACTTAGCTCTTTAGTTGTTATAAAGGAGGCTAGAAATGACATAGAACGAAAAGTTGGCTGGCAGATGGAATAAATTAACCATTATTTTAAAAACATTGCGGTTTATGTGCAAGGTTATGTGTGGTTTACTAAAGAAAAATTAATTTCGAGGGTACTTTGTACCGCAGATGAATTAGCTTTATTGACTGGCACGGCTCATTCTGCAGCAGCCATGACTGGGAAGCCAAGGCATTAAGAAAATGGATGGGAAAATCGTGTCCGTGAGATGTGGTGTCCAAAGACCAGCGTTTCATAAAGTGCTCTGGAATGGCAGAGCCCCGGGGTTTAAGAAGCTTTATTTTAATATGTACAAGGATTGCAAATATAGAAATTATACATTTTTATATTTATAAATATATTTAAAGTATAATTTCACTTTCTACCTTGATTCAGATTTCTTAGTGTCCTAATAGAAATGACATAACCAGACCTAACAGAAATAAATGTGAGTAATTTCCTTGGAGTTCTGAAGAGTCTCCAATTCCTGCTTGCTGGATGAATGCAGGACAAACCCAAATTCTCATGACCATTTTCTGTGGAGTTGAGACACCGTGTGACCAGACCAAAGAAGAAATTGAAGAATCAAACAATATCGATAGGAAATACCTGGCGCTTGTGCATATGGAGACGCTTCCATGCAAATGGATTCTCTCTTCTGGGTCTGGGATGATATTTAGCTTATTGTCACCCCTTTCTTTTTTGCAACTTTCAGAAGACACCAAGTAGGCTCCTGATTAGTCCCTCTAGTTTCAAAATTCCCCTCTACTTGGAGGATAAGCAGTTTATAAATCTGTAGTTTGCTGAATGTCTTCTATCAAGAGCTAAGCCCTAGGACTTCTCATAAGTCAAGATTTATTGTTAAATAAGTTTTTTAGTTGTTTTTAAACCTCACCCTGATTTAAATGTGTCCTGTCAGTTCAGACAACTTTTGATCATACCAACACCTGCTTTTATGGTGAGAAAATAAGGTACATAATAGAACATGACCAGCTGAAGCAGTAATGTCAAATTAGCCATCCCTAGTTGCCTTCATGTTCTCCTGAAACTATTTCTAGAGGTTTTATTTCCCTTCTCCGTACTTGTTGTCCAGCAACTTGTGGATCTTTGCAAAACAGTTAATCAGAATCTGGTGAATGGGGAAACTTCACATCCAATAGCTTGCAATCCCTCCCTCCCATCTATTAGTTCTTCTTATATTAAATGGAGTAAGAGATCACTGCATAAAATAAATGCCTTTTGAAAAATATATTATGTTGGAACTTTTAAAAAATTACTTGCGGTTCCTAATGTGTAGAAAATATATATTTTTTAAATTAACCAGGAAGTCTCCAGTGCTTTATGGCTTCAGATGTCTTCTGGGAGAAATTGAGGAAGGAAGAGGAAAATGTGTTTGTTTTTAATGCTGTCTCTTCTACTAATAAAACCGAAATTACCCTTCAGGTTGTTTAAATTTCACTTCATATATCAAGAGTAAAAATAATTAGATGTAGAACATCTCATGGTCCTCTTTATTGTTTTTTTTTCCTTTAATATCAGATCACTGCTATTTCCAGCAAATGATGTATTTGTCTGCTTTGTTTTTTAGCTACATGAAAGTAACTACGATGCTGGGAAAGCCCTGCAGCGGCTGGTGAAGAAACCTGTGCCCAAGCTGATTGAGAAGTGTTGGACCGAAGACGAAGTGGTAGGAAAACTAATTATTCCCATGAGCTTTATAGTCCGTACTGCTTCCCCTTGCCTTTTCCTTTCTTTTTTCCTTTTTTTCCTTAAGAGGTCATCTTTATGGAATCCTCCTTTGCTGCACAGGATACATTTTTGCCCGCTTCTGGATTAGCGAACTCTTGTTCCGTACACAGAATATACTGCTGGTTTCCTGTAAATAGAGATTTTTTTTTTTTAAAGAAATAGCAGTGTTTGTAGGATTCAACACAAAACTCGTGTGTTCTGGCAATCGTTTGAATCCAAACAGGGCTGTGCAACCCTTGGCTCATCACATCTTGCAGCTTAAGCTTGATACTTGACTATACAAAGGGAAACACTAGTGTAATTTTAGTAGCCAGGAGAGGAGAAATGCTGAACAAGCTCATCTGGATCCCATCCTAAAAGCATTTTGTGTTTTTAATCCATGCTGACGTTAATTGTGCTTCTTAGCAAAATGGACTTACGTGAGAAATAACGTGCAAGAAGACAGGGCCTCTTCAGTAAGCTGACTAAGCTTGTGTGGTTTTGTGAAAATAGAATAAATGTATTTCTTAGCTCAATAATTAGGCAACAGTGTGCCCTAAAATAGCAAATCATATGGTTGGAATTTGGCTGTGATAAAACATGTATTACTTAAACCTCAGACATCAGCTACAGTTTCTGTGTTACACAATTTGGAAAGCTTTTTCCCTCCTTGATAACATACTGGAATAAATAGAGACAGAAATACAGCTTGTCATGTTTACCTACCACATACCCACATGAAACAACTCTTCTTGTATCATAAAAGGCGGCTTCATTCACAGTAAAAGTGAGACAGGACAAAGTATTTTTGAATTAACTTATAGTTAGTAAGTTAGTTTTTTATTAAAATAAAAATCTTGTTGTTAAGCTACTACTTAAGCTGATGCTGTAAAGTAGAACAAATTAATAATGGGTAAAATTTTCCAGTTCTAGCATTTTGTGTTTTCGTTTTTTTTTATGGTCCTGTTGCTTTGAACGTCCACTGGGGAGTTTTCCAGTGAACGTGTGTGCTTCCCTTCTCCTTACATAAACTGTTTTTGCAAGAGCTGGGTTAGGCCAGGCCATATAAACCCATATTAAAGGAGGCTTATTCGGGAAGCCAACAAAGAACCTTTGTGGGAAGGAGACTGCCCCAAGTCGGGGGCTAACGCAGCAGCACAGGAAGGCGAGGATGAGTAAAAAGCCTAGAACACAGTTTCTTAACAAGGTTTACAATCTCCTCCTAAAAGGGCATTTTGTTTAGAGCACCGACTGTCGGAATGGATATTTCAGGAGTGCCATGTTCTCTCTTCAGTGTGTTTGTACATGTGCTGCTTTTACCTCTGCTTTTTCTGCGTGTATTCTTTCCCTGAAATGGTTGATTATAACTCCCTGGAGTGATTAATTGTACAGGGGCAACTGCTCTTTGTGGAGGAAGTTTGTCACTCGCCTTGTCTTTTCCATAAGCTGCACTTTGAGAGCGTCGTAGCTGCTGCAGCTCAGGGGTTTTGATCAGCTCATGTTAAATGATAGAGAATGGAGCCTGACGATTAAGAAAGCAGCAAAGTTTATTGGCAAGTGAAACATTACTCCAAAAGTGCAAGCTCTGTGAGTACAGAATAATGATCATTAACTCCATAAATCATTGTCAGTCTCAGGGCGTTTTATCATATTTGTTCTTGTTCTGTTCCATCCAAGTTTCCAGAAGTATTTGGCAGCCTTCCAGCCTCAGCAGAGCCAAAGATCAAACTGTGCTCTTATTTATAGAAAGCGAAGCTCCACCTGCAGAACTTCAGAGCCTGCTTGTCTCTGGTGGCTTGCAGAAAGCTCCAGATTCCAGCAGCTGCACTGCGCTCCCGAGCACTTCGGCGACCTGCAGAGTTTTCCCTTGTTCTTGGATCTCCACATGGAGAAGGACATCGTGCATCACCGCAGGGTGCTGGAGCTCTTGCAGGATCTCCATGACAAACTGGTTTTGATAAGAAACCACTGCACAGATGTGTCAAATGCAAAGTCTGGCCCAAACCATCCCATTTTGGTGCAAACCCTAAGTGTGTCTCACGATGGGGAGTGGTGAGGAGCCTGTGGCTGGGGAAGAAAGACACATCTGAAAGTGGAAGGCCCAGGTTTAAACAGCGTCACTGATTCTGCCGGGCACAGCATTAGTCTGTCCTTGTGCCTGGTGACCATCTACTCACTCAATTTTCCCAATTCGTATAAATAAATGGGCAGATATCAGACCCCCTTCCAGTCCCCTTAGCCAAGAAGGGGTCTGGCTGATAGGAAACCAGGTGTCGTGTCCGTTAGCAGTTGGGCTGGATGAAATGCACTTGATTTCGTTGTGCATGTGATACAGCACTGCATGAATAACTCAGATTCATTGGAGTTAATGTTTATTTTTTTCCTGTGGACTATGTGTTGTCCAAAAATTAAGCCTTGTTTGTTAATTAAAACAGCTTTCTGTTGGCTCTGGCCAAGCTATGTAGAAGGAGCAGCCCACAGTGTGATCAGAGCTAATTAAAATAAAGGATGGAAGGATGGAAGTTAGGTTATTTTTCCTACCGAAGATGTGGTTACAGAGGTTTAGATCGAATTAAATAGAGGATAAAATTTACCAGTGATTGAATTAAAGGGAAGGCTCTTGTAAATATGAAGATGGAGCATGGTGCCTCCTTTGTGCTTCTGCATCTGTGGCTGTTTTTAAACCCTTCTCCTTCCAGTGTGTGAATTGAGGGGCGCCCTGTGAAAACCACATTCTCCTGCTCCGAGTGGCTGAGAAGCTGCTCAGGGCCCACGTCCCTGCAGCCCGAGCAGCAGCTGCTCCCTGGTCATAGAGGTTGGTCCTTCAGCTGGCGGCATCGATCTCCGGCCGGGGCGGTGAGAAGGGGCTGGCGTCTCTTGCAGCGCTGCTGAACGCACTTTTGCAGACCCATTTATTGAGCACTGGTCGGGTAAAACTGCATTTAAGCCCTTTCTAGGCTTGCAACATGCTGCAGCATCGCCCTGTAGTCAGAAATCTCTGCTAGGAAGGTAGCTGGTTAAAGAATCTTTTCCAGTTGGAAATATTTCACTGAAACTGTGCTTTGAAACACTGGTTTGCAGCTTGTTGTCTATGGGGAAGCAAAGATGCATATTGCAAAAGGAAAAATACGTATGCATGATAGGACTTAAAAGGAATAGAAATTTAATTAAGTATTTTTGTTTCTTGGGATTGTGCAATTCTTGTACAGTCGCTTATTGCAGCTGGTAAACAACTGTACAAGTACAAAACATTCGGTTTTAGATATTGTTATTAAAACACAGAAATATAGAACTTGAGGAGCGTTTCTTAGGCTGTGATCTCACAACTCAATCTGAATGTTTAGATGAGATTTTGGAGGGCCTGGGGGCTAAAGGAGAGCCTGGGGGCATTTCTGCTCTTATTTGGAGAACTCCAGTCCTTAAAACTCTTATTTAAAAATCATGATCCTGAGCATGGGGGTGACAGAGGAAGTGTTATGATTTAATTTTGGCTCTCAAGTTTGATTTTAGAATATACAGCAGTATCTTTAAGAAGTAAGTATAGCTGCAGCAAAGCTGAACCGCCAGCTCTTGTCCTTGGGATACCCAAACTCTGGTATTTGCTTTCCAGAAATGCCAGATATGGAGCTAGGGTCTTCAGCTCCATTCAGTGCAGGTTGAATTAAAGACCCACATTTTATAGTGTAGATTCTGTGGAACTATTTCACAAGAATAATTGTTCTTATGTAATTCCTACTATCTTGGGATAAAATCTCTGAGAACAGCTTTTCAGTGATGAAAATATCTATAATTTCAGTGATATTCAGCATAATTCTCAACTTGTTCTAGGTCAAAAAAACAGTTGTATGTGCCCACTTCTATTTCAGATAAATAACTGATCAAATGACCACCATCTACAAAAATATCTGTTAATTTAATGAAATGATTTTTGCCTTGTATATTGGGAAGGGTGAAGGAAACAGTCCCTCTCTGGCTGTTCTTTACATAACAGCCATCTGATGTGATCCTGCATTTTTGGTTCTTTACTCAGTTTATGCTTTTTTTTCTGCCTCTTTATCAGGAGCGCCACCAAAATCAATAGGTCTCACAAAAGAGAGAAATACGAATCAGAACTAGAGGAACCGCTAGTTTATTAGGTTTTTAATTAAACATGATGAACACATTTTAAATAACACAAAGGCCTCGGGCTGAGCTGCATCTAATCGAAACAGATTAAGTCACCCGTCCACACTTGGATAGTTATTAATTCTGTTTATTTATGCATGCTAGCTGAAGGCAGAGTTCACTGCTGCTGCGGTGCAGCTTATTGCACAGGGACAGCTCTGCTGCATGGCCCTGTGCTCCTCATTAGCATTCAGGTGTTGATTATGAGCAACGTTGGTGAGGCTAATTGAATTATCTTTAAAATTCAGGGCTGTTTCTTCCTTGCAAAGTTCGGGGAGGCAGGGTGAAACAGTAACCCTATTTGTGGGGCACTTTTCCCTTTCTTCTGCTTGGTCCCATCTTTACAACTGGAAATTTCACATTTCCTTAGGGTGAAGGTTTGTTCCTTTTGCATGTCCACGTGCCAAGCTGTGCATGACACATGATGACGTCCTTCTTAATTGGCTTTTATCAGGAAATCTCCTGCCCTTTCAATATCCTACATTGCTTTTCATGGAGACTAGTTGATATAAAAACAAAAAAAGCCTCCTAAATTTATGTCCTAGCACAGTTAATCCTCCGGGGTGATAAAATTTATGAACTTGCAAATCTGTGTACACGGCCAATTAGGGTTTAAAGCACCCACACCTGGCTCCAGTCTGATGCTCATTTGTCAAACACAAGTGGGGATCCTTCTGCCAGGAATGACAGGATCCGGCAAACTCATTTCTTAACATATTTGGGAGTAGTTCTGTAATCCAGCGTGTCTGGTTGTGAAATTACTTATGCACAGCACGGATCCTGCTTTGCCTGGCTTCCTCGCCTAGAATCATTTCAGCTGTCTCTCACCTGCCCTTTTTGGACTATCTGCTCAAGAAAACATTGTTTTTATTGCTCCCTCCTTTGAAGCTGAGCTCTTCAGATAGGCTGCAACACAGAGCTGCTTGCTCGGGCAAAAATACCATGAATTTTATTTACTGTTTGAGGCAGCGATAGGAAATGTAATTCATAGCAAAATCAAAGCGGAGTCTGTGGAACAGCAAGAAGGGAGAATCGAGGGATGTTTGAAGCGGAGGCTGGGGCTGTGGGGCTACATTGCAGTAACTGAGTGGAGGGTAAGAGATCAGCCCCAGCTGCCTTTTAATTTTTATCTGCAAAATGTAGATATTACACCTGCATATAGTGGAGTGATGGTTGCTATTAACTTAAAATTCTCTGGACTTTTGTTGGAAATTTTGCCTTCCTAAGGATATAATTTGTGCCTGTGTTAATTGGGAACTGTTGAAAATTAACTGAGAATGAAATTTTAAAGTCGCTGTGCAGCAAAACCTCTGCTTTAAGGATAAATAAGATTTGAGTTTAAGGAGAAGTGCGGAAATAGGACTTAAACTGCAAAAGAACCCTCGTTTGTCACATTAAAAGGAATGACGAGGAATAAAATTCTTTTTTCCTTGGGGAAAACAGCTGTCACTTAAAAGTTGCATAAAATTGCAGGTACTTAACAGGCGACAGGTATACAGAATTACAAAGTGTAATATAGCTAGCAAATAAAAGGTGTAATATGTCTAGAAGAGGTGAATTTAGTCCAAACACAGTTTTTAGACAAAAGATATCAGTCTTTTTGATTGTGATTAACTTGCGTCAGCATTTGATGCGAGCCCTGGTTTAAAGGGATCAATATTGTGCACACAGCACTGGGTTTATTGTCAAGTCCTTTCGGAAATGAGTCAGTGAATTAAAAATCAATTAGACGTGCAGAAAAGTTTGTGTAGGGCAATCAATTTTGTCCTTTTAGTTTGCAGAAAGATTCCATTGTTTAACCAGCTGTGAAGAGGAATGAATTTTAAAGGCCTCCAGCACATGAGATGGCCCAAACGGGGGAGGCGAATAGATTCCCCCCCTCCAAAAATACAAAATAAAAGCAAAACAAAACAAAAACACCCACAGCATTTCATGTTCAGCAAGGGCTGCCTTTGGGGATAAATCTATAAATCCCGTCAGTGACCTTGGCTTCAAAACGGGCGATTTCACTGCTTTTGCTCATCTTGATCATTCCACGGCTGTCCAGTAAGTTAGTCTCCTCTTAACAATATCATTATATTTTTGTTTGCTGTGTTTAACTGCCATATGTTTCTTGATTCATCGCGACTTTGCCTCCTGTGGAATATTTTTAATCTATTAAGCACTTACCATATTGCTGATCCCCCGAAATAATACAACAAATATTTACCCTGGCCGGTTGCCACGGCTTAGAGGGCTATTTCTGTGCGGGGACGGGAAGCTAAACTCTAAACTGCGAGCTGAACTCCAGTATAAACTAAATAATTTTTAGCTCCTCAAAGAAGCTGGTGTTTTGTTTTGCCTTTTAAAGCCGAGCAGGGTTTGCAATAGGGACGCAGAAGCCCGTGGACATATTTCACTGTTGCCATGGGGAAAAAGAATCCGCCGCTTGAAAGATTAATAAATACTAGAGCGGCTGATTGTCGAACCCGGGGTTTTCATCTCATTTTCAAGGGCATCTTAGAAACGGAGCTCGCTTTACATTTCCGAGCCGCCTCCGTCATCTTCCCGTGGCCGTTTCCAAATGGGAACAAGGCACCGGGGCCTCGTGTGGTTCTGCCGTAGGGGCAAGTGGGTGTTTTATTGATGAAGAGGGGCCCAAAAGCTGCTTTGTGGGTCCTGAGCAACAGGCGGGAGCAGGGGGACATCGGGGGGTACCCGAGGAGATGCCCATGGTCTGCAGGGCCCTGCGTGTCCCACGCTGCTCCCTGGCTGGCCTTGTCCTGCTTGGTGACACTCTGCAGCGCCCCGGTGCCCGCAGAGCGGTCTCGGATCTGGTTTAAATGTCCCCTTTGCCTTTTGTCCCACAAATGGAGCAGTGGATTAATAGGAGCGACGTGTGGAGCTTTGGGAGCTGCCAGGGTTGAGGCTTCAGCTGTAGCCGGGAGAACCACGTGGGTGAGCGTAAACCTTCATCTCCAAGAGCGTAACCGTTCATCTCCAAGACACTTCTCACACTTTGCTATCCAGACCAAAATCAAATCTATCCCAAGTTCTTAGATACCTGGTTCATGTTCCTCAGTGGGCATTACCCCCTAGTAATTTGGTTTTTAAGTATGAGAAATGAAAGACATGTTGCTTAGCCCTTTATTTCAAAAGCTTTTTCGTGTTTGTTTTGGAAGGGCTCCAGATACAGAGGTTCAAATTTAGTTTCACCTTTTCTAATGGCTACAGAGGGGTCACAGGGACCCAGTGAAGGACACCCAGAGCTCTTGGTTTGGTGTCAAGGTTTTGCACTGGTCTTTGTGGAGAACTGCAGTAGTTGGGTTGAGTTTGTCTTGCAGCTGCTAGGAAAGATGAGCTGGAAGTGCAGTCCTGTAATAAATCATAGTGAAATTCTTTGATATTTTCTGTGTCAAGTGTTTGATAGAAACATCTAGCATCTTTTCAAGTAATTTTGATGTCTTTTAGGTTGGTAAATCTACTTTATGGAACAGTTCTGTCAGATCCATAGATTTGATCTACAGAGTATTAATTGCATAGAGCCCAAGAATGCGTTCCTTGATGTGGCAAACCGTTGTGTGCTGTTATCTAAACCAGGGAAATGGCAATTTGTTGTTCCTAACAAGATGTGCTTTAAGAACACACACAAATGCCCAAGCGAGGTGATGTTGACTCTAGCTCGGAGAGACAAGTTGATTTTTCCGCTCGTCTTTTCCTATTGATACCTTGGCTCTCTGTTTCAGCCTTGACTTTAGCTACAGTTGAAAAGCTCTTCAGCTGAGAGCAGCTCTAAAGATGCAGTTGTTTTGATACGTGGACTTTTTATCTCTGGTGTCTTACTCGGAAATGGAAAGCTTTGCCTTTGAGGACGCTCCCAGGCCCTCTCCTGCTGCCGGGGCATCCTTATTGCAGTTGGGTTCTCGCTTGTTTTCTAGCGAGGTGAGAGTTGCTCTTGGGGGAAGTTGTCTCAAGTTCTTGGGGCCTTTTGGCATCTCCTCCAGCTCTAGCAGTGGTCTGGGAGCTCCGGTTCTGCCCACAGCTCTTGTGTTTTTAGGTTTTCTGCCTTGGTCCCATCCATTTGGAGTGAAAGGAGGCTGTTCTCAGTCTCCCTGTACCTCCCTAGCCTGTCAAGGACTCAACACAAGGAGAAGAGCAAGCAGGGCACACTCAGCATCTGGCAGGGTTACACCCGTTACCAAACGAGCAGAGCTGCAAAAAGGTGAGAGCAGTTTAGAGAACAGGTGGGCAGCTTAATCCGGGCTAATTTTTGCTGCTTCTGCTTGGCAGGGCAAACAAATTAAGCCCTCCGTTGCGGTGCAGCAGCGATAGGTGAGCGTGCCGTGGTTGCTGGGGCTGCATGGAGGCAGCGCAGAAGTCACGTTCCTTTCTCGACCAAGTCATAAATATGGGAGAACACAAGTTTTTATTCTCCAAAATGGCAAGTTGTAATTAAGGTACTAATTTGTAGCAAGGCTTGTGGCTGCTTAGAGCTCTTCTTGGCATCTGCAAACAATGGAAGAGAGAAGAGTGGGAGGCGGAAGGAGGAAAATCAAATAGATTTGTCCACTTGGCTGTGGAGGGCGCATGCCATGAGCTGCCATCTATGAGAGTCTCGGGATAATAAGATTTTTGCAATAGAGCTTTCTTGAAGCTTTGGTTTTAGTGTTGGAAAGGGCTTGTTTTTAATGAGCAGTTTGATTTTTCTAATGATTATGCAAACAAAAGAACAGGAATAGCCTTTTGGAGTGTCACTAGAATTGCAGTGGTCCTGCCCGACAGCTCATCTGAGACTTCTTTAATACGGACCGGTGGCCGTGGCAGCGGAAAGTGACAAAAAGCTTTTTGAAATCGGGGTAGTGACACAGTTCATATTTAAGAAACTCTGATTACTGTCACAACACGGATGCTCTGTGTGCTTTAGCTCTCAGGACTTATCTTCCCTGCCCTAGCATAAGCAGTGCAAGTGCCAAGATCCACCTCATTTGCAAATTCTGTTTGCATGATAAATTTTATTTTTCTAATCTTCCCCATCAACAGCACCAATTTTTTAAGTCTTTCAGACAACATAAAAATGCATTTTAATGAAGCAAATTATATAGCTTTGTCTCCTTTTGTGCATAAGTGGGGCGGCCATATTCAATTAGGCTGAAAAATGATCATTTGTTCCATTACAGGCTGTAACGGAGCAAGCGCGGACCCTGCGATCCATCACCAGTTGCGCAGCTTTATGTTACTTAAATCACTTGCCATCCTGTCAATGACTCCGAATCCTCTCTGGGAGCCATTATTTAATTTAAGTTTGTGGAGGTGTCACTCGTTTGATAATAGGCTGCTTCTGCAGCAGACACCGCGCGACTAAATATTGATCATCTTCTGCATCCGTCCACGGCTCCTAATTAGTTAGAAGGGTAACAGCACTGGTAAAGCTAATGATTATATTGCCATGAGAAGAATGTGACAGCAAACGGGGCCTCGATGCTGAGGATTTGCCTGCACCGAGGCAGTTTGCTGGAGCTGGGAGCTGAATTCCTGCTCGTTGGGGCTGTGGTTTTGCCTCCGTGCTGGTGCCCAGCTGGGTTTGGGGTTTCGCTGCAGCTTTTACTGCCCTCCTGGCACCTCCTTGTCCTCTTGCCGGCCATGTGCGGCCACCACACGCTTTTCCATGTTCCTTTTCCTCCTCCCTTCCCCCTGTGCCTGCGTATTCCTAGTATCCTCTTGGATTTATGTGGCTTTTAGGCTGCATGGGGAGATGGATGAGGCAGCGGCTGGTGCATTTAGAGCAGTTGGGAAGTACTGCGGCACCAGGGTAACTTCAAGCACTCGAATCAAACGCCCAGTTTGTGACTATTGAGGGAGGTAAGAGAGAGCGGGTGGCTTTGGGATGCATATTTTGGGAATTAATTTGTGTGTTACGGAAGACACTGTCCAGTCCTACATGCCAGGTCATTTCCATAGTCCTCCCTTTCAAGCTCCCATTGCCAGAGGTGTCCGCGGTGGTTGAGGTGCCCCCGCTGCTCCTTTGCTTCCACCTTTTCCTTTTTCTTCTTTTTCTCCCTTATTCAGGGGCTAATTTTTCCTATTTGGCAGGGGCTCCTCTATTCCCTCCCTCCCACAGAAGAAGAGGGAACTTATGAATCATCTGCCTCTTTTTTTAAAGCCACTTTTAAGCATTGCTGCCAAGATGACCGTGTGAGCCAACAGCTTCCCAGTAACTGGATGACCCCGTTGCACAAGCCAGTCGGTCCCTCGTAATTAGCAAACTGCGCCGAGCTGATCAGCATGGTCAAACCCACCCTTCTTGCTTGACTCTTGGAGTCTGGGTGCCCAGTAAAGTCGTAGATACCGGATCAGAATCTTGATATTAGGGCAGCCTTGGTGCTGTGTGCGTTACCTTCTGGTTATTTTCCTACTTTGATATAAGAAAAGTCCTATTGAGGATATGTTTCTTAGCCCAGAGTTTGATTTTATGGGTGTCACTGTGCCCCATAGCCAAGCGTGCTGCATCAGGTGCCCCTTCAGCACAGTGCAGTCCGTGGCAGATTTATCCTGAGAGAAATCCCGGGAATGTGCAGAGCCTCCTGTCAGTTCAGCAGGAGCCGCGGGCTGGACTGTATTTGGGAGCTGGAGCTCGAGCGTGGGCCGCGTTGCTGTGAACAGCCCTGCCGCTTCCTCGTTTATGTGCAGAGTCACCCACAGGAGCATCTGCCTTGTCCAATCTCCTCGGGGATCCTGTCACCATTTTGTCCCCTTGTTCTTGGATGTGTTCGTTGCTCTGCAGCACGGGAGCCCTTCAAGTGGTTTCATTCCCTTCCTTCAATCACCTGCAGAAAGTCGCTGTTGGGAGGCAGTTCCGACTCCAGAATAATTGACAATAATGGTTGAAATCCCCACGGAGCCGTATTTCTGCGAGAGGGAACCTCCACTGGAAATAATGTTGGAGTCTTGAAAGGATCGTACAGGAGATTTGCAGTAGTCAGTGCAGCTTTTTTGTGTATAATGCTACAAATTGAGTGAAAGGACGAAACATGTTGCCGTGAAAGGGAACATCGCCCTTGCATAATAGTGTTTCCTGAGCGTGATCTGTATAGCGGAAGGATGGATTTTGCAAGAGAAAGAAAATGGAAATGTTCTGGTGCTCAAGACAACACCAGCTCTCCGGTGTTTCTAGCATTCTGTTTTCTTAAACACCAGTGACACATTGTCCAACTTTCTGCTTGTTCTTTAGCTTTGATGTACGAGAAGGCTGTTCTGTATATTAAATATTACAGGTACAACTTGAACTGAATTTCTGAAAAAGAGACCCAAGTTATCATCAAAAGCTTTCTGTTGTCTCTTGGCAGGACTGAATTATTTGTAAATAATAATGAATAATAAAATATCAGTGTGGGCAGCCGGTGTGTGGCTGGTGGCACCACTTCAGGCTGGTAGAGTAGATGCTTGCACACGTGGTAAACACCCTTCCTACTCGCCCTGCTGCTCAGAGCATCCTTGGCATCGCCTTCTGCTCAGGAAAAGGAAAGTTGCTGTGTATATGTGTGGGTATATGTATATATATTGTGAGTATATATATATTTGTGTGTATATATACATTTTGTGTGTATTTTTTCTCCTCCTGCTGCTGCTTTAATATCGAGGTCTGCTCTTGGCGCAGGGACGTGGCTGTCACTTGCTTTTCCCCCTCCAAAAAAACCAGCTACGAGGCAGGAAGGGCCTCAAATCTGCACGAGCTGCTTTGGGGAGGGAGCTGAAATCCATCCCGTGGTAAAAATAGCCGGGGTGAAATCCTGGCACGCCGAGCGCGCGGGCGCCGCCGGCTGCGGACAAGCCCCAGGGCTCTCGTGTCACCTTTGATATCGGGTTGCCTTTTGGATGGATTTGGTTTTTTTTCCATCAATCCTCGACGTGAAGCGCAGGAGGGAAAAGAAGAATTTTGCTGGAGCCGGGCACGACCCGCTCACTCCTGCTCCCACTCACATGATCCCAAGGGAAAGCGGATAACCTTGACCTCGGGCAGCGTGTTCCCAAAGAGGTATCCCCAAGGACCAGTGAGATGCACAAAGCCAGGCAATGAGGGTGTTTTTATGCCCTGCAAAGGGTGAGGGGTCCACTCTGCCCTCCCGCATAGCAATATAAATCCTATTGCGAATTCTGCACAAACGCACTTGCAACTAGTAATCCCACTCCGCATGCAACCTCATTTAGCCAACTGTGTATGCAAATGTGCTATTAATGTGTTTGCACGCAGTATAAATATACAAATCTAATCTGTTTATATATGTAATTTACACACAGCTGTGCTCGTGCGCACTTACCACCAATATTTGGAGCAAGCGAGAGGTGCCCTGGGAGATCTGGTGTTGCAAACAAAAGGCACCGGAGCGGCCCCATGGAAGGGCATCGTTATGGGTCGGCATTTGCCGACATTCCCTTGAGGTGATTTTCCATCCGTGTCGATGGTGATGGATACGTGGAGCAGGTTCCAGTTTCCCCTGCATCCGTAACAAGAGTTTGGTCCCAAATCCTTCCCGCAGGGTTGAATTTTCCGCAGGGTTTAAGGAAAGGGAAGTGATGCTGTAGGGAGGGGAAGCAAAATGTTGAGCAGCCTTAAATCTTTCAGCTGCTGGAGGTCTTGTCAGATCTGTTGATAAAGGATATTTGATCTTGCAGGCATATGGTGTTAAGTGATATATGATTTTTATCTATGCAGATGCCCAGAAGAGGTGGTGTGGATGTCTAATGAGAGCATTAATGCTTTTAATATAGACTCTAATCTTAGTGGATGCCATCCAAATATCTTTACATTTCCCCCCTATATTCAAAAAGAGTTAGAAATAACAAAATAACAACATTTTCAAAGTACCACAGAGCTTAAGAGGGCAACTCTGCCTTATCACCATTGAATTTTTCCATTGAAGTCAATTGGGAAGAGAAATAAATAGATTAAAAGATGGCCAGGTTTGGCGGAGAGGAGCAAACTTCACCTTTATGGAGGCAAAAGGAGGATGACGCCCAGGGAAACTGTACAGAGGGTCTCGCATTGAAATAACTTTGCCGTAAGGGTGATTTTTGCAAGCTCGCTGTTAACCAGGGTAATGAAGAGCAGCGCAAGGATCTCCTGCTAAGGGTGGAATTGCTGGCTACTTCAAAATTAAAAAAGAAGAAAACATTAAACGGAGTTATGGTTGTGACAGGAAACAATAAAACAAAGGAAGTTCAGACGAGGTTGAAGCACATCCTGTGCTCCCAGCAGCGGGGCGGATTAAAGGACGCGGCAGAGGCCTGAATGTGCAGTTTTCCTGACAGCTCCTCTTCCCAGCGGGCTGATTCCTGCAGAGCTTTCACGGCGGCTTCCCGGGGTCGCCGTGCTCGTTCCTGCTGCTGGTGGAGCCCAGGGTATCCGGCCACAGTGGGGCCAGTGTGGCGAGTCCCTTTGGGCATGGGTGTTCTGCCTTAACTTTAATTTTAGAGCCTCCCCCTCCATCCTCCCCTGTCTCCACCTGCGCCTCCATCACGCAGCCTCCCCAAGCACCTGCAATCCCTTTGAGCCTAAAAATGCAGCAGAAATTAGCCTTGCTCTTCTGTTACAGCCACATAGAGTCTTTGGGAATAAGGCAAGCTCTAATTCGCAAGAGATGCTTCGTATCGTTAGCTTAAACCATGTTCAAGTGTCACCTCAAGGAAGCCATCAGGATATTCCTGTTCCTAGAGGACAATATGGAGCTTTTAACCTTATCAGCAAATATCTTTATTTGCGCTGTATACACATAAGTACAATGCTAAAAGCCCGCCAAGGTTTTAATAAAATGTACTCCATGTACTGAAATTCAGCCAATACACATATACAATGTCTGCCGGCTTAAAAAATTACTGTTTGGGGCAATCTATAAATGTGTGTTGCACGCCAAGAGGAGCTTTGCAGATGCAACTAAATCTCATTTCCTTTTCAGAACAGCTGACATAATTTTTAATCTTGTGAAATTTAAGAAATCAAGATGCTTTCCGCATTTAGCTTTTATTTGCTGTTAACTGTTGAAACTCCTTAAAACGTCTTCCCACATTTACTGTGGAACTAACTGAGGTCTAATAAATTTGGAAGATGGCAGCTTGAATTTGGCAACTGCCTGGAAAATCTCAGGCCTTTTGCAAAATATGCTCTAACTTTGTCCCTTTCATGATAGCAAAACACATAGTGAAAATCACACAGGGATTTCCATTGTAACTTTCATTTTTATATGCTCATACTGTAAGGAAAGCTTTGAGAGAGGAACTTTCTGTTCTCGGACATGGTCTGAAGACGGGATTTTTCAGAACTGAGTAAAAATGCTTAGGTTTTGGAACAGAAATGCTCTGTGTGTGTTTGTAAATATATGGCATTACAAAGGACTTCTTATTAATTAACCACCTGGGAGTTGTACGAAGGACATGAAATAACAGAAAGAAAATACATTTGGAGAAAACACATTTGATCCAAACCTGAGTGACGCATCCCCTCAGAGGGGACGTATTAGCAGCACTTACAAAGTTACAGTTTTGTCAGAGTGTTACTGCCTTTTTGAAGCCCGTGAGGCTTTGATTCGCAATTCTTTAATGGATTAAACAGGTTATTTTGTGTTGCAGGTTTTTGTGTAGTGCAGTTGGATTTTTAAACCATTATGTTTTCCTTGCGTGCTCTTCAAGCCAGGTCTATTTTAGATTCCTCCAGTAAATAAAACCAAACTGCTCCCCGGTTCTGCACCCGGGCTGCAGCATCTCAACGTGCAGATTTTCAGCGTGCGGCGGTAAATTTTTCCCTGCCAAGTTGTAATCTCTTGATAATAGAAACCCTGACGCACAACCCGAACTGCAGCCTCGCGCCGGCATTATCGGCGCGTTGATAAACACCATCCGCGCGCTCTTAGTCACAACCTAATGGCTTTGTGTGTCTTGTCAGGGTGTTTGTTTCTTGGGATAATATACGGGACCCGCAAACAACACATATGCAAACATTAACATGCTCGTGCCTTGTTCTTGCGCGCTTATTTATGGCTCCCTGTTTACGCATTGGAGCAGGATGCTGGAGAAGCTAATAAATTACATTGGAGAAGCTCAAATTGTAAAATAGCAGGAGGAGATGCTGTGTTGGGGCCGGTCAATAGCCATGGTAACCACTTCATCACACAGAACTGTCGCCTGTCGGCACCGACGGACCCGGGAAGCCGCGGGATTTCCTGGTGCTGCTGCACGGCAATAATTACTCCTCGCATTCATGTCGATTCTGTGCAGGTTGTCTGCAGTGCATAGTGATGCTCCACAGCGCTCTGGAGTAAATAAGGTTTTAAATTTAAGAACGGTGGTAAAACCGAAGTGCATTTTTAAAAGTGGTGAATTTGGATTTTTAAGCCATTATGCCCTAAAGCCACTTGCATGCTTTATAAAACCTTCCTCGTGCATGCATAGGATTAAGGGCCACCGTTGGAGCATCCCTCCCGTATTTTAAGGCTGTTTTAATCCAGTAGCTCCCGTTTTCAGATGCCTTTTGCAGGCAGAGCGCCTCTCCCGCCCCGTTAAAATGCGGAGCTGAGGTCTGGTGCATGGGATCTGCTGCGCGTGGTTTGTGCAGCCTGTCTCGCAGCACAACAGGTCGCCCCGGGTTTGCTGCGCAGCTCCGCGCTCGGCTCTTTTATAGTGGAAAATTTGAGGCCTTTTTTGTGCCCGACTGGGTGAGAAGATGTGGCTGTTCTCATTGCAAGGTGTGAGTGTGATATGTGAATTAATACAAGATACTTGAGACTTGATACAAGAGTAAAAATGTGGGGTATGTTTTTTAATTAAAAAAAAAGTAATTATTGGGTTTTAAAATTCCTAACTTTATGAAACTGCTTTTTTTGCATGCACTGATGATAAGAGTTGGTTTCTATAGCCCTTCCGGAGGGTCTCGGGCTGTTCTATTATAGCTGGGGAATGTCCCCAAGTTCTGGCCGTGCATTGCCGGCCCCTTGGCCCCGCTGGGTCCGTGGCTGGGCCGTATTGCAGCCGCAAGGAGCTGTCTGTGCCGCGACGCAGGCTCCTGGCACCGGGGAGAGCCCAGCTCCGTGGTGCTGGTGTCACCCAGCAGGACGCACTGGTGCCAGAGCCACCGCGACCCTTCCCTGCTCCCCGCGTTGGGTGCCCAGAGGAGCAGCGGAGGCTGCAGCCCGGTGCCCTCCTCGGCTCCCCCTACGCAGGACCGCGGGGCTGGCGCCTCCCAACAAGCCCTGTTGGGCAGGGGACACCCCCACGGGGGCCATCGCTGCTGTCTCCGTGTCCCCCCCGGCCCCATAGGAATCGCCCCGCTTCGGTAGGACGCGGCCCTTCCCCGCGGAGCCGCCGCGGCCTGCGGCGGGGGCGGAGATGGCGGCGGCGGCGGCGGCCGATCCAGGCCGCCTTTTGCGGCGCGCCCGCGGCGGGAGCGGAC
>JAWLRI010000038.1:235672-264548 GCA_034781795.1 Crypturellus tataupa | reverse complement strand
AGGAAGGAGGAAGGAGGAAGGAGGAGGAGGAGGAGGAGGAGGAAGGAGGAGGAAGGAGGAAGGAGGAAGGAGGAGGAGGAGGACGGAGGAGGAGGAGGAGGAGGAGGACGGAGGAGGAGGGCGGGCGCCGCCGCCCCGCGCTGACAGCCGCTCTCTGCTCTCTCCCCGCAGAAACGCTTCATCAAGGGGCTCAGGCAGTACGGCAAGAACTTCTTCAGGATCCGCAAGGAGTTGCTGCCCAGCAAGGAGACCGTGAGTGCCCTCGGACTTTACATAATCCGCGTTTTCCGCCCCCCCCTTGCCCTTGCAGCGCTCCAGCTCGCAAAAGTATTTCCGTCCGGCCCCCCGAATCCTCCCGGAGGATCGGGAGAACCACCCCGCGGTCGCCGCGGGCTCGCGGGGGCGTTTTTGGGGCTCGCGGGTGGACGGCGTTACATAAAACAGCCGCGGGGGCCGCCGGGGTTGGACGCGGTGTGTTTGTGGAGCCCGATCTAATTTTAAACGCTGGCATTAAGGGGGGGACGATGCCTCCGTGTCGCCGCGTCGGGCTCCAATGGCAGCGGGTAATTAAAGAAAGCCAAAAACAAAACAAAATCTAATTGAACGGGGACGGGGGGGGGGAGGCTGGTGCCGGCTGCTCTTCGGAGCTGCGCGATTTGGTGGTTTCATTTAACCCCTTCTTCGCCCCGGCGCGTGCGCGGCCAACGCGCAACTTTGGATCCGGGTCTGATTCCCGGCTCCGCTGAACTTCACGGAGCTCCTTAACCCTCCAATTCCCATGAAATCCCGCCGGGTCCTTGGGAAGGAGATGGCCTGGGAGGGGTGGCCGACTCCAGCGGAGGACGGAGGGCTCGGGGAGCGCGGGGATCTAGTTAGTTTTCCATTAGTCCTAATTGCCCGGCCTCTCTAGAAGCTTCGGTTTCTGTTCTGCAGGTGTCACCGGGCTGCTGGCGGGGGGGCTGGAAAGCAGCTTTCGTGTTTATCCTGAATTTAGGGAGGGTAATAATTAACACAGAGTTACAGGCGCTCTTCTTATAAGCAACAATAACGCGTTTGTGTTAGCGATCCGGAAAATATTTATTTAAAGCGTAACTGAGACGATCGCCCGGTCCTTTCTCGTGCGTAACTTGGGCGCTCGGCAGGCAGGACGGTTGCTGTAAAATCATTTAAGAGCCTCTTGCCTCGCATGGTCCCCTGCTCCTCTCCCTGGCGGGTATCGAGGCGTCACGACCTCTTGCTGGTAAATATTTAATAACCCTGAGCGAGGCGGCCGGCACGGGGAGGGCACTGTGAACGATAGCAGAGTTGGGAGCAGGGCAGTTAGGAGCAGAACATGGACTTTGCTTTGCTGTTTGGATCACTTCGAGGCACGGAGGCCCAGTACTAGCAAGGGAATCGTGTTCTCCTTGGCAAAACGGACCAAATCCAGCCCACGGAGAGCCTCGTCGGGCCCCCTCTCATTAGAGTAACTGGCAGCGACGTATTTGGGATAAGTTGGTGTTTAATTTAGAACTGCGTTTCCCCGGTAGTAAAGTTACCGAGAGATGAATTATTCTTGTAAAGTTTGTTTTCGCTCGTAGCTGCTCTGAAATGAGCTTGCAGACATCGAGTGGGTGTTTGCGGAGGAGAAAAGCAGTTGGCAGCATAGAGGAAAATCCAAGCTGAGGAGCTGGCGCTTGGGGACGTCTGCGTGACCCCTCTGTGCTGCTTCATGGCCACATCTGGACCTGCAGAGCAGCCCTGTGGCCCGGGTAGACACGTCTCAAGGGCCGGGTGCCCTTTGAATCTTGCATTTTGTTGCATTAGGCCTCAGTTTTTGGTGCAGGAAGAGCACATGTTAAGTTTGAGCGAGGGGCTGCACCCCGCGGCGACGGCCTGAGCGGCTATTTTAGCCCCTCGCGGTAACCGATCCGCAGGGAGCCCTTGGCCTGCTGCGCGTTGCTAATCTCAATTTCCTATTTTTGTCCTTTGCAGTGTCCCCAATCCTGCGCACATAAAATGCGCAGCAGTTTCGCTCCAGTAAAATACAGAGCAAAAACTCCAGTAAACGATATTTGACTCCCCCGTTCTGCTTGCCCTCTGTAGAGTGGAGTAAGGATCGTTGCTGATTACAAGGCAATGCCGTTAACTTGACTGTTTTTTTCCATCACTTTGCTTGCTTCTATCGCAGTGTGAGTTAACTCTCCAGAAACGGTAGAAAAAGGCCTTATTTTCCTTTTTACCAACCATATTAACGAGGTGAAACTGCCTAAAAACAACTACGTGCACATGAGAACTTCTGCAGCAACTCCCAAGTCCTCCAAAAACTGCTCTAAAGTCAGGGACGTTCTTGAAGTTACTTGCCCTAAATGCAAACCAGGCTGTAGGTTAATGCAGCCTGTGCATTTCTAATTTATTAGCGTTAACCTAACTAGTCCCTAAAGTCTGAAGGGAGGAAAGCTGGGATTTTTCCCTCTCAGAAAAATCCACTTAAGTTAAATCTCCTTAATATCATGCTTCTTGTATAATGCTGCCTTTTCTAGACGTTTCTGTGGATGCTGCTCTTGCTGGGGGACAGCTCTCCCAAATACCTCCCTAAGCTGCAGCACAGGGTGGCAGATAAGGAACGTGATGGAAATACGCGATGAGGCGGCACAAGGAGTGTCTGCTCGGGCCATCGTTGCTCCATGGATAATGTTGCACGAAGAAGGTCCCGTGTCCCCTGCCAAAATGGGACCTTGGACCCATGCAGAGCTCAAGAGACGAGCATTGGCCTCGTGGAGCAGCAGCTAGGGCTGCGGGTGATCGGATTTGGCTTCGTACGTGCTGTTCCTTTGGGTTTGTTTTACCTGCTTTGGGTTTATTTGCTCAAAATCTGCTAATGCGGGACACTTGAAGCATTAAAAATACTCCTTGGTGTCCCGAATTCCTTAGGTGATTACATGGAGCCGCTTGGCTTGGAGACCTTCAGAAGTGCCGATAGGCCCGAGATAAGTAACCTTAGATGCCTGCAGGCTTGGAGCTGGACCTCCTAGGAACTCGGAAACAGCAGAGGGTAAAGAGAGCCGTGGGACAAGGACAAGCACCTGGGCACCCTACGCACATAGGGCAAGGAGAGAGACGCCGAATGGAGCTCTTGGTTTGTCCAAATTGAGCGCTGGGTCCGGATCCAGTCCGTCCTGGGGCAGTCGCTCAGTGGCCTCGCTCCGGGTACAGTTTCACAGTCGTCTTGAACTATTTAAGGCTGTTCTGGCAGGAAAAGCAGTCTCCTTGCGCCCTGGCTGTGCTTTCCTGCACTCCTTCATGTCAACTTGGTTGGGTTTAAATCCCTCACACTGATCGGGTGTCCACTGGGAAGGGCCACGTTGGAGACCGTCCCCTTGGCCACCTCGCAGGGCCATAGGGGCCAAACCAAGTTGTATCAGTAGGTAGCGTTGGCAGTGCTGGCGTTGAAGCTGTGAAACCACTCGTGGCAACACGTCCCATGGGCTTTTCCCCTTCCTTTGCCCGTTGATAACACCGGGGTGGCCCACGTGGATGTGGTGAGATTCTCGAGTGGCTGCTATGGGCTTCCACGTGGAAGGCTGCGGTCTCCTTGCTCATCTCCTTCCTGGCAGACCAAGCGTCCCAACGAGCCTGCAAGAGGACAGTGAATCTCCGTAGAGGCACGTAGGCTTTGGTCTAATTTTGCCCTGGATTTCTCTGTGGAGCACACAGGCATCTTTGGTGCATGTTGGTTTGGCCGCTGAGCAGGAGCCGGCAGAGCGTGACCCAAAGGTCTCGCCTCTGGGTGGATGAGTCTGTATTTAGATTTGAAACTTTGCGTTAATAAAAGCAATGACTATCAACCGCTTTCCTTGGATCAAAATACCTGCAATGCATTCCATTGTTTATCCTCCTGAGAGCTAAATATGCATCATTTTCTTCTTTAGGAAAAATATTCTCTCTTCTGGCAGTAAAAATCCTTCTGCCCAAATTAAATGCTGTTGGGACTTATCTCAGAGACTAAATAAGCTGCGCTCTGTTAATGTTAGGAGACCAAATGTGTGCAGCGTGAGCTTTCAGCATAAACTCCTGTTTAATTTTAGATCGGGCTTCAGATAAACAATTTTATTCTTGCCTCATTAATGCTTAATCTTGTGTTACATAATATACAATATTGGCTTCCTGAGTAGCTCTTAAATACGGTCTCAATGCGCGGTGGCTGGAAGGTGGCTGCAGTTATCGCCCGTGCAGCCTGGCACCGCGTTTGTCCTCCGCACCAGCAGTACCCTCTGCTGTTGGTGTCAGCAAACAGAGCACTTGTGCAGCGAGCCCGCGGGCACGTCCACCGTAACGCTTCTCCCTCGGCAGAGCTGTTCAAATAGCAGTTTTACATGATTAAAAAAAAAGAGCGGGATGATTAGGTGAATAAATTTCAGTCCCTTTGTACAAAGTGATGAGTTAGCGCCACGTTATTTTTTTAATATTTACATGTTGTGGCATAACTCATTTTCACCAGTGGCTGCGTGTAATTGCAGCGGGGTGGCACGGGCGCTGTCACTCGCTGTCCTCCCTTCCCAGAGGAAACACATTCTGCCTGAGCCCTCTGTTCCCTTGTATCCCGATGGGTTGTAAAGGCACCGCGTGGACCTGGCACGTTTTTTTCCCAATTTCTCTCTGCTACAGGAGAGTGTTCAAATAGGGACAAGCGCTGCAAGCCTTTTCTGTTTGAAAGCCGAACCTTTTTCCTTAATAACTCGCTCCAGCCTAGATGCAGTCAGAGCTGAAATTTTCCATTAGAGTTTGAAGCGGCTGCCAACATAAACAGCCACTGCTGCTTTTCATTTCAGCGCTCGGCGCTGCTCGTGCTCCTATCATACGGATATTGCACTTGGAAGGTTTTGTTAGAACAGGGGCTGGGCTCTGGGCTTAGAAATGAGAGCCCGAGACTTATTTTTTCCCTCTTTTTCCTCCCTCTTTAGCTGAGCAGATATCCTCTGGGCTTCGGTCTGCTTTAAAAACAGCCGGAGCCATCAAGCAGTTGCTCTGCTCTTCCCGTGTAAGCGAAACCAGAGGTTCCTTTGCATAACAAACAGTTCGGAACGCGCTTCCCTTTTTTATTTTTATGTATTTACTAACTGCGTGACTCGCTCAGCTGATTGATGGGGCCACTGTACTAATACGTCTGGCTTGAAGATAAAGCAGAGGGTTGAGGCAGCGTGGTGGCTGGGATCGGGATGAGCGTGCCGAGGAATTTCATGGAATGCTGAACTTGGAGGAGCCGAGCTCAAGTGGAGACGTTTCTAGATCTAGGCAGAGCTGAGCTGAAAGCTACTTGCAAAGAGCAATATTGTGGATATTCAGCATGTGTGTTCCCTGGGATTTGGCTTGATTTGAGCAGTTTAACTGGTAAACCTATTACAAATGTCATTTTTATTGCTTAATAAAACAGCAGGTTTGGAAAATTCTTTAAAGAGATACAATGTTTCTGACTTACCTCTCGTATCCACTGTGTCTTCATTATTCCTGAAAGTGATTTCACGTTTCTAGATGAGCGGAGCCGCCAACTCTGTGCTGTGTTGGGTAAGCTGGGGCCACAGTTCCTATTTCATGGTTTATGTACCATGTGTGTCCCTTTTCTCTCCATTTTCTGAGTTTCTTCGCGCAGCACAATGTTATCCTGGAGGTATATATCACTTCCAGCTTTAGTCCTTGCTCTGCAAACTGCCTTTTATGTTGGCTGATTCTTCGAATTCAGTTTCATGGCCCAGTGCCGCTAGTGCTTGGCCATCTGATTAAGAGCTACGGTTACACCCAAGACCAAAATGCCTTTTTCGCACACATACCACTCTCAGTTTCAGTTGAAATAAGTAAAATCAAAGACAGAAAGTAGCTGATGTGCATTTTCTTTCCAATTTCTTATGCTCTTTTCATTTTCTGTTGCATTCATTCACTATTGTGTTCTGAGGATACCTTGCAACGTCACCAGCTCGGGATCTGGGCTGCATATTTGGGTTTCTCGCTAAGAAACCTTCAGAGCTGAAGGAGAGAAGGAAAAATAGAAGATCCATTCACTGTGCCAGCTGGACCCTAGCATTGCGTTCAGCATGGATAATAAATCGAGTCTATTATTTGCACTCTGATTTTGCTTTTTATCTTACTTTACAAAATTGAAACCCATGGTTTATTTTTCTCCGAAGGTTTAAAGGTAGGAGAGGTAAAATATCCTTGCAAGTGAAAGAGGAGCATTAGCCAATTGCTTGTGTCCGAGAGCCGACAAAGACAATTTCTGCTTTGTGGAGGAAAGTGCCTAGTAGATGATCTGAGCCAAGATTATTGGGGAAATTGATACAATATTGTCTGAGTCTTTCTCGACAATTGCAGGAGAAAAATACTTCTGTGGCTGTTGGTAATTCTGTATTTTCGTTACCTTCTGTTTATAATTCACTATCATAAAGCATTTTATTGGTAGCTTATTTTCTTCCTGTGCTTTCTTTCTTTTTATACTTGTGCTGAGGGAATGTGAATATCTGCTCAGAATATTTCGGCTGGTCAACAGTTGGATACTTTTTATTGTGTATTTTTCTTTCTCTGTGAAAAAGAAAAGTCTTAGCTCTCTGTTTTTCTCCTTTTATAGCAGTTTTCAGATTGTATCACATCCTCAGACATCAGCCTGCAGCTCTTGTGAATCTCAGTGCATAAAACAGGTCTCTGGTTGAGACAGCTTTTTCTCTGCTTGAAAATATTCTTTAAGCCTTGAAGCTGCCATTCAAAAGGGGAAAACAGAAACGTCACAGGAAGCAACAGTGATGTTTGTGGAACATCCTGTCTTAGAACAGTGATACAAATTGGGTAATTCTGCCAAAGGACTTACTCTGTGTAATCCTGCACGATGGGTAGAGACTGTTTTGCTGGGGATTGACCTTGCATCCTGATACCGCTGCGTCGGAAGAGGAACCGGAGGAGGAAGGACAGAGTCTGAATGAGGTGTAGGAGACGAGTACGTGTTGGAGATGGTTCGTCTCGGGTGTGATTAGGGCCTCTCTCTCGTCCCTGCAATGGGAACACTAATAATTTTCCAAAATGATGTATGGAGGAATTCTCAGAGAGGGGGAGATGGGGCTTGTCTGGCTGCTGGGGAGTCCTACGGCCCTGGCTGCCCAGCCTGGTAGTGGGGAGCAGACAGCAGCGCAGCCCGAGCAGATGCTGCAGGCATTTGGTTACGTGTTTAAACCTCACGTTTATTCCCTACGTGTAGGGTTTTTCTGTGTCTGTGTGTGCATTAGGCCCATTTTTCATCCCTGGTTACCCCCACGAACCAGCCTCAGGTGCTCTACAGTCACTTAACACAGATATATATAGTGCTCTGGTCCAAAACATGAGGGCTTTTGCCCCAAAAAGACTGCAACAGAAAGAGGCTATCTCATATTGGCCAAAAATCTACTGTATTTTTAATGTTTCTTGCCTGCCACACTGGGCATGAAATTAACTTTCTTCTGCACAACAGATCATTGGCCTGAATTGTTGTATCCCACCCCAGATGGCACCGTGCAAACTGTAGCTGTGGTGTCATCTTGGCACCGGCTCAGCCCCAGATACATTATTCAGTCCTAAATATCCCGTAAAATGCTGCTATAACTGCACTGCGAGAGCGCAACAATAATAACTTTGGTAGACAGATGCACTCATTTTGTCATTTTTGTTCCAAAACAGCTGTAAAAAAGAAGTGGTGCTTGATTACTGCCTTCTCCTTGCTTGCCAAGGAAGACTCCCTGGAATTATCCAGATTGTGGAAGAAATTGAGAATGGTGATTTAAGGGTAGTGACTTTGTTTAAAGGGGCTGTGGTGCAGGGAAAACAGGCTCTGCCAACCTTGTACTTGGAATTATTCCTTATGGTGTCTCCAGACCGATGCTTTAAGGAGGGGATAGTCCGGGTAATAAACCAGCCCTTTCCTTGTGCAATGTGCCAAGTCCTCCCCGTTTAATCCGGATTCTCTCTCCGTGCAGGCACATCCCACAGGAGCAGGGGTTTGTTTTGCTAACTCTGCCCTTTCTGATGATCTGCAAAGCTCCGGGATTTCTCAGCTGAACAGCAGTAGTTTTAAGAACCTCCTCTACTACATAAAAAAGGCCTTAACGCTTCCCACATGCCGCGTTTTTGCCCTCGGGAAAGGCCGACCTCCCACAAATTTGCTTTGTAAATCTGGGCATCCTGCGCTGGGGCGGGTTAATGGTACTGGGAAAGCTGGGCCCGGGTGACGGGCAGGATGTGATAAAGTGAACGTGTCGCTGTGCCCGTGGCTGCTGCTGAGGTTTCATGAGCTTCGTTTCCGGGACTGGAGCTGCTTTTTTACTGGCTCCGGAGGGGAGCTTGGCCGAAGCTGCAGTCTCTCCTTGGCTCCACGGCACTGGGAGAGGAAGGAGCGTATGAGACGGACTATAAAAACAATCTTTTTTCGCTTCCCAACTTTGTTCCTGCAGCCCTGTCGCTGCTTTCTGCCCCTTTGAGGCTTTAGGATTTGCAGCAGACCCGGGGCACTGCTTGGCCAGGAGGATCCAAGCGATGCTGCTCTTGGGCAGTCACTGTCACCGCACGGCCCTGGGGGACACCGGCACCTCCAGCGCCACCTCCACTGCCCATGGGCTGCACCGGAGAAAAGGACATGCAGGGTTCTGTAAGCAGAAAGGTGGAAATGTTGTTGGGTCCTTGAATCACTCCCAGCCCTGATAGTGCTTTAGTGCGAAATACTGTCTCAGTGTGTTGCGTTCTTGGCCTAGTTGTCACTCTACCTGCTGGAAAAACAGTCTCCTTGTACCTTAATCTTTGCCTGTCCTGTTGCAGCTTTTGCCTCCTGATAGTTTTCATAATCAGAGCCAATGTTACATCTCCTTCTATTTAATAGCTCAAGGTAAAGCACAGTTCTGAAGTCCTCTTTACATTAAATGCTTCCTTACTGCTTTTGAAGGCCCCAAATACACAGTGCTCATTGCCCATCTGGGGCTGGGCTGTGACCTCTTCCCAGATTGCATTCTTGCTTGTGGGGTTTTCTTGTATTACCTGGTATTTTCTTACCATGTTCTTTGCCTTTTGGTTGCCTTGGTTCACCAGATTTGACTTATTTACAATCTAGATGCAGGAGGACCATGCTCTCCTGCCTGTAGTTTCTTTTCCTTGCATTCAAGTAATGCATATTGGTGTATAACGGGGAACTTGGTGATCCCCAGAAATCCAGGGTGTTTCTGGTTTTATTCCGTAGAGTTTCATTACTGTGATTAAAAAATGCCTGCCACAAGCCTTGCACACGTCGGGTGCTTATGGAACATGTGGAAAAAATGCATTCAGCCTAATTCCCCCTGTTAAATGGGATGTAGAATAACTCTGCGGGTTGCAGATCTGGACTTTCACCTTGTTAATGATGAAGTGACACGGACAAAGGCCTTCCACCTTCGGTGCTGTGTTAAAGTTGTATTGATTTAACAATTCCTGCTCGTGTTATTATTCTGTGCCATTTGATGTGATAGATTTTTGTTGCCAGGCTTTAGAAGTACATTCTTTTGTTGTGAGCATAAGAGCTTTGAAAAAGAATTTGCCTGCCTGCCATAGGCACAAAACTCTCCCTCCTTTCCTCCCCTTATTTATATTCCTCTAAGATGAGTAATGGTTTTGCATCAGAGAAATCTGTGTGCTTCTTACATTTCCAAGCTCTTCAAAAATGCTGCACATGATTTTCCAGCAAAAGACTGGAAATAAAGAAGCTAAAATCTTGTTCATTTTGAAGCACAGGAGTGTTTTTAGCCTATAGCTCTCCAAGGTATGTTGGAGAAAATGCTTTTATTTTTAGCAAATTTTATTTCATGGATGGGAAACAACCAATGACTGGTCGCTGTTGCTGTGAGTGGCTTCTGTTATTCCACTGTGTCCTCTGATGGAGCGTATTAAAAGTGCTGCTGAAAAGAACAAATCAGTGCATTTAAGTGCAAAGTGCCCTACGGATCCCACCTCATCCCCTCCTGCTTGTCCCACGCTGATGCCAGGGCTCTTGTAGATGCCAGCACTGATTATTCCCAATTGCGCTTCCACGAGTTCCTTCGCTCCAGCACTTAATGGTAATAAGTATGTAGTGAATTCCAGTCGACCTCTGCTGAATACCTGCTTCTCTAGTTTTCTGCTTTTGTCAAACCAATGTTTTGTTATTTTTGAATTACAGGAGTTTAACTCTGACCTTTTCAAGTGAACTTCCATAGGAAAGCTACGGGAGGCTCTTGAGGCCGAGCTCCCCGTCCTGTTCGATTGCTTTGGTTGTCGTCCTCGAGCCGGAGAGCTGGCCGCAGTCCCGCAGGCTGCGCGCAAACAGCCGCCCTGGCACGCGCCTCCCTCCGGGTTTGTCATCCCAGAAAGGTCAGGTTAAAACGAAGGGAAAAACAGACTCGCAGGGAGTTTCTGAGGAATAGAATTTCTCCAGGCTCTGTTTCTTGTTTTGTTTTGGGATATTCTTGCTGCAGTTTCTCTTTAGGAATACGTGTTGTTTTCCTCCTAACATCATCTATCCACTTCTTGTCATCCTCCCCTCTTCCCAGTCTCCTTTCCATCTCCGAACAGAACCAGGGTGAGTCTCTTAACTCCTTCAATAGCTTAAGTGCCCGATTGCTCTTTGGTTTTCAGCATTGCCTGAAGGTTTCCAGGACCCTACGAGCAATTTGCCGAGAACTCTGCAGGATTTGGTGCCAGGGCAGCTGCTGGCCGTGCACCTGTGCGAGCACCAGCATCCAGTTATGTTGTTGCAATTATTTCTAGCCAAACCACAGCAAAAAGGGCCTGGCAAACCACAGCAAAAGCTCTGCTGCTGTATTTGGTAATTAGAAGGGCTTCGTTACGCGATTGCTTTGCAAGTAGCATGTGTTTGAGCTAGGGAAACACTGGTAGGAGGAAGCCTGTCCTGTTTGTCTTAGGTGGGTTCTGCAGGGAGGAAGAAGTGTTGGGTTAGCAACGATTTTCTTTTGACTAGAGAAATGCAGATTAAGGCGACGTTTACACTATTAGAAATAAAAGAAAATCAAGTAAATACATAGAACCTGTTTGAATTCAGAGTTATCCACGGTATTCCCAGGTATATTTTTCTCTGTATTAGTACAATTTTTTAAAATTGGAAGTTTCGAGAGTGCCCTGGGGGTCCGTCGAGGTGAGTGCTCGCTATTGGTGTTGCTTCCTGCAAGGTAAGGGCTGGAAACAGTGCCTGTTGGTTGTAAGTTTGTTAGGTTTGGTTGTTGGGTTGTTTGTTTTTAATTTCCAGGGCCTGGACTGTGGAACAGGGCAGATACCGAAGAGTGATGCAGGAAGGGGCTGTATCTTGTAGTGCCCTCGCCTGCATATTTAACGTGTTCAATAACTCAAATGTCCTTAGAGCCTGTATATCTGTACAGGAAATAACTTCTGTCTGTTTTAAAGCTAGCCCACCCTTTGATCCATATATGTTTGTAGTATTAAAATTGTGGTTAATTTGCCTTGGAAGCCAAACAGTCTCACTCAGCTGGTTCACATGGGAAAACTGGCTCAGAGGAGCAGGATCCTGTTGCATAAAGTTGCCCTGTTCTGAGGGTAATGCGTCTGCACGTGGACACGGCCGTCGAGCCCTTAGCTTTGCAGTTAGGGCAGCCCTGATGCTCTGATGTGCTATGGGACCCTGTGACAGCTCCTGAAAACTTGCCCTGAGTGGAGCACTTCACTGGTAGCACCAACCTCAGGAGAAACGCTTGGTTTGAAAGCATGTTCTTTTATTGAAGTTATTCTGCACTTAACAAGCAAAGGAGATTTATGAAGCTCTTGCCCTTCTTACTGCATCTCCTACCCCCAAAATCCTTTTTACTTTTCAGAAATGGAGGTTGCTTTTAATTTTCCATTGTGCAGGCATCAAAACTGTGTCTTTAGGACAGGTGGCAGAAGGGACAGATTGTGGGGACATTGGGGACATATTTGGCTCATGGGATGTGTCTCGTCGCAGCAGCTGTTTTGTGTCCATAGAGAAGACCAGAGTTTCAAGGTTTGCAGATTTGGTGCAGGGGGAAGGATGGTCGAGAAGAGAGGCAGCTGAGGGACGAATAGCAGCTCTCACTGCCATCTAGTTTTGATGTTTCATTTAATAAAGAGTGTTGGACAGGCAATTAACGGGATTAATTGCTTGTTTGTATGTTTGAATGTGGATATTTGTGTGCGTCCTTTGTCAGGCCTTTTCTGAATTAGTGTGGAATCTGTAAATGGTTTTTCTTTGCTCTTGCTCCCTCATCTTCAGACTTCAGTAATGCTATAGCTTCAGTTTGAGAACAAATATATTTGATTTTTCCTGCTTTGGGCACCTGAATGCATGAGGGGTTTGGATGTTGCTGCTGCTGGCACTTCTGCATGGTGCAAGGAAAGCGATGGAGAAGTTTCACGTGCCAGAGGTAAAGTCAGTTGTTTCTTGGGCCTCTTGTGTGTCTTTGTGTATTAAAGTGCTTTAAGAGATGCTAACACTACTGTCAAACTTTTACAGAAAAAATCCAGTACGTGATGCAGTTTTCATCATTTTCCATCTTCCCTCACATTTGTGTTTATTATCATTTTCATGGAAACATCATCTGCTTTTGTCTTAATTTGCTGCTTTGGTTTCATCCCTGCCCTGCAGACACCACTTTTTGTCCTGCTATCTTAGTTGCTAATTCCAATACCTGGAGAATCCCAGCTGTGCTCCCAGCTCCAATAGGAATGGGCTGAATTCACAAATGGGGCCTGAGCAGCAGAAATACCCAAATGAGCTGAGAAGTCATTTGGTTCTTACACAAACACTGACTGCAAGGATGGGCCAAAAGAAAAGGTGCAACTTATGTTGCTTGTGGTTAGTTTAATTAGGAAAAAAACACCAGAGTTGGAATGATAAGCAATTATTTACAAAGTAACATGGGGCACTCAAAATGCACCCTATGCCTCTAATGTGTGTGATTAGAAGCAGCAGAATAAAGTGATTTTAACCATGTAAATAGTACTTGTGGGCTCTATCTTTCATGTCTCGTGGGATTTCTTTTCAGAGTTATGTAATATCTCCAATTCCCATTGTCATAGGATGTCTACCTTAGTTATGTTGAGTAATTTGATGTATTTGTATTAAAGAAAAAGCTTGAATCTTGACTCCATAGGTTGCTGTTTCCTTGAATTTTCTTAAATCAAGAGGGAATGAGGTTTATGTTTGGTAGAACGGGACACTGCCAACCTGGACAAACACAGATAGGGAAGAGTTAAGCAGAACAGAAATGGGAGCAAGGCAGTAATGTTCTGGTGAATAACTTGGGGTGATGAATTGTTTGAAGCAGCAGATGCCTTTAAGAGCCGAGATGACTTGTCACAGCTGTGATTTGCTCCTAATTAATGGAGAGCCGCACATAAAGCTGAGAATATTCTTAGGTTATTGAATATTTCATATGGAAAACACAAGAATTCTGCATTTAGAGAGGCTACAAAGATGTCAACCAGAAGGAACCTTTTCTAACCCAGCTTTAAAGGTGCTACTGTTGTGTATATTGGAGCAAAATGAGCTGAATGAGTCACAATCTGCTGCTTCTGACTGCTCCAAGCCACCCCTTGACGTGTCTCTTGTGTCCATCTCCATGGGGGCCTTCCCTGCTGACCCAGTTCATCTGTCTCCAAGTGGGAAAACAGCTCTGCTTGGCCCACGAAGGGGCTGGGGGCTCAAGGCACTCATAGCAAAACACAGCTAAAAAACAAAGTCACAAGGATCCAGTGGCCCCAGGCACGATTCTGCCCTTCCTGCGGTTGTCGCTGAGCATAGCCAAGCTGCAGGTTAAAGACCTGCTTTCCCAACTGGGAATCTCCTGTCTTTAAATAGGAAAATGAGACTCTGTGCCCCCCAAATAGACCTTTGCCATTCCAGGTTTCACACTTGGATGTGCAGTAAAACCAACACGTTGGATGTTGGTACTAGATTTTCTATAGCACTGAGCGGTGGCCTTGGGTGTCTGCATCCTTGTGCAGAGCGTGTTAGTAGCATCATACTCTGCTGTGCCAAACCACATGCTAAGAGCACCTGAGCTGAACCCAAAATGTAATGCAGCTTTGTAGCAGTGAGCCAGGGAAGCTGCTGCTTGTGCCTAGAGCCCCGTAAGGCTCTCTTGCTTTTTAAAAATTCCTCCTTACGTTGTTGCAAGGGCAAATAATTCCCTAAATCAATTAGCCTGAGCTTCTTGAATTGGACTTTTGCAAGGCTGCAGTCCTGATGGGGAGCAGTGGGAGAAGGCAGAGAACTCAGAAAACGAAACGGGACCAGGTGGCTGAAGATGCCTCGTCTGACACTGCCGTTCCTTGGTGTCATCTGCTGGCTCCGTAGCCGAAAGGCGCCCGATTTGAGAAGTAGTTTGTAGGAGATAAGCTTGACTGGTGATGGGGATCCAGAGCTCTTGAGTTCCGCCTCTGCGCTTTGTGACTCGCCAAAACTGGCCGTTTTGAGGTGATGGAAAATATTTTTGTCTTGTCTGCTCCAGCCTCTTCCTTTTACGTCCCGCAGCCCCAGCTCTTCGGCTAGAGGTTGGCGGCTCTGCAGAGGAGAGGGCAGAGGGTAAATGAAGCTCCTGTGTCATTGCAACGTGTCGTGCTGGTGTAGAACCTACTCTTCCTCCTACCCCTCGTTTCTGGCTTTTTCTCCTTGCTTTTATTTCCCCTCCCAATCCCTTTTTTTCCCCTCTCTCTCCTCATTACCACTTGTGAAACAGGGATCATAGTGACTTTCTGAAGGTGCAGATAGGCTCAGTGTTCGCCAGGGACACCATAGCCTAACAGAATTGGGAAGAACTGGTAGGTTTTTCTCCACTTGGCATTTTACTGTGCAGGTGTTACAGCGAGCAACAACGATTTGACCTTATATTGCTTTACAACTCTTAGCATTGACTTTTAGTTAAAATTTGCCAAGGAATTTCAGACTGGAAGAAGCAGGAGTAACTGCGGGATCAGTGTCTTCGACTCCTTTTGTTTCCCTCTCGACGCCCTACTCCAAGATCCGTCTTCCCACATCTTGCGCCTGCGCTAACGAGGAAAATACTTCAAATGCCCCTCGGTCCTCCACACTTCATCTGGAAAACCTGCCAGCTAAAGAAATGTTCTTGGAGAGCAGCAAAAGAGCTGCCCAGGGCTCACATCTGGGGGACTCTGCTTAAAGTCAAGGCTAAAGGAGGGAGTCAGGACCCTGCCCAGCGCAGTGACCGCAGCTTTGGGTGGCTTGGGCCAGTTTTAGATACTTCCCAGATGTGGGATGTTTGATTCCCCCCAGCATGGGGCTTGTTCGGGAGCCGGGCACCATCCAATATGTTTTGCAAAGAGGACAAATTCTAGCTGCCTTCAGCATAAAACCAGGAGCTTTGCCAATTTTCAGCAAGCAGTTGTGGTGACTTCTCCTTGCAGTTGATGCGAATTCGCTCACCTCACTCCAGGGAGGATTATTTTGCAGCGTTGTTAACTCCTCTGTCGCTTCTGGTATTTCCTGAACCGGCGTGGTTTAAAGCATCTTAATGCAGCATTAAAACTCAGGAGCTCCCCTACCGGCCGCGGGCTGCCGAGGGAGGGGAGGAAGCTGCATTTCAGTGAAATGCAGTGTCTATTTGATAGGCAGAGCCTGTGTGCCTCCTCACAGACGTGTTAGTAAAACCCAATCCATCCGGTGCATCGCGGTGCCCAACGCGGGTCGGGGCAGCTCCGCTGCAGCGGGTGGCAAAACAGCCCTGCTCTGGTGTTCACCTCGGTATTAAATGGATCTCCAGTCCCTTATTTCTACATTCAAACAAAAGCAGTTGCCGCAGGTGACGTTGGGAACACAAATGGTTAATCCTTATTTACCTTCCCCCTTTTCTTGTGCTGTCCAACAGGAAACTCCTTACGGGAGCGCTCTGCGTTTCTTGCTTTGCTGGTCCCCAGCGTCCCGGTGGCCCCTCTTGGCCAGGAAGGAACTGGCTGGGGTTGGGGAGGGCCCGCGGGGCAGGTGCTAGAAGCAAAACCACGACAGAAACCACAAACCAAGCGGGGAAAATCCCAGATGCTGCAGGAATAAACTGCAGCTGAGAGGGACAGCCGATTCCAGGAACACAACATGGCAGGGATCAGGTTTGTTTTAAACCAAACGATGCAGCAGTTCCAAATTAGCCCGGGGAAGGAATGAGATGGTTTCATAGAAAGGAACAAACTGAAGTACTGGCTGCAGCTGGCAGCGAGACGATTAAAGGGATGTGGTTGGTTTTATATATGAATTTACAGTCGCTGCTGTGAAGTAGTCAAATAACAGAACTTTAAAAAAAAAAAAAGCCAGGAATTCTAATACAGAAAATGTTTTGATAAGTATAATTTGATTCTATTGGATCTTTTTGTCACCATGCAATAATAACGTTATAAAACTTTTTTAGTAGCTGCAAGCCTAATTTTGGTAGCGCAGAATTAAAAGGCTTGCAAATTAGTGTATAGCATTAGATTAAGTTCCTTGCTGAATGGTAGAATAGATTTTTTAATACTGTGTTTAAAAGAAAATCAGGAAATTGCAAAATATTGCTGCCCTTTCGTTTGGGATGTCCCCTTTTAACCCAAGCATGTGCTCACAGATTGATCTTTCATTTAAATTAACTGGAGCTGACATGCAAAGCATGACAGAAGGTGGTCTTGCTTATAACATTAAATAATCAAAGACTGTCAATATTTTCAGATCAGGCTGAATAGCTGATTGGAGCTGATAATTTTCAGCCCCCTGTATAAAAGCCATAAAATAGCAGAACTGCTGTGGTTGAAGGAGCCTTTTTCATTTTCTAGCAGCCATTACATGCTGCCAGCACAAAAACATTTTTTTCTTAACAGTCCTTTCCTGAGCTCAAAAATGGATTTCCCTCCAGCCACTGTCATTCAATTATCACCTCGGGAAATGCACAGATATAACTGATGATCCCTTTAAAATATCCTGCAGTATTCCACCCCTCTCATCCTTCATTTTTCTCCTCGCTCCAGTCATTAAATGTAACATTGCCGATGTATATTTTATAGGGTGACCCTGACGGCTGTCGCTTTGAGGATGTGCAGAGATAATAAGATTGTCCGTGTAATGAAGGGCAGATAAATAGAAAAATGTTTACGGGATGGAGCAGGGTAGGTCTAACAGCTTTATGGCTTGCTGCGCGCGCTTGCTTGCTCTCGTATACGCAGCCACGTGAACCATCACCCAGCTCGTTGCTTCGGAAGGTAAAAACATGATGTATTACAGCCCGAGAAGATGACATGAGGGTGTTGTGGTGATGTAGCTAATAGCAATGAGGTAGTTTTGGTCCAACAGCTGGACTCAAGCAGTCCCAAACTGCTGGGTACGGAGCTGGTGCCAGGAATAAACCCGATTAAAGGGGTGACGTGTTGGTGCCATGCACTCTTATTGGGAAACCTGCGTCTTTACATTGTACCGTTAAACCTTCAGTGCCAACAAAACTGGAGGAAAAGTGCGTGTGAAGCCTGAGGATGTGATGCAGTGCAGGCTGTGCTGAGCTGGGCTCCTAGAGCTCTCATATACTGTATTTATCCGGGCATTTATCTTAGGCTCTTTTTTTTCCCTGATGTGGAAGAACCCACGATCAGAACTGGTAGGTAATGAGGGGATGGCAGTGAAAGACGTTGCATGAAGCAGTTTGGAACCTCGTTGGCTTTGAGAAAATATGCATTTCCCTCCTCCCTTTGCGAAAACATTTCCTCTCTGTCCTTAAGAACTGCGCGGGATGTGTAACTCCCCCGGCCTGTGTGCGTTTAGTTGGGGACAGTGCTCTGGGCATCAGGATAAGCAGGATAAGGGAGAAGAAACAGATATGGAGCAGGAGGTGGGGAGGAACCTGTGTGTTATGCCAGCCTGAGCCGCGGTAGGACAGGATGTCCTGGCTCCACAGGGGCTCAGTTATGTTCTCCATGGTCAGTGTGAAGCAGCTCGTGCCCCGTGCTGGGATACTGGCACCAAGCAGCACACGGAATATTCAGCACTGCAGCGTGGGAGACCCCTCTGCCCCACAGATGGGGCAGCCGTGCAGGAAAACACGGGATCATCCCAGGAGAGGAGCGAGGGGAAACTGGAGGTCAAGGTGCAAAACAGCATTTTCGGCCTCTGAAATCCTGCTAATGCAGGTTGCAAAGGGGAGCTGAGTAGCAAACATGTATAAGGCAAATGGGTTTGTCAGTATTTGCTAGCCTGGTAGTGGAGCAAGCTGGAGGGAGATGCCAGGCGGCCCCTGCACAGTCCGTAGAGCCACAAGTGACACCGTTAAAGATAGGATCTAATAATTAGTAATGGATGCAGCCAACAGCCTGCGCTCCTCTGGGTATCGGGGACTGTTGAATAACAAAGAGGAGTCTCTGGAGGAAGAAGCCTTAATTACCAAAGCTTTCTCGTCGCGCTGGCACGACACGCAGCTGGAGAGAGGGTCAGCAGCTTTCAGCTGCACCTGAGGCTTGAAGCCATGCACCAGCATACGCTGATTTTGGCTTGGCACAACAGTTTTAAAGTTAAAATCCTCAAAAACGAGAAAAAGGAATTTTTTGCATAGACAGTTAGCTAGGGGAACTTCCATAATATGCTAATTTGTCTTATTTCCTACCAATATGTGCAGCCTCGATTCCACACTGGAACAAGTTAGCAAATGCAGCGCACCAGAATTATGGATTAGTTTGCGTGTTTGTGACCCACAAACTTGTGACTGAGGGTTTTTTATTTGCTTTTAGGCTTTGAGCAATCAAATTTTAGACTTCTCTTTTGGTTTGCTAAGACCATACAGACAAGGGGAGGACTAAAGCAAGAAGTATATCAGATTAAAAGAAAAAACAGGGCAAAAGGAAAGGTTCTCACATGACGGGTTGGATGAGGGGCCTGGCTCATCCACTGAAACCAGAGTCATTCGTAGGGCACAGCAGCCCTTTCCTGATCCGATCTATGGAGGACTGAGCAGGGCAGCAGGTCTCACCTAGCAGAAACACTTAAAAACCATTAAGCTGTGTCTGATTGCAGGGGTTTTGATACCAAAAAAAGAAGAAAAATTGCAACTAGAGCCTCAGTTGGATTCCTGAGAAGGTTTGTGAGTGTATTTGGGGGTGAACTGGTAGCCTGAAACACCAGAGAGTTCACTTGGGTTCTGCATCTCCTTTTGCTTTCTGCTTTTCCACTTGATCAACCAGTTTCACCAGGACTTTCTAATATTAAATGAAACTAACCTGCTGATCTTGCTGTTAGGGAGGCAAGAAAATGGGTGTTTTCTTTGCAAAAACTGTAGGAAAGGGTCTTTGCAGAGAGCAGACGAAGGAGAAGAGTGCAGGAGATAAGAAACAGCGAGTGGGCCTGCTGGCTTTTCAAAATAGTGCGAGCCCTGCAGGAAACTTCTTAGAAAGCATCCTAGGATTTTAAATACCCTTTTAGTAGTGTTATTAAAATATTATTTGGTTTTTAAAAGCCTCCCTTAAAATTTCAGCACTGTTTCAGGCCGTGCAGCAGTACCGCGCACCCAGGGCGAGCATTAATCAGCGCCGCGGCACGAACCGCAGAGACTCAGTGCTTAATTAGAACATGTGCAAACCTATTTGTCACCGCTGACAGTGGCACCGGGGCCGAGCTGAAAATGGTCAAAATGCCTGAGCTCAGCCTTGCTGCACCGTGCGGGTCTGCGTTCTCTGCCCTGCTGCGTTTTTGAAATATTTTGGCTTGTTTGGACTGAGATTTGCAAATTAGCCAGATCCAGCCACAGGCTCATAACAAACAATTAACAGACAGAATAGGGGCTCTCTGCTTGCTGCCCCGTTGCTACCTCAGTGGGGTAGGTTGTGTTGCTCAAGGAGACGGAGGATTTGGGGCTGTTTGTGCTGTTTCCTCCCTTGCGCCTCCTGAATTAGCCACTTTTGGGTATGGAGATGCGCGGAGTTGGAGGGACCAAAACCTTCCCTTTTGCCTCCCGCTCTGGAATAGCCCTGGACACCCTGCTTTTAGCAGAGGACTTTAGCGTGATAGAGAGCATTAGCTAAATTGAGTTGACTTAATAAAATCGTGATGCGTTCCAGAAAGATTGCGAATTCATTAGGAGCGCAGCCGGGCGGCCGCCACCGCGCAGCGTCATCGTTTACCTGTTTGGTTTAATTACAGCCACGCCGTCCCCCCTGCCCTTCTCTGTTCCGTGCTGTTTTCTCCTGGCAGAGCCGGGCTCTGGGGAAATTAAAGAGCAATTAGGCTGTTTGCTCCCCGCGTTGCTCCGTGGAGATGCTCGGGGTGGGTTCGTGTGTTTGCTTGGCTTGCAGAGGAGCAGCTCCCGCTGCAGCGGGGCAGCCCTGCAGCTAATCCTTTGCTTACCTAAGGCAAGAACTGAACCCAAACAGGGAACGGCCTGTTCTGTGTATCCTGCGTTCGGAAAGCGCTGATAAGGAGTGACAAACCAGGGCGCTGGTTTGCTAAGGGTGTGGAGGAGCAACCAGGGCCTGCCTGGGGGAGGATGCTGGGATGGACTGAGCTGCTGGGGAGGAAATGGGGCCAGAAATCAGGGAAAGGAGCCCAGTGCCAAGGAAGTGATTTGTGCAGACGGCCTGTGCATTGGGAGCAGAGCTGCTGGGTGCTGCAAGGCCCTTGTCACCTCCCCTTGCAGAGTGACCTCCGCAGGGTGTCTTGCTGTTGCTGGTGGGGAGCGGATCTGACCCACTTCCTTCATTAAAACAAGCAAATGAACCAAAAAAAAGCCCCTAGAACTGAGCTGAAAGGAGGTGCCACTTCTATTAGGAGCTAGACCGTGGGGTGAACGGGCTTGACTGGAGGGGGTCGGACCGTGAGGGGCTGGGAGCGACTTGGACCTTTCTGACCTGATGGCACCTTCTGACCAGGTCCCTGGGCCTGGTGGAAGAGGCTGTTCTAGGGGAAAACAGCACCAAAACCTGAAAGATTCTTCCCATTTTGCATTGCGAGTTTGACAAGTTAGGACGATTAAATTACGTCTTAATGCAGAAGACTGCACTTGGGAGGGGGACCACAGAGAGCACAAAAAAAAACGTGGGGCATCCAGGGTATTTGCAGGCTGGGAAGTGAGGGCTCTTCCTGGTGTGGAATAGAATCCCAGCGCATCCCAGCTCCGGAGCAGCCGCCCCACATACCCATGCAGGAGCAGCAGCCCCTCGGCTCGTCCCGCCGGTGGCAATCCCAGCCGGGCTGCAGGAGCTCGCGCCGCGCCGCGAGCGCCGGGAACGCAGCGATCACGAGGGGCCGCGGGTGCCGGCGGCGCTTGTGCTGCGCCCGCGTCTGCTTGCAAGCAAAAGCAGCAGCTCATTTGCACGGCTGCCTTTTGTAAGAGGGGCTTTGATCAATGCTTGCCTGCGCTAATGTTTCAGCAAGCTATTGATTTCCGCAGCAGCTTTTGTTCCCTGGATGTATGTGTGATGGGCTTCGGCGGCGCGCGCCGTGCATGTTTGATTAAAGTTCATTTGACTTCCCTTGCAGCGGGGCTGGAAGCTGTTTCGCTGCCCGGGAGCGGAGCCGAAGCTCTCCCGACATATTCCTTTGTTTGTCCTCAAGCTTTTGCCACCCATGCAGTCCCCAATATGCTGTTTCTAATCCTTTCAGATTCACTCCACTCCAGCCTTTAATCCCTTAGGTAGACAATGTAGTATTTGATGGCCAGGCAGCTAATAAAATCTGGCGTGGAATTTTTTTTTTTTTTTTTTAATGTAGAACATGTCAATCCCGTCCGTATAGAACATTTTCTATATGTATTTGCTCTTTGACTTTAATCCCTGTGTGGGGAGGTTGAGTCACTCGCCTTGTCACGCAGCAGTGTTTGGTTTTGGATTGGGAGTGAAGACTCCTTTCTAGTCCTTTAGTATATCCAAACTTTGGAAATAGGGCAGAATTTATTATGGAGTAGATGTGTGTTATATCTTTAGCTGCATGCAAAGTTGTGGCTGGGGTTTTGGGGAGGGTCTCTGGGGAAGAAAAAGAAGTGTTATGATCATGAAGTTCATGTCTTTGATAAATATACAGTATTTCTTTTTTAAGCAGTTGGTTTTATGATGCAATGCCGTGCATAAGTTAAACTTCCCTTGGGACCTGATGCCTTTGCAATGTGTAAATAGAGCTCAAATAAGTTCCCATTTGCTGCTTTATGGTGGGAGGAGAGGAGATTGTTTTCTCCTCTCCTGTTGTCACATGTCAGGGGGTGCACGTGAATTCCCTGACATTCTGACATGGGATTTACAGGTTTGATCAGTGGTGTCAACTGCTATATATATATATATATATATATGTGTGTATATATATAAAATAAATAAATATATATATTTTTTTGAGTCGGAATTTTATCCCGCCTGCCTCAAACATCAATGGACTTTGCTGCAGCCATGGGGCCCTTGGGTGTGGGACCGAGGGGGCCCTTGCTCAGCGCAGGGTTTCCCAGCCTGAGATCACAGCAAACACTTCAAAGAGCCGCTTTTTGTGGGCAGTTCAGGTGTGTTTGTTCTGAGGTTGATTTTCAAGGGGCTGGTTCGAGCTCCTCCATTTTCTCTTGCGACTTGAAAGAATCAACACCTTTTACCTCAGAGGCAGAGGAGTCGCCAGGAAATGATGGAGTTTCAAAGTAAGCGAGAAGAGATTAAAACCACATGCTGTTCTTTAGCTCCGCGCTGCATCCGCCGCTTTGAGTGGCAGCTGCTCCAGTTTTTGAGCGTAAGCCACCCTCATTATGGAGGGAATTATCACTCATTTCTCTAGGTGTTCTCATTTAACGGCTTGCTTGATTTAGATGTGGGCATATCTGCTCCGATGACAATACCGTTTGCTGTGGTGTGCTTGCGTGTTGTGATTATAGTCTTCTCGTTGAACGTGCTTTTATTCCGACTTCCAGCATCTTAAAAAGGGGAATATTTTAAAATATGCACATCCTCTTGCAGGATTGAGGTTGGCAAAACAACATTGTTTGCACTGATCTTTATTCTTTGTGTAAATGCAGGGGGGTTCTTAGCAGGTAGGGGTGCTCTGAGGGGCACCTCTTGCAAACTGCGAGACCAGGGGGAGATGAAGGCTTAAAACCCTCTTCCTCTAATGGAGGAGGAGGTAGAGGGGAAGAGCAGGAGTACATTTATTTACTTCTGTGCCTCCCAAAGCTAACAAAAATAGCAAGGTTTTTTTTCTGTCGTATCCGAGGATTTTTTTTCTTTGTCTGAAATGCACCCTGAAGCTCCCTACATAAATAGGTGTGTGCGCATCCCCGGCAAAGAGGAGGGAAAAAAAAGCTGACACATCAGCCTCGCATGCCCCTCTAACATCTTCCTTCTGCATTTGCAGGGAGAACTAATCACCTTCTATTACTATTGGAAGAAAACCCCTGAAGCAGCAAGTTCTCGAGCCCACCGTAGGCATCGAAGGCAGGCTGTGTTTCGGAGAATTAAAACCCGAACTGCTTCCACTCCAGTCAACACTCCCTCCAGACCCCCCTCCAGTGAATTCTGTAAGTGGGAGCTAAAAGCAATGCATTTGTCTTTGTTTGGATGCAGGGAGCAACAGTAATGTAATGATGCTTTGCCTTCAAGTGAATAACACGAGCAAATGGGGTTCAGGCAGTTGCCCTCTCCTGTTCCTGGACTATTATGCTGCCGTGCGGTGGGCGTCTGCCATCAGCAAGTGCTCTGTGCTGGTCTTGAACACAAAAGCATCTTGTAAGGGTAGAAATATTGTCCTGGTACTGAATTTCTGCCCTCTTTTTTGTGTGTCTTTGTATGTTGTATCTTCACTAGGCTTTTTACAGGAATAGGAATTAGGAAATGCAATAAAAGGAGGCCCTAGCCCTGTCATCCCTGGTGACCCATTCCTTCTGCTCCTACTCCGGACTGCGCTTAGCAATCCTGTACCTTAATGGATTCTTTAGCCTTGACCGAAGCAGAATGGTCTAAACAGGTTCTAGCCTGATAAAATTTAATATTTAAGGATTAAACACCTGTAATAAGTAATACAGAGATTGTGATAGTGTCAGCAGCTTCTGTTGCAATGTGAGGAGCTGTTAAATGGGACCCTGTGTTGATTAGAAAAGCAATGAGTCGATGACAAATGCTAACGGAAGCTGTAGTTGCTCCCTCTCTATAACTAGCATGACAAAATAGTCTCCCCAGACCTTCAGAAAAAGAGTATTCTTGAATCAAGGGCAACTTTTCTAATTAAAGATGTGAGCAAAAGAGGACACACATCAAAATGTTTTCCTTTTTCCTTTTTACTTGTGACAAATTGTAGACTTAGTACTATGAGAGTTTATAGCAAGTGGCTGGAAAATGTAATGTTTTCTTAAGATGATAGTTTGCTATATGCTTCTTGACATGAGCATCCTCTCTCTCGAAGGTTGTTCTTTCAAGAGCGCAGCCATTCTGCCTAGCACAACACGTACTTGAACAACTACTTAATTAGAAAAGTATCACACACAGAATCAGAAGTTGTGTGAATTATAACATTGTGTATTCCTGAAATAATCTTTTAATCAACAGACTGAGCAGTCTGGTCCTTTTTAGCGTAAAAAATCTGAAACAGGGGCAGTCCAAGGCAAGATGGTTTGGGGAAGTCACAGCACGTATGCGACAACTGTCATTATTAATGGTTATTCAGCCAGATAGGAGGAAGTACAAAATCCTGCTAAATTGTTTTCCCTTTCCACTTCTCTCCTCGTTTTTCACATATTCAGTGGACTTGAGCTCAGCGAGCGAAGATGACTTTGACAGCGAGGACAGCGAACAGGAGCTGAAGGGCTACGCCTGCCGCCACTGCTTCACCACCAGTACGTGCCCCATCCATTGCTGTATCCCCCTTCCTCCTGCTACTGCCTATTTAACACAGGTTCATTCAAGCAAGAGCGGTTCTTGTGCATGTGCAGCAGCAGTTCAAAACTGTAGGGTTGAGTTAGCCCACGTGTGCAGTATTCCTGAAAGAATGAATCATGATTTACAATTGCGAATTAATATTGCAGTGGCAAGGGAGACTCCTGCGAGGGAGACTTCTATGCAGTAAAATCTGTGTAATAACATAATTCTGTATACAATCCGTTTGCAAAACTGCAAGTCAATATTGAACTGGGACTGTCACATACAAACCTATTTTTACAATGCACCAAGGCTCTTCCTATAAGTGTGAAAGCCGTCTGGCATTTAGGAACATGCATTGAAGTGTGAGATCCTGTGTAAGGAAGGGAGAGATGAAAGCTCATGACTCAAAGTTAAGAAACCACAACTTGGGAACATAATAGCTACCTGTTAGTAGCTATTAGTCCCTAGGTACTGCAAATGGGACTTCTTATTTTTAAAACAGTGGTTGTTTAAGTAAAGTAGTAGCCTGTAATCAAACATTTAATGTGTATTTAAACTTAGGGACACAAAAAAGGGCAGTTCAAAAAAGGGCAGCTCTCCAGAGGCTTTCCCAAGTTACATTTCTATACAGAAGCAGAGATTTTCTCCCTGTGTATGTGTTTTATTTTGAATAATGCAATGTATTTGTGCAATGTATTGTGACTGTCTAAGCTGTTGCTTTTCCTGCCCCAAGCCTCCAAGGACTGGCATCACGGCGGCCGAGAAAACATCTTGCTCTGCACAGACTGTCGCATCCACTTCAAGAAATACGGAGAGCTCCCACCCATCGAGAAGCCTGTGGACCCTCCACCCTTTATGTTTAAGCCTGTCAAAGAGGAAGATGATGGACTCGGTGGAAAGCATAGCATGAGGACACGGCGGAGTCGAGGCTCGGTAGGTTTAACACTCCTCATTCCTTCGCTTTGCGGCCTCTTTTGGAAAGAGGAGGCATTATCTGGAGGATGGTAGTTGGACCTTCAGAACGATGCTTGTTCTGTCTGCCTTGGTGTGAGCCTGCAGCTAGATTTATGTAGGCAAACGTGAGATTCGCTTTAACACTGAGGTTGGGCTTCCTTTGAAAATAGGGGTTGAAGTGTCTTCAGTGAGTTTCAGTCAAATTCTTCTTTAATTTTCTTCTCCTCAAGTCACCAAATACAGACCTTCCCTTATGGGGAAAGGCAGTAGACTCTTAGCGTTAGGGGATTCTTGACCTGTGAATCTTGTACCAGCGTGTATCCCGTTTCCAGCTGGCTGCTGGCAGAGGTAAGCCCTTGGGCATGCTTTAAAGGAAGAGTTTTAACAGCTCGGGTGCTATTCATGTGGTCTGTGCACGGGACTGCGGTTAAAAACTCATTGCCCACTGGAAACCCTGGATTACTGCTGCGGGCAGCGTGCTGAGGCTTTGCTGGGTGGGATGCCAGCAGACCTGCCATGGGCACATCACTTGTGAGCACCACGGGGGAACTCTGCTTAATCTGGTGCTTATTTTGGTGTTTTGCTGCTAGAAAGCAGCAGATTTTTTTTCTATTCCTTGTCTTTCTCTCTCCCACCTTTCTGAATGTGTTTACACGACCATGGCTTCTAAATATTTTACCTGGCTATGCTGTCAGCTTAAGGCTGGCTTTAGCATTTTTTGAAAGCCAGCCTTCAAACAACTGCTAAATTGGGAGAGAGACAAGTGGAAAATAGTATTAATTACAGCAACAGATTCTACCGTGATTCCTTTTTGTGTAGCAGGAGCACACTGAAGCTATTGGTAGATTTAGAAATTGCTCATGTGTGCTTCATCTCGGCATGGCTCTTGGATCTGCTGTGGGTTATGTCATCAGAGAGACTTTTGTTTGTTTGTTTATAGAAGATGAGTGTCCCATCCTCACCCCCTCTACAGAGCCCTTGCACACACACACGCGGATGTGCCCAAACACCAGCAGCCAGGGCAGCAGCTTTCTAATTTTCTCATTTCCAGCAGACACTACTTAAATAGGCAGCACATAATGTTTTGGAGTAGGTAAATGAAAAATCTGCCTCCTTTTTCTTTAAGCCGAGACAAGCTTCCAAAGACAAATTGTAAAAACTTTTAATGCTTCTGCTTTTCACTTCTTAAACAGTAGGAATGCTCCATCCGTGTCCCTGCTGTAACACAGGAGAATAAAAAGTTAAGCCAATTCTGTCTTCAATAGATTTCTATTCCTGCCAAACAGATGTCTACACTACGCAGTGGTCGTAAGAAGCAGCCAGCCAGCCCCGATGGTAGAGCCTCCCCTATCAACGAAGACATCCGTTCCAGCGGACGCAATTCCCCCAGTGCTGCCAGCACCTCCAGCAATGACAGCAAAGCAGACTCAGTGAAGAAGTCCACCAAGGTAGGACTGCCCTGTTCTTCTTTTGTGTTAGAACCGGGCATATGAGGCCTCCTCATTCCACTGAACGAGATGGAGGTTCTGGCAGGCCAAGGAATCTCTTGGTAAACAAGAAATTCTGTCTTTTTAACTATGCAAAAAATAAGGCTGCATCTGACTGGTGCTTTCTCCCTGGATATAAGGATGGGTAGTGATAAAAGCCACTAAAGCATTCCCACATAATCATACTGCTCTGGCAGTAAACTAATCCTTCAGTTTTAGGTGTAAATGCAAGCATTTGACTTGCAGAAGTAGTACAGATCAGAAATGCTATGTCTAAGACAATCAGGAAGTTATGAGGCTTTTTTAAAGCAGTGCTTAATCTTTATTTATAAAGTAATATTTGTAGTAATTGATATTACTTTTGTTACTGTTTCTCTGTATACCTATTGGCTTGATTTTTCAGAGCAATTTTACTGTTTAACCTGTTGAAATGATCAAGTGGTCTTCCAAGGGAATTCTGAATAAACAAAACCAGACAGTCAGCTTCTCATTGAGCAGAATAAACTGAAAAGTAGCAAGTTAAAAAAAAAAAAAAAGTATTTTAAAGTCAAAACTGGAACATGGGGCAAGTTGTCACAAGATGCTGAGAACTCAGCAACATTTAAAGTCAGGTTAGGTAATTACAGGATGTATAAAACTATTAGCTAATGCAGGAGCTTCATAAAAGCTACTCCATGGTAGCCCTGTATTTGAGGGGATAGACCTTGCAGAATATTAGGAGTAAACGTGATGAACCTTTGAGGTGAACCTTATGAACCTGTGTGGTGGTGGCATGTGCTCCCTTTACTCCTGCATTTACCTCACTGATAACGGCTCTGTTTTGTTTGTGGCAGAAGATAAAAGAAGAGGTGTCTTCTCCCCTCAAGAACTCCAAGAGGCAGCGGGAAAAAGCGGCTTCTGACACAGAAGAACCTGACAGATCCAATGCCAAAAAATGCAAAACTCAAGTGAGTCCCACAGCCAGGGGATATTTTCACTTTGGGGAAAGTGAGGAGAGTGGGAAAGGGTTCAAAACCCAGTAAGGAACCAGAACCACTAACCTGATTTAAGCCATAGCGAATTGTAATTCAGCATGTGGCTGGAAAACCATTTTATAATGTGTTCCTTCTGTGGGAGAACAGTGGGATGACGTGGGGTAAGACCAGGAGTGGTTTTTAGTTTTAATAGCAGCAGGATGGGAGCACAGGTGGGCTTGTTCACACTGCCTCCAGAGACCTGGGGAGGTCTCTGAGTTTAATTCCTGGTGGCCTTTTCAGGCCTGGCGTAGCCGGTTGCATCCCGCGGTGTGTGGCCACAATCTGGGAGCAGTTTCCTGATGCCCACGCGTTGCTCCTGCCCTGTCCCCGCAGGAGATCAGCCGGCCAAACTCTCCTTCCGAGGGCGAGGGCGAAGGCGAGAGCTCCGACAGCCGCAGCGTCAACGACGAGGGCAGCAGCGACCCCAAGGACATCGACCAGGACAACCGGAGCACCTCGCCCAGCATCCCCAGCCCCCAGGACAATGATAGCGACTCGGATTCCTCGGCTCAGCAGCAGGTGCTGCAGGCGCAGCCCCAGGCGCTCCCGGCCCAGGGCAGCTCCGCTCAGCCGCCCGCTCCCGCGCCGCCCATGCCGGCCGCGCTGCCCACGGCG